>JAXLNO010005428.1:0-51223 GCA_038087875.1 Malacoraja senta
TAAATTCGGCAAAGTCGCCACAAATCCGGCAAGGTCACCACATTTGCGGCAAGGTCTCCATAAATCCTGCAAGGTCGCCACAAATACGGCAAGGTCGCCACATCCCCGGCAAGGTCGCCATAAATCCGGCAAGGTCGCCACAAATCCGTCAAGTTCGCCACATTTCAGGCAAGGTCGCCGCATTTCCGACAACGTCGCCATAAATCCGGCAAGGTCGTCACAAATCCGACAAGGTCGCCATTAATCCGGCAAGGTCGCCACATTTCCGGCAAGGACGCCATAAATCCGGCAAGTTCGCCACAAATCCGGCAAGGTCGCCACATTTCAATCAAGGTAGCCATAAATTCGGCAAGGTCGCCACAAATCCAGCAAGGTCGCAACATTCCGGCAAGGTCGCCATAAATCCGGCATCGTCGCCATAAATCCGGCAAGGTCACCACATTTCCGGCAAGGTCGCCATGAATCCGGCAAGGTCGCCACAAGTCCGGCTAGGTCGCCACATTGCCGGCAAGGTCGCCATAAATCCGGCAAGGTCGCCATAAATCAGGCAAAGTCGGCACAAATGCGGCAAGGTCGGCATACTTCTGGCAAGGTCGCCATAAATCCGGCAAGGTCGCCACAAATGCGGCAAGTTCGCCATATTCCCGGCAAGGTCGCCATAAATCCGGCAAGGCGCCACAAATCCCACAAGGTCGCCATATATCCGGCAAGTCCGCCACAAATGCGGCAAGGTCGCCACATCCCCGGCAAGGTCGCCATAAAGCCGGCAAGTTCGCCACAAATCCGTCAAGGTCGCCACATTTCAGGCAAGGTCGCCGCATTCCCTGCAATGTCGCAATATATCCGGCAAGGTCGTCACAAATCCGACAAGGTCGCCAGAAATCCGACAAGGTCGCCACATTTACGGCAAGGACGCCATTAATCCGGCAAGGTCGCCACAAATCCGGCAAGGTCGCCACATTTCCGGCAAGGTCGCCATAAATCCGGCAAGGTCGGGACAAATCCAGCAAGGGCGCCACATTCCCGGCAAGGTCGCCATATTTCCGGCAAGGTCGCCATAAATCCGGCAATGTCGCCACAAATGCGGCAAGGTCGCCATATTTCCGGCAAAGTCGCCATAAATACGGCAAGGTCGCCACAAATGCGGCAAGGTCGACATATTTCCGGCAAGGTCGCCATAAATTCGGCAAGGTCGTCATAAATCCGACAAGGTCGCCACAAATCCGGCAAGGTCGCCACAAATCCGGCACGGTCGCCATAAAGCCGGCAAAGTCGCCACAAATCCGGCAAAGTCGCCTATTCCGGCAAGGTCGCCATAAATCCGGCAAGGTCGCCACAAATCCGACAAGGTCGCCATATTTCCGGCAAGGTCGCCATAAATCCGGCAAGGCCGCCATAAATCAGGCAATGTCGCCATAAATCCGACAAGTTCGCCACAAATCCGACAAGATCGCCATATTTCCGTCACGGTCGCCATATTTCCGGCAAGGTCGCCATAAATCAGGCAAGGTCGCCATATTTCCGGCACGATCGCCATAAATACGGCAAGGTCGCCACAGGGCTCAGGGCTCCATTCTTGGACCCATTTTGTTCAACATTTATATGCCCCCCTTAGCTCAGATCATAGAGCATTTTAATATATCTTACCACACTTATGCCGATGACACACAACTATATATCGCAGTGTCACCACATGACCATAGTCCCCTACACGAACTGAGCCAATGTGTCAAACATATCAATGAGTGGATGAACCAGAACTTCTTCCAGCTGAATGCAAATAAGACAGAAATTATTGTCTTTGGTCCCAAAAATACAAGGCTAGAGGTGAGTGCTCAACTCGACTCAATTGCACTGAAAACCACAGACAAAGCCAGAAACCTTGGTGTATTTATGGACTCGGATTTGAATTTTAACAGCCATATAAAGACCAATACCAGATCTGCCTATTAGCATCTAAAGAATATTGCAAGAATCAAGGGATTTCTGTCCAAAGAAGACACTGAAAAACTTGTTCATGCATATATTTTTAGTAGGTTATATTATTGTAATGGCATCTTTACAGGTCTCAATAAAAAATCAATTAAACAACTGCAGCTGATCCAAAATGCCGCTGCCAGTCCTGACCAACACCAAGAAAATGGACCACATTACACCTGTCCTTAAATCTTTGCACTGGTTCCCTGTGTGTAAGAGGATAGATTTTAAAATTATGTTACTGACGTGCAAGGCACTGAATGGTCTAGGTCCAAAATACATCTCTGACCTACTTGTTGTATATGAGGCGCCTAGACTCCTCAGGTCTTCAGGGACAGGTTTATTCTGTGTTCCCAGGATCAGAACTAAAAAGGCTGAAGCAGCATTCGGTTTTTATGCTCCACACCTGTGGTACAAGCTCCCTGAACACCTGAGGTGTGCACAGACTGTAAGCGCATTTAAACCAGGCCTTAAAACACTGTTGTTTACTATAGCTTTTCCATAACCTGACATGCGGTAACCTTAACTGTCTCATTTTAACCCTTTTATGTGATCTTTAAAATTGTTTTATTGCTTCATTGACGTTGTTTTATTATTCATACATTTGCCGTATTGCTTATTTCCCAATTTTTATTTATTAACTATTTTATTTTTTCTTTCCTGTAAATCCGGCAAGGTCGGCATATTTCCGGCAAGGTCGCCATAAATCCGGCAAGGTCGCAATAAATACGGCAAGGTCGCCGCAAATGCGGCAAGGTCGCCACAATTACGGCTAGGTAGCCACAATTCCGGCAAGGTCGCCATAAATCCGGCAAGGTCGCCGCAAATGCGGCAAGGTCGCCACATCCGCGGCAAGGTCGACATAAATGCGGCAAGGTCGCCAGAAATCCGTCAAGGTCGCCACATTTCAGGCTAGGTCGCCATAAATCCGGCAATGTCGCCACAAATCCGGCAAGGTCGCCACATTTCCGGCAAGGTCGCCATTAATCCGGGAAGGTCGCCATAAATCCGGCAAGGCGCCACATTGCCGGGAAGGTCGCCATAAATCCGGCAAAGTCGCCACAAATCCGGCAAGGTCGCCACATTTCCGGCAAGGTCGTTGCCGGAAATATGGCGACCTACCTTGATTTGTGGCCACCTTGCCGGAATTATGGCGACCATGCCGGTAATATGGCGACCTTGCCGGACTTGTGGCGTCCTTGCGGGATTTATGGCGACATTGCTGGAAATATGGCGACCTCGTCGGATTTGTGGCGACCTTGCCAGATTTATTGCGACCTTGCCGGAAATGTGGCGTCCTTGCCGGATTTGTGGCGGCCTTGCCGGATTTATGGCGACCTTGCCGGAAATGTGGCGACCTTGCCGGATTTGTGGCGACCTTGCCGGATTTATGGCGACCTTGCCGTAAATGTGGCGACCTTGCCGGATTTATGGCGACCTTGTCGGATTTGTGACGTACTTGCCGGATTTATGGCGACCTTGCCGGCAATGTGGCGACCTTGCCGTATTTGTGATGACCTTGCCGGATTTATGGCGACCTTGCCGCAAATATGGCGACCTTGTCGGATTTGTGGCGACCTTGCCGCATTTATAGCGACCTTGTGGGATTTGTGGCGACCTTGCCGGATTCATGGCGACCTTGCCGGAAATATGGCGACCTTGCCGGACTTGTGGCGACCTTGCCGGATTCATGGCGACCTTGCCGGAAATGTGGCGACCTTGCCGGATTTGTAGCGACGATGACGGATATATGGCGACATTGCTGAAATGTTGCGACCTTGCCGGATTTGTGGCGACCTTGCCGGATCTATGGCGACCTTGTCGGAAATGTGGCGACCTTGCCGGATTTGACGCCACCTTGCGGGATTTATGGCGACATTGCCGGATATATGGCGACCTTGCCGGATTTGACGCAAACTTGCCGAATTTATGGCGACCTTGTCGGAAATATAGCGACCGTGCCGGATTTTTGGCGACCTTGCCGGATTTGTGGCGACCTTGCCGGAAATGTGGAGACCTTGCCGGATTTGTGGCGACCTTGCCGGATTTATGGCGACTTTGCCGGATTTATGGCGACCTTGCTGGAAATATAGCGACGTTGCCGCATTTGTGGCGACCTTGTCGGATTAATGGCGACCTTGCCGGAAATATGTCGACCTTCCCGCATTTGTGGCGACCTTGCAGGATTTATTGCGACCTTGCCGGAAAGATGTCGACCTTGCCGCATTTGTGGCGACCTTGCCGGATTTATGGAGACCTTGCTGGAAATATGGCGACCTTGCCGGAAATGTGGCGACCTTGCCGGATTTGTGGCGACCTTGCCGGATTTATGGCGACTTTGCCGGAAATGTGGCGACCTTGCCGGGTTTGTGGCGACCTTGCCGGATTTATGGCGCCATTGCCGGGATTGCGGCGACCTTGCCGGATTTGAGGCCACTTCCGGATTTATGGCGACCATGCCGGAAATATGGCGACCTTGCCGGATTTGTGGCGACCTTGCCGGAATTATGGCGATCTTCCCGGAAATATGGCGACCTTGCCGTATCTGTGGCGACCTTGCCGGAAATATGGCGACCTTGCCGGATTTGTGGCGACCTTGCCGGATTTATGGCGACCTTGCCGGAAATATGGCGACCTTGCCGGATGTGTGGCGACCTTGCGGGATTTATGGCGACCTTGCCGGAAATATGGCGACCTTGTCGGATTTGTGGCGACCTTGCCAGATTTATTGCGAACTTGCCGGGAATGTAGCGACCTTGCCGGATTTGTGGCGACCTGGCCGGATTTATGGCGACCTTGCCGGAAATGTGGCAACCTTGCCGGATTTGTGGGGACCTTGCCGGATTTATGGCGACCTTGTCGGAATGTGACGACCTTGCCGGATTTGTGGCGACCTTGCCGGATTTATTGCAGCTTTGCCGGGAATGTGGCGACCTTGCCGGATCTATGGCGACCTTCCCGGAATAATGGCGACCTTACCGTAAATGTGGCGACCTTGCCGGATTTATGGCGACCTTGCTGGAAATATGGCGACGTTGCCGCATGTGTGGCGACCTTGTCGGATTAATGGCGACCTTGCCGGAAATATGTCGACCTTCCCGCATTTGTGGCGAACTTGCAGGATTCATTGCGACCTTGCCGGAAAGATGTCGACCTTGCCGCATTTGTGGCGACCTTGCCGGATTTATGGAGACCTTGCTGGAAATATGGCGACCTTGCCGGAAATGTGGCGACCTTGCCGGATATGTGGCGACCTTGCCGGATTTATGGCGCCATTGCCGGGATTGTGGCGACCTTGCCGGATTTGAGGCCACTTCCGGATTTATGGCGACCATGCCGGAAATATGGCGACCTTGCCGGATTTGTGGCGACCTTGCCGGAATTATGGCGATCTTCCCGGAAATATGGCGACCTTGCCGTATCTGTGGCGACCTTGCCGGAAATATGGCGACCTTGCCGGATTTGTGGCGACCTTGCCGGATTTATGGCGACCTTGCCGGAAATATGGCGACCTTGCCGGATTTGTGGCGACCTTGCCGGATTTATGGCGACCTTGCCGGAAATGTGGCGACCTTGCCGGGTTTGTGGCGACCTTGCCGGATTTATGGCGCCATTGCCGGGATTGTGGCGACCTTGCCGGATTTGAGGCCACTTCGGATTTATGGCGACCATGCCGGAAATATGGCGACCTTGCCGGATTTGTGGCGACCTTGCCGGAATTATGGCGATCTTCCCGGAAATATGGCGACCTTGCCGTATCTGTGGCGACCTTGCCGGAACTATGGCGACCTTGCCGGATTTGTGGCGACCTTGCCGGATTTATGGCGACCTTGCCGGAAATATGGCGACCTTGCCGGATTTGTGGCGACCTTGCGGGATTTATGGCGACCTTGCCGGAAATATGGCAACCTTGTCGGATTTGTGGCGACCTTGCCAGATTTATTGCGAACTTGCCGGGAATGTAGCGACCTTGCCGGATTTGTGGCGACCTGGCCGGATTTATGGCGACCTTGCCGGAAATGTGGCGACCTTGCCGGATTTGTGGCGACCTTGCCGGATTTATGGCGACCTTGTCGGGAATGTGGCGACCTTGCCGGATTTGTGCCGACGTTGCTGATTTAAGGCGACCTTGCCGGAAATGTGGCGACCTTGCCGGATTTGTGGCGACCTTGCCGGATTTATTGCGGCTTTGCCGGGAATGTGGCGACCTTGCCGGATCTATGGCGACCTTCCCGGAATAATGGCGACCTTACCGTAAATGTGACGACCTTGCCGGATTTATGGCGACCTTGTCGGATTTGTGACGTACTTGCCGGATTTATGGCGACCTTGCCGGAAATGTGGCGACCTTGCCGTACTTGTGATGACCTTGCCGGATTTATGGCGACCTTGCCGCAAATATGGCGACCTTGTCGGATTTGTGGCGACCTTGCCGCATTTATGGCGACCTTGTGGGATTTGTGGCGACCTTGCCGGATTCATGGCGACCTTGCCGGAAATATGGCGAGCTTGCCGGACTTGTGGCGACCTTGCCGGATTCATGGCGACCTTGCCGGAAATGTGGCGACCTTGCCGGATTTGTAGCGACGATGACGGATGTATGGCGACATTGCAGAAATGTTGCGACCTTGCCGGATTTGTGGCGACCTTGCCGGATCTATGTCGACCTTGTCGGAAATGTGGCGACCTTGCCGGATTTGACGCCACCTTGCGGGATTTATGGCGACATTGCCGGATATATGGCGACCTTGCTGGATTTGACGCAAACTTGCCGGATTTATGGCGACCTTGTCGGAAATATAGCGACCGTGCCGAATTTTTGGCGACCTTGCCGGATTTGTGGCGACCTTGCCGGAAATGTGGGGACCTTGCCGGATTTGTGGCGACCTTGCCGGATTTATGGCGACTTTGCCGGATTTATGGGGACCTTGCTGGAAATATGGCGACGTTGCCGCATTTGTGGCGACCTTGTCGGATTAATGGCGACCTTGTCGGAAATATGTCGACCTTCCCGCATTTGTGGCGACCTTGCAGGATTTATTGCGACCTTGCCGGAAGATGTCGACCTTGCCGCATTTGTGACGACCTTGCCGGATTTATGGAGAACTTGCTGGAAATATGGCGACCTTGCCGGAAATGTGGCGACCTTGCCGGATTTGTGGCGACCTTGCCGGATTTATGGCGACCTTGCCGGAAAGTGGCGACCTTGCCGAGTTTGTGGCGACCTTGCCGGATTTATGGCGCCATTGCCGGGATTGTGGCGACCTTGCCGGATTTGAGGCCACTTCCGGATTATGGCGACCATGCCGGAAATATGGCGACCTTGCCTGATTAATGGCGACCTTGCCGGAAATGTGGCGACCATGCCGGATTTCTGGCGACGATGCCGGATGTATGGCGACATTGCCGAAATTTTGCGTCCTTGCCGGATTTGTGGCGACCTTGCCGGATCTATGGCGACCTTGTCGGAAATGTGGCGACCTTGCCGGATTTGACGTAAACTTGCCGGATTTATGGCGACCTAGTCGGAAATATAGCGACCTTCCCGGATTTTTGGCGACCTTGCCGGATTTGTGGCGATCTTGCCGGAAATGTGGTGACCTTGCCGGATTTGTGGCGACCTTGCCGGATTTATGGCGACTTTGCCGGATTTATGGCGACCTTGCTGGAAACATGGCGACGTTGCCGCATTTGTGGCGACCTTGCCGGATTTATGGCGACCTTGCCGGGAATGTGGCGACCTTGCCGGCTTTGTGGCTACCTTGCTGGATTTATGGCGCCATTGCCGGGATTGTGGCGACCTTGCCGGATTTGAGGCCACCTTCCGGATTTATGGCGTCCATGCCGGAAATATGGGGACCTTGCCGGATTTGTGGCGACCTTGACGGAATTATGGCGATCTTGCCGGAAATATGGCGACCTTGCCGTATCTGTGGCGACCTTGCCGGAAATATGGCGACGTTGCCGCATTTGTTGCGACCTTGCCGGATTAATAGCGACCTTGCCGGAAATATCTCGATCTTGCCGCATTTGTGGCGACCTTGCAGGATTTATTGCGACCTTGCCGGAAAGATGTCGACCTTGCCGCATTTGTGGCGACCTTGCCGGATTTATGGAGACCTTGCTGGAAATATGGCGACCTTGCCGGAAATGTGGCGACCTTGCCGGATTTGTGGCGACCTTGCCGGATTTATGGCGACCTTGCCGGGAATGTGGCGACCTTGCCGGCTTTGTGGCTACCTTGCCGGATTTATGGCGCCATTGCTGGGATTGTGCGACCTTGCCGGATTTGAGGCCACCTTCCGGATTTATGGCGACCATGCCGGAAATATGGGGACCTTGCCGGATTTGTGGCGACCTTGCCGGAATTATGGCGATCTTGCCGAAAATATGGCGACCTTGCCGTATCTGTGGCGACCTTACCGGAAATATGGCGATCTTGCCGGATTTGAGGCGACCTTGCCGGATTTATGGCGACCTTGCCGGAAATATGGCGACCTTGCCGGATTTGTGGCGACCTTGCGGGATTTATGGCGACCTTGCCGGAAATATGGCGACCTTGTCGGATTTATGGCGACCTTCCCTGTATAATGGCGACCTTGCCGGAAATGTGGCGACCTTGCGGGGTTTGTGGCGACCTTGCCTGATTAATGGCGACCTTGCCGGAAATGTGGCGACCATGCCGGATTTGTGGCGACGATGCCGGATGTATGGCGACATTGCCGAAATTTTGCGACCTTGCCGGATTTGTGGCGGCCTTGCCGGATCTATGGCGACCTTGTCGGAAATGTGGCGACCTTGCCGGATTTGACGTAAACTTGCCGCATTTATGGCGACCTTGTCGGAAATATAGCGACCTTGCCGGATTTTTGGCGACCTTGCCGGATTTGTGGCGATCTTGCCGGAAATGTGGTGACCTTGCTGGATTTGTGGCGACCTTGCCGGATTTATGGCGACTTTGCCGGATTTATGGCGACCTTGCTGGAAACATGGCGACGTTGCCGCATTTGCGGCGACCTTGCCGGATTGATGGCGACCTTGCCGGAAGTATGTCGACCTTGCGCATTTGTGGCGACTTTGCCGGATTTATGGCGCCATTGCCGGGAATGTGGCGACCTTGCCGGATTTGAGGCCACCTTGTCGGATTAAGGCGACCACGCCAGAAATATGGCGACCTAGCCGGATTTGAGGCCACCTTCCGGATTTAAGGCGACATTGCCGGAAATATGGCGACCTTCCCTCATTTGTGGCTATCTTGCCGGAATTATGGCGACCATGCCGGAAATATGGCGACCTTGCCGGATTTGTGGCTGCCTTGCCGGAATTATGGCGATCTTCCCGGAAATATGTCGACCTTGCCGTATCTGTGGCGACCTTGCCGGAAATATGGTGACCTTGCCGGATTAGTGGCGACCTTGCCGGATTTATGGCGACCTTGCCGGAAATACGGCGACCTTGCCGGATTTGTGGCGACCTTGCGGGAGTTATGGCGAACTTGCCGGAATTATGGCGACCTTGTCGGATTTGTGGCGATCTTGCCAGATTTAATGCGACCTTGCCGGAAATGTGGCCTCCTTGCCGGATTAGTGGCGACCTTGCCGGATTTATGGCGACCTTGCCGGGGATGTGGCGAATATTGCCGGATTTGTGGCGACCTTGCCGGATTTAAGGCGACCTTGCCGGAAATACGGCGACCTTGCCGGATTTGTGGCGGCCTTGCGGGATTTATGGCGACATTGCCGGAAATATGGCGACCTTGCCGGATTTTTGGCGACCTAGCCGGATTTATGGCGACCGTGCCGGCAATATGTCGACCTTGCAGCTTTTGTGGCGACCTTGCAGGATTTATTGCGACCTTGCCGGAAATATGTCGACCTTGCCGTATTTGTGGCGAACTTGACGGATTTATGGAGACCTTGCCGGAAATATGGTGACCTTGCCGGAAATGTGGCGACCTTGCCAGATTTGTGGCGACCTTCCGGGAGTTATTGCGACCTTGCAGGAAATATGGCGACCTTGTCGGATTTGTGGCGACCTTGCCAGATTTAAAGCGACCTTGCCGGAAATGTGGCGTCCTTGCCGGATTTGTGGCGGCCTTGCCGGATTAATGGCGACCTTGCCGAATTTGTGCCGACCTTGCCGATTTATGGCGACCTTGCCGGAAATGTGGCGACCTTGCCGGATTAGTGACGACCTTGCCGGATTTATGGCGGCCTTGCCGGGAATATGGCGACCTTGCCGGATCTATGGCGACCTTCCCGGAATAATGGCGACCTTGCCGGAAATGCGGCGACCTTGCCGGGTTTGTGGCGACCTTGCCGGATTAATGGCGAACTTGCCGGAAATGTGGCGACCTTGCCGGATTTGTGGCGACCTTGCCAGATTTATTGCGACCTTGCCGGAAATGTGGCGTCTTTGCCGGAAATGTGGCGTCCTTGCCCGATTTGTGGCGACCTTGCCGGATTTATGGCAACCTTGCCGGAAATGTGGCGACCTTGCCGGATTTATGGCGGCCTTGCCGGGAATGTGGCGACCTTGCCGGATCTATGGCGACCTTCCCGGAATAATGGCGACCTTGCCGGAAATGCGGCGACCTTGCCGGGTTTGTGGCGACCTTGCCGGATTAATGGCGACCTTGCCGGAAATGTGGCGACCTTGCCGGATTTGTGGCGACCTTGCCAGATTTATTGCGACCTTGCAGGAAATGTGGCGTCCTTGCCGGAAATGTGGCGACCTTGCCCGATTTGTGGCGACCTTGCCGGATTTATGGCGACCTTGCCGGGGATGTGGCGAATATTGCCGGATTTGTGGCGACATTGCCGGATTTATGGCGACCTTGTCGGATTTGTGGCGGCCTTGCCAGAAATGTGGCGACTTTGCCGGATTTGTGGCGGCCTTGCCGGATTTATGGCGACCTTGCCGGATTTATGGCGACCTTGCCGCGGATGTGGCGAATATTGCCGGATTTGTGGCGACCTTGCCGGATTTATGGCGACCTTGCCGGAAATATGGCGACCTTGCCGGATATGTGGCGACCTTGCGGGATTTATGGCGACATTGCCGGAAATATGGCGACCTTGCCGGATTTGTGGCGACCTGGCCGGATTTATGGCGACCGTGCCGGAAATATGGCGACCTTGCCGGATTTGTGGCAAGGCAAGGCAGAATTATTTGTATAGCACCATTCGTGCAAACAGCAATTCAAGGTGCTTTACAGGAAAGAAAAAATAAAATAGTTAATAAATAAAAATTGGAAAATAAGCAATACGACAACTGTATGAATAATAAAAACAACGTCAATGAAGCAATAAAACAATTTTTAAAATCACATAGAAGGGTTACAATTAGACAGTTAAGGTTACCTGCATGTCAGGTTATGGAAAAGCTATAGTAAACAACAGTGTTTTAAGGCCTGGTTTAAATGCGCTTACAGTCTGTGCACACCTCAGGTGTTCAGGGAGCTTGTTCCACAGGTGTGGAGCATAAAAACCGAATGCTGCTTCAGCCTTTTTAGTTCTGACCCTGGGAACACAGAGTAAACCTGTCCCTGAAGACCTGAGGAGTCTAGGCGCCTCATATACAGCAAGTAGGTCAGAGATGTATTTTGGACCTAGACCATTCAGTGCCTTGTAGGTCAGTAACATAATTTTAAAATTCATCATCTTACACACAGGGAGCCAGTGCAAAGATTTAAGGACAGGTGTAATGTGATCCATTTTCTTGGTGTTGGTCAGGACTGGCAGCGGCATTTTGGATCTGCTGCAGTTGTTTAATTGATTTTTTATTGAGACCTGTAAAGATGCCATTACAATAATCTAACCTACTAAACATATATGCATGAACAAGTTTTTCAGTGTCTTCTTTGGACAGAAATCCCTTGATTCTTGCAATATTCTTTAGATGCTAATAGGCAGATCTGGTAATGGTCTTTATATGGCTGTTAAAATTAAAATCCGAGCATAACTACACCAAGGTTTCTGGCTTTGTCTGTGGTTTTCAGTGCAATTGAGTCGAGTTGAGCACTCACCCCTAGCCTTGTTTTTGGGGACCAAAGACAATAATTTCTGTCTTATTTGCATTCAGCTGGAGGAAGTTCTGATTCATCCACTCATTGATATGTTTGACACATTGGCTCAGTGCGTGTAGGGGACTATGGTCATGTGGTGACTGCGATATATAGTTGTGTGTCATCGGAATAAGTGTGGTAAGATATGTTAAAATGCTCTATGATCTGAGCTAGGGGGAGCATATAAATGTTGAACAAAATGGGTCCAAGAATGGAGCCCTGAGCCCTGTGGCGACCTTGCCGTATTTATGGCGATCGTGCCGGAAATATGGCGACCTTGCCGGATTTATGGCGACCTTGCCGGAAATATGGCGACCTTGCCGGAAATATGGCGACCTTGTCGGATTTGTGGCGACCTTGCCAGATTTATGGCTACCTTGCCGGATTTATGGCGACCTTGCCGCGGATGTGGCGAATATTGCCGTATTTGTGGCGACCTTGCCGGATTTATGGCGACCTTGCCGGAAATATGTCGACCTTCCCGGATATGTGGCGACCTTGCGGGATTTATGGCGACATTGCCGGAAATATGGCGACCTTGCCGGATTTGTGGCGACCTGGCCGGATTTCTGGCGACCGTGCCGGAAATATGGCGACCTTGCCGGATTTCTGGCAAGGCAAGGCAAGGAAAGGCAGATTTATTTGTATAGCACCATTCGTGCAAACAGCAATTCAAGGTGCTTTACAGGAAAGAAAAAATAAAATAGTTAATAAATAAAAATTGGAAAATAAGCAATACGACAACTGTATGAATAATAAAAACAACGTCAATGAAGCAATAAAACAATTTTTAAAATCACATAGAAGGGTTACAATTAGACAGTTAAGGTTACCTGCATGTCAGGTTATGGAAAAGCTATAGTAAACAACAGTGTTTTAAGGCCTGGTTTAAATGCGCTTACAGTCTGTGCACACCTCAGGTGTTCAGGGAGCTTGTTCCACAGGTGTGGAGCATAAAAACCGAATGCTGCTTCAGCCTTTTTAGTTCTGACCCTGGGAACACAGAGTAAACCTGTCCCTGAAGACCTGAGGAGTCTAGGCGCCTCATATACAGCAAGTAGGTCAGAGATGTATTTTGGACCTAGACCATTCAGTGCCTTGTAGGTCAGTAACATAATTTTAAAATTCATCATCTTACACACAGGGAGCCAGTGCAAAGATTTAAGGACAGGTGTAATGTGATCCATTTTCTTGGTGTTGGTCAGGACTGGCAGCGGCATTTTGGATCTGCTGCAGTTGTTTAATTGATTTTTTATTGAGACCTGTAAAGATGCCATTACAATAATCTAACCTACTAAACATATATGCATGAACAAGTTTTTCAGTGTCTTCTTTGGACAGAAATCCCTTGATTCTTGCAATATTCTTTAGATGCTAATAGGCAGATCTGGTAATGGTCTTTATATGGCTGTTAAAATTAAAATCCGAGCATAACTACACCAAGGTTTCTGGCTTTGTCTGTGGTTTTCAGTGCAATTGAGTCGAGTTGAGCACTCACCCCTAGCCTTGTTTTTGGGGACCAAAGACAATAATTTCTGTCTTATTTGCATTCAGCTGGAGGAAGTTCTGATTCATCCACTCATTGATATGTTTGACACATTGGCTCAGTGCGTGTAGGGGACTATGGTCATGTGGTGACTGCGATATATAGTTGTGTGTCATCGGAATAAGTGTGGTAAGATATGTTAAAATGCTCTATGATCTGAGCTAGGGGGAGCATATAAATGTTGAACAAAATGGGTCCAAGAATGGAGCCCTGAGCCCTGTGGCGACCTTGCCGTATTTATGGCGATCGTGCCGGAAATATGGCGACCTTGCCGGATTTATGGCGACCTTGCCGGAAATATGGCGACCTTGCCGGAAATATGGCGACCTTGTCGGATTTGTGGCGACCTTGCCAGATTTATGGCTACCTTGCCGGATTTATGGCGACCTTGCCGCGGATGTGGCGAATATTGCCGTATTTGTGGCGACCTTGCCGGATTTATGGCGACCTTGCCGGAAATATGTCGACCTTCCCGGATATGTGGCGACCTTGCGGGATTTATGGCGACATTGCCGGAAATATGGCGACCTTGCCGGATTTGTGGCGACCTGGCCGGATTTCTGGCGACCGTGCCGGAAATATGGCGACCTTGCCGGATTTCTGGCAAGGCAAGGCAAGGAAAGGCAGATTTATTTGTATAGCACCATTCGTGCAAACAGCAATTCAAGGTGCTTTACAGGAAAGAACAAATAAAATAGTTAATAAATAAAAATTGGAAAATAAGCAATACGACAACTGTATGAATAATAAAAACAACGTCAATGAAGCAATAAAACAATTTTTAAAATCACATAGAAGGGTTACAATTAGACAGTTAAGGTTACCTGCATGTCAGGTTATGGAAAAGCTATAGTAAACAACAGTGTTTTAAGGCCTGGTTTAAATGCGCTTACAGTCTGTGCACACCTCAGGTGTTCAGGGAGCTTGTTCCACAGGTGTGGAGCATAAAAACCGAATGCTGCTTCAGCCTTTTTAGTTCTGATCCTGGGAACACAGAGTAAACCTGTCCCTGAAGACCTGAGGAGTCTAGGCGCCTCATATACAGCAAGTAGGTCAGAGATGTATTTTGGACCTAGACCATTCAGTGCCTTGTAGGTCAGTAACATAATTTTAAAATCTAACCTCTTACACACAGGGAGCCAGTGCAAAGATTTAAGGACAGGTGTAATGTGATCCATTTTCTTGGTGTTGGTCAAGACTGGCAGCGGCATTTTGGATCAGCTGCAGTTGTTTAATTTATTTTTTATTGAGACCTGTAAAGATGCCATTACAATAATCTGACCTACTAAAAATATATGCATGAACACGTGTTTCAGTGTTTTCTTTGGACAGAAATCCATTGATTCTTGCAATATTCTTTAGATGCTAATAAGCAGATCCGGTAATGGTCTTTATATGGCTGTTAAAATTCAAATCCGAGTCCATAACTACACCAAGGTTTCTCGCTTTGTCTGTGGTTTTCTGTGCAATTGAGTCGAGTTGAGCACTCATCTCTAGCCTTGTTTTTTGGGACCAAAGACAATAATTTCTGTCTTATTTACATTCAGCTGGAGGAAGTTCTGGTTCATCCACTCATTGATATGTTTGACAAATTGGCTCAGTGCGTGTAGGGGACTATGGTCATGTGGTGACACTGCGATATATAGTTGTGTGTCATCGGCATAAGTGTGGTAAGATATGTTAAAAATGCTCTATGATCTGAGCTAGGGGGAGCATATAAATGTTGAACAAAATGGGTCCAAGAATGGAGCCCTGAGCCCTGTGGCGACCTTGCCGTATTTATGGCGATCGTGCCGGAAATATGGCGACCTTGCCGGATTTATGGCGACCATGCCGGAAATATGGCGACCTTGACGGAAACATGGCGATCTTGTCGGATTTGTGGCGAATTTGCCGGATTTATTGCGGCATTGCCTGATTTATGGCGACCTTGCCGGATTTATGGCGACCATGCCGGAAATATGGCGACCTTGTCGGATTTGTGGCGACTTTGCCAGATTTATTGCGACCTTGCCAGAAATGTGGCGACCTTGCCGGATTTGTTGCGGCCTTGCCGGATTTATGGCGACCTTGCCGGAAATAGGCGACTCTGCCGGATTTGTGGCGACTTTGATGGATTTATGACGACCGTGCCGGTTTTGTGGCGACCTTGCCGGATTTGTGGCGACCTTGCCGGATTTATGGCGACCTTGCCGAATTTATGGCGGCCTTGCCGGAAATATGTCGACCTTGCCGCATTTGTGGCGACCTTGCCGGATTAATGGCGACTTTGCCGGAAATATGGCGACCTTGCCGCATCTGTGGCGACATTGCCGGATTTATGGCGACCTTGCCGGAAATATGGCGACCTTGCCGGGAATGTGGCGACCTTGCCGGATTTGTGCCGACCTTGCCGGATTTATGGCGACCTTGCCGGAAATGTGGCGTCCTTGCCGGATTTGTGGCGACTTTGCCGGATTAATGGCGTCCTTGCCGGAAATGTGGCGACCTTGCCGCATTTCTGGCGACCTTGTCGGATTTGTGACGACCTTGGCGGATTTATTGCGACGTTGCTGGAAATGTGGCGACCTTGACGGATTTGTGGCGAACTTGCCGGATTTATGGCGACCTTGTGGGATTTGTGGCGACCTTGCCGGATTCATGGCGACCTTTCCGGCAATGTGGCGACCTTGCCGGACTTGTGGCGACCTTACCGGATTCATGGCGACCTTGCCGGAAATGTGGTGACCTTGACGGATTTGTGGCGACGATGCCGGATTTATGGCGACCTTGCCGGAATTTTGCGACCTTGCTGGATTTGAGTCGACCTTGCCTGATCTATGGCAACCTTGCTGGAAATGTGCCGACCTTGCCGGATTTTATCGCGACCATGCCGAATTTATGGCTACTTTGATTGAAATGTGGCGAGCTTGCCGGATTTGTCGCCACCTTGCCGGATTTGTGGCGACCTTGCCGGATTTATGGCGACCTTGCCGGAAATATGGCGACCTTGCCGGATTTGTGGCGACCTTGCCGGCTTTATGGCGACCTTGCCGGGAATGTGGCGACCTTGCCGGATTAGTGGCGACCTTTCCGGATTTATGGCGTCGTTGCCGGAAATGTAGTCACCTTGCCGGATTCATGGCGACCTTGCCGGATTTATGGCGATCTTGCCGGAAATCTGCCGACCTTGCCTGAAATGTGGCGACCTTGACGGATTTGATGCGACCTTGTCGGATTTATGGCGACCTTGCCGGGGATGTGGCGACCATCCCGGATTTGTGGCGACCTTGTCAGATTTCTGGCGACCTTGCCGTAATTGTGGCGACCTTTCCGTATTTGTGGCGACCGTACCGGATTAAGGCGACCTTGCCGCAGATGTGGCGACCTTGCCGGATTTGTGCCGACCTTGCCTGATTTATGGCGACCTTGCGGGATTTGTGGCTACCTTGCCGGATTTATGGCGACCTTGCCGGATTGAAGGCGACCTTGCCGGGGATGTGGCGACCTTGCCGTCTTTGTGGCGACCTTGCCGGATTTATGGCGACCTTGTGGGATTTGTGGCGACCTTGCCGGATTTATGCCGACCTTTCCGGCAATGTGGCGACCTTGCCGGACTTGTGGCGACCTTACCGGATTCATAGCGCCCTTGCCGGAAATGTGGTGACCTTGCCGGATTTGTGGCGACGATGCCGTATTTGTGGCGACCTTGCCGGATGTATGGCGACCTTGTGGGATTTGTGGCGACCTTGCCGGATTTATGGCGACCTTTCCGGCAATGTGGCGACCTTGCCGGACTTGTGGCGACCTTACCGGATTCATGGCGACCTTGCCGGAAATGTGGTTAGCTTGCCGGATTTGTGGCGACGATGCCGGATTTATGGCGACCTTGCCTGAATTTTGCGACCTTGCTGGATTTGTGGCGACCTTGCCTGAATTTTGCGACCTTGCTGGATTTGTGGCGACCTTGCCGGATCTATGGCGACCTTGCCGGGAATGTGCCGACCTTGCCGGATTTGACTCGACCTTGCCGAATTTATGGCTACCTTGATTGAAATGTGGCGACCTTGCCGGATTTGTCGCCACCTTGCCGGATTTGTGGCGACCTTGCCGGATTTATGGCGATCTTGCCGGAAATATGGCGACCTTGCCGGAAATATGGCGACCTTGCCGGAATTTTAGGGACCTTGCCGGATTTATGGCGACCTTGCCGGTAATATGGCTCCCTTGCCGGATTTGTGGCGACTTTGCCGGATTCATGGCGCCCTTGCCGGAAATATGGCGACCTTGCCGGATATGTGGCGACCTTGCGGGATTTATGGCGACCTTGCCGGAAATATGTCGACCTTGTCGGATTTGTGGCGACCTTCGCAGATTTGTTGGGACCTTGCCGGAAATGTGGCGACCTTGCCGGATTTGTGGCGGCCGTGCCGGAAATATGCCGAGCTTGCCGCGTTTGTGCCGACTTTGCCTGATTTATGGCGACCTTGCCGGAAATATGTCGACCTTGCCGCATTTGTGCTACCTTGCCAGATTTATGGCGACCTTGCCGGAAATATGGCGACCTTGCCGTAAATGTGGCGACCTTTCCGGATTTGTGGCGACCTTTGTCAGATTTATGGCGACCTTGCCGGGAATGTGGCGACCTTGCCGGATTTGTGGCGATCTTGCCGGATTTATGGCGACCTTGCCGGAAATGTGGTGACCTTGCCGGATTTATGGCGACCTTGTCGGATTTGTGGCGACCTTCCCGGATTTATGGCGACCTTGCCGGAAATCTGGCGACCTTGCCTGAAATTTGGCGACCTTGACGGATTTGTGGCGACCTTGTCGGATTTATGGCGACCTTGCCGGGGATGTGGCGACCATCCCGGATTTGTGGCGACCTTGTCAGAAAACTGGCGACCTTGCCGGAATTATGGCGACCTTTCCGTATTTGAGGCGACCTTACCGGATTAAGGTGGCCTTGCCGCAAATGTGGCGACCTTGCCGGATTTGTGGCGACCTTGCCTGATTTATGGCGACCTTGCGGGATTTGTGGCTACCTTGCCGGATTTATGGCGACCTTGCCGGAAATATGGCGACCTTGCCAGATTTGTGGCGACCTTGCGGGATTTATAGCGACCTTGCCGGATTTGTGGCGACCTTGCCGGAAATATGGCGACCTTGCCGGATTTTCGGCGACCTTGCCGGATTTATGGCGACCTTGTCGGTAATATGGCTCCCTTGCCGGATATGTGGCGACTTTGCCGGATTCATGGCGTCCTTGCCGGAAATATGGCGACCTTGCCGGATATGTGGCCACCTTGCGGGATTTATGGCGACCTTGCCGGATATATGGCGACCTTGCCGGTAATGTGGCGACCTTGCCGGATTTGTGGCGACCTTGCCGGATTTATGGCGACCTTGCCGGAAATGTGGTGACCTTGCCGGATTTATGGCGACCTTGTCGGATTTGTGGCGACCTTGCAGGATTTATGGCGACCTTGCCGGAAATCTGGCGACCTTGCCTGTAATGTGCGACCATGACGGATTTGTGGCGACCTTGTCGGATTTATGGCGACCTTGCCGGGGATGTGGCGAACATCCCGGATTTGTGGCGACCTTGTCAGATTTTTGGCGACCTTGCCGGAATTGTGGCGACCTTTCCGTATTTGTGGCGACCTTACCGGATTAAGGCGGCCTTGCCGCAAATGTGGCGACCTTGCCGGATTTGTGGCGACCTTGCCTGATTTATGGCGACCTTGCGGGATTTGTGGCTACCTTGCCGGATTTATGGCGACCTTGCCGGAAATATGGCGACCTTGCCGGATTTGTGGCGACCTTGCGGGATTTATAGCGACCTTGCCGGATTTGTGGCGACGTTGCCGGAAATATGGCGACCTTGCTGGATTTTCGGCGACCTTGCCGGATTTATGGCGACCTTGCCGGTAATATGGTTCCCTTGCCGGATTTGTGGCGACTTTGCCGGGTTCATGGCGTCCTTGCCGGAAATATGGCGACCTTGCCGGATATGTGGCGACCTTGCGGGATTTATGGCGACCTTGCCGGAAATATGGCGACCTTGTCGGATTTGTGGCGACCTTGCCGGATTTATGGCGACCTTTGCGGAAATCTGGCGACCTTGCCTGAAATGTGGCGAGCTTGACGGATTTGTGGCGACCTTGTCGGATTTATGGCGACCTTGCCGGGGATGTGGCGACCATCTCGGATTTGTGGCGACCTTGTCAGATTTCTGGCGACCTTGCCGGAATTGTGGCGACCTTTCCGTATTTGTGGCGACCTTACCGGATTAAGGCGGCCTTGCCGCAAATGTGGCGACGTTGCCGGATTTGTGGCGACCTTGCCTGATTTATGGCGACCTTGCAGGATGTGTGGCTACCTTGCCGGATTTATGGCAACCTTTGCGGAAATATGGCGACCTTGCCGGATTTGTGGCGATCTTGCGGGATTTATAGCGATCTTGCCGGATTTGTGGCGACCTTGCCGGAATTATGGCGACCTTGCCGGATTTTTGACGACCTTGCCGGATTTATGGCGACCTTGCCGGTAATATGGCTCCCTTGCCGGATTTGTGGCGACTTTGCCGGATTCATGGCGACCTTGCCGGATATATGGCGACCTTGCCGGGATTGTGGCGAACTTTTCGTATTTGTGGCGACGTTACCGGATTAAGGCGGCCTTGCCGCAAATGTGGCGACCTTGCCGGATTTGTGGCGACCTTGCCGGATTTATGGCGCCCTTGCCGCATATATGGCGACCTTGCCGGGAATGTGGCGACCTTGCCGGATTTGTGGCGACCTTGCCGGATTTATGGCGACCTTGCCGGAAATGTGGTGACCTTGCCGGATTTATGGCGACCTTGTCGGATTTGTGGCGACCTTGCCGGATTTATGGCGACCTTGCCGGAAATCTGGCGACCTTGCCTGTAACGTGCGACCTTGATGGATTTGTGGCGACCTTGTCGGATTTATGGCGACCTTGCCGGGGATGTGGCGACCATCCCGGATTTGTGGCGACCTTGTCAGATTTCTGGCGACCTTGCCGGAATTGTGGCGACCTTTCCGTATTTGTGGCGACCTTACCGGACTAAGGCGGCCTTGCCGCAAATGTGGCGACCTTGCCGGATTTAGGGCGACCTTGCCTGATTTATGGCGACCTTGCGGGATTTGTGGCTACCTTGCCGGATTTATGGCGACCTTGCCGGAAATATGGCGACCTTGCAGGATTTGTGTCGACCTTGCGGGATTAATAGCGACCTTGCCGGATTTGTGGCGACCTTGCCGGAAATATGGCGACCTTGCCGGATTTACGGCGACTTTGCCGGATTTATGGCGACCTTGCCGGTAATATGGCTCCCTTGCCGGATTTGTGCCGACTTTGCCGGATTCATGCGTCCTTGCCGGAAATATGGCGACCTTGCCGGATTTGTGGCGGCCGTGCCGGATTTATGGCGACCTTGCCGGAATTAGGCGACTCTGCCGGATTTGTGGCGACCTTGCCGGATTTATGGCGACCTTGCCGGATTTGTGGCGACATTGCCGGATATATGGGGACCTTGCCAGATTTATGGCGACCTTGCAGGGAATATGCCGAGCTTGCCGCATTTGTGGCGACCTTGCCGGATTTATGGCGACCTTGCCGGTAATGTGGTGACCTTGCCGGATTTATGGTGACCTTGTCGGATTTGTGGCGACCTTGCCGGATTTATGGCGATCTTGCCGGAAATCTGGCGACCTTGCCTGAAATGTGGCGACCTTGACGCATTTGTGGCGACCTTGTAGGATTTATGGCGACCTTGTCGCGGATGTGGCGACCATCCCGGATTTGTGGCGACCTTGTCAGATTTCTGGCGACCTTGCCGGAATTGTGGCGACCTTTCCGTATTTGTGGCGACCTTACCGGATTAAGGCGGCCTTGACGCAAATGTGGCGATCTTGCCGGATTTGTGCCGACCTTGCCTGATTTATGGCGACCTTGCAGGATTTGTGGCTACCTTGCCGGATTTATGGCGACCTTGCCGGAAATATGGCGACCTTGCCGGATTTGTGGTGACCTTGCGGGATTTACAGCGACCTTGCCGGATTTGTGGCGGCCTTGCCGGATTCATGGCGAACTTGCCGGAAATAGGCGACTGCCGGATTTGTGGCGACCTTGCCGGATTTATGGAGACCGTGCCGAATTTGTGGCGACCTTGCCGGAGTTATGGAGACCTTGCCGGATTTATGGCGACCTTGCCGGGAATATGGCGACCTTGCCGCATTTGTGGCGACCTTGCCGGATTTATGGCAACCTTGCCGCATTTGTGGCGACCTTACCGGATTTATGGCGACCTTGCCGGAAATATGCCGAGCTTGCCGCATTTGTGCCGACTTTGCCTGATTTATGGCGACCTTGCCGGAAATATGTCGACCTTGCCGCATTTGTGGCTACCTTACCGGATTAAGGCGGCCTTGACGCAAATGTGGCGATCTTGCCGGATTTGTGGCGACCTTGCCTGATTTATGGCGACCTTGCAGGATTTGTGGCTACCTTGCCGGATTTATGGCGACCTTGCCGGAAATATGGCGACCTTGCTGGATTTGTGGTGACCTTGCGGGATTTACAGCGACCTTGCCGGATTTGTGGCGGCCTTGCTGGATTCATGGCGAACTTGCCGGAAATAGGCGACTGCCGGATTTGTGGCGACCTTGCCGGATTTATGGCGACCGTGCCGAATTTGTGGCGACCTTGCCGGAGTTATGGAGACCTTGCCGGATTTATGGCGACCTTGCCGGGAATATGGCGACCTTGCCGCATTTGTGGCGACCTTGCCGGATTTATGGCAACCTTGCCGCATTTGTGGCGACCTTACCGGATTTATGGCGACCTTGCCGGAAATATGCCGAGCTTGCCGCATTTGTGCCGACTTTGCCTGATTAATGGCGACCTTGCCGGAAATATGTCGACCTTTACCGCATTTGTGGCTACCTTGCCAGATTTATGGCGACCTTGCCGGATATATGGCGACCTTGCCGTAAATGTGGCGACCTTGCCGGATTTGTGGCGACCTTGCCGGATTTATGGCGACCTTGCCGGAAATATGTCGACCTTGTAGGATTTGTGGCGACCTTGGCAGATTTGTTGCGACCTTGCCGGAAATGTGGCGACCTTGCCGGATTTGTGGCGGCCGTGCCGGATTTATGGCGACCTTGCCGGAAATAGGTGACTGCCGGATTTGTGGCGACCTTGCCGGATTTATGGCGACCTTGCCGGATTTGTGGCGACCTTGCCGGATATACGGCGACTGTGCCAGATTTATGGCGACCTGGCCGGGAATATGGCGACCTTGCCGCATTTGTGGCGACCTTGCCGGATTTATGGCGACCTTGCCGGAAATATGCCGAGCTTGCCGCATTTGTGCCGACTTTGCCTGATTTATGGCGACCTTGCCGGAAATATGTCGACCTTGCCGCATTTGTGGCTACCTTGCCAGATTTATGGCGACCTTGCCGGAAATATGGCGACCTTGCCGTAAATGTGGCGACCTTCCCGGATTTGTGGCGACCTTGCCGGATTTATGGCGACCTTGCCGGGAATGTGGCGACCTTGCCGGATATGTGGCGACCTTGCCGGATTTATGGCGACCTTGCCGGAAATGTGGTGACCTTGCCGGATTTATGGCGACCTTGTCGGATTTGTGGCGACCTTGCCGGATTCATGGTTACCTTGCTGGAAATCTGGCGACCTTGCCTGAAATGTGGCAACCTTGACGGATTTGTGGCGACCTTGTCGGATTTATGGCGACCTTGCCGGGGATGTGGCGACCATCCCGGATTTATGGCGACCTTGCCGGATTTGTGGCGACCTTGCCGGAGTTATAACGACCTTGCCGGATTTATGGCGACCTTGCCGGGAATATGGCGACCTTGCCGCAAATGTACCGACCTTGCCGCATTTGTGCCGACCTTGCCGGATTTATGGCGACCTTGCCGGAAATATGTCGACCTTTCCGCATTTGTGGCTACCTTGCCGAATTTATTGCGAACTTGCCGGAAATATGAGGACCTTGCCGCATTTGTGGCGACCTTGCCGGATTTATGGCGACCTTGCCGGAAATATGGCGACCTTGCCGCATTTGTGGCCACCTTGCCGGATTTATGGCGACATTGCCGGAAATATGGCGACCTTTCCTGATTTGTGGGCACCTTGCCGGAATTATGGCGACCATGCCGGAAATATGGCGGCCTTGCCGGATTAGTGGCGACCTTGCCGGAGATATGGCGACCTTGCGGGAAATATGGCGACCTTGTCGGATTTGTGGCGACCTTGCCAGATTTATTGCGACCTTGCCGGAAATGTGGGGTCCTTGCCGGATTTGTGGCGACCTTGCCGGATTTATGGCGACCTTGCCGGAAATGTGGCGACCTTGCCGGATTTGTGGCGACCTTGCCGGATTTATGGCGACCTAGCCGTAAATGTGGCGACCTTGCCGGATTTATGGCGACCTTGTCGGATTTGTGGCGAACTTGCCGGATTTAAGGCGACCTTGCCTGAAATGTGGCGACCTTGCCGGATTTATGGCGACCTTGCCGGAAATGTGGAGACCTTGCCGGATTTGTGGCGACCTTGCCGGATTTATGGGGACCTTGCCGGGAATGTGGCGACCTTGCCGGATATATGGCGACCTTCCCGGATTAATGGCGACCTTGCCGTAATTGTGGCGACCTTGTCGGATATATGGCGACCTTCCCGGATTAATGGCGACCTTGCCGTAATTGTGGCGACCTTCCCGGATTTATGGCGACATTCTCGCAAATATGGCGACCTTGACGGATTCGTGGCGACCTTGCCCGGTTTATGGCGACCTTGCTGGATTTATGGCGACCTTGCCGGAAATATGCCGACCTTGCTGGATTTATGGAGACCTTGCCGGATTTTTGTCGACCTCGCCGGAAATATGGCGACCTCGCCGGATTTATGGCGAACTTGCGGGATTTATGGCGACCTCGCCGGAAATATGGCGACCGCGCCGGATTTAGGGAGACCTTGCCGGATTTTTGGCGACCTTGCAGGAAATATTGCGACCTCGCCGGATTTATGGAGACCTGGCCGGATTTATGGCGACCTTGCCGGAAATATGGCGACATCGCCGGATTTATGGCGACCTTGCCGGATTTATGGCGACCTTGCCGCAAATATGGCGACCTCGCCCGGGTTTATGGCAAACTCGCGGGAACTGTGGCCGCCTTGCCGGAGTTATGGCGAACTTGCCGGATATATGGCGACCTCGTCGGGAATGTGGCGACCATGCCGAATTTGAGGCCAACTTGCCGGATTTATGGCGACCTCGCCGGAAATATGGCGACCTAGACGGAAATATGGGGATCTTGCCATGTTTATGGCTAACTTGCCATAAATATGGCGACCTTGCCGGATTTATGGCGACCGTGCCGGATTTATGGCGACCTTGCCGTAAATATGGCGACGTGGCCGGAATTATGGCGACCTTGCCGGATTTATGGCGACCTCGCCGGAAACATGGCGACTTCTTCAGATTTATAACGACCTTGCCGGAATTAGGGCGACCTCGCCTGAAATATGGCGACCACGCAGCTTTATGGAGACCTTGCCGGATTTATGGTGACGTCGGCGGAAATATGGCGACCTCGCCGGATTTATGGCGACCTTGCCGGATTTATGGCGACCTCGCCGGAAATATGGCGACCTCGCCGGATTTAAGGGGACCTTGCCGTCTTTCTGGCGACCTCGACGGCAATATGGCGACCCGCCGGATTTATGGCGACCTTGCCGGATTTATGGCGACCTTGCCGGAAATATGGCGACCTCGCCCGGGTTTATGGCGAACTCGCCGGAACTGTGCCCGCCTTGCCGGAGTTATGGCGAACTTGCCGGTTTTATGGCGACCTCGTCGGGAATGGGGCGACCTTCCCTGATTCGTGGCCACCTTGCTGGCCACTGTGGCCACCTTGCCGGAATTATGGCGACCTGCCGGATATATGGCGACCTCGTCGGAAATGTGGCGACCATGCCGAATTTGAGGCCAACTTGCCGGATTTATGGCGACCTCGCCGGAAATATGGCGACCTAGACGGAAATATGGCGATCTTGCCGGGTTTATGGCTACCTTGCCATAAATATGGCGACCTTGCCGGATTTATGGCGACCGTGCCGGATTTATGGCGACGTTGCCGGAAATATAGCGACGTCGCCGGAATTATGGCGACCTTGCCGGATTTATGGCGAGCTCGCCGGAAACATGGCGACCTCTTCAGATTTTCTAGACTGGGTATTGAGTAATGAGGAAGGGTTAGTTAGCAGACTTGTTGTGCGTGCCCCCTTGGGCAAGAGTGACCATAATATGGTTGAGTTCTTCATTAGGATGGAGAGTGACATTGTTAATTCAGAAACAACGGTTCTGAACTTAAAGAAAGGTAACTTTGAGGGTATGAGACGTGAATTGGCCATGATTGACTAGCAATCAGTTCTAAAAGGGTTGACGGTGGATATGCAATGGAAGGCATTTAAAGACTGCATGGATGAACTACAAAAAATGTTCATCCCAGTTTGGCAAAAGAATAAATCAGGGAAGGTAGTGCATCCGTGGATAACAAGGGAAATCAGGGATAGTATCAAAGCAAAAGATGATGCGTACAAATTAGCCAGAAAAAGCAGCATACCAGAGGACTGGGAGAAATTCAGAGACCAGCAGAGGAGGACAAAGGGCTTAATTAGGAAAGGGAAAATAGATTATGAAAGGAAACTGGCAGGGAACATAATAACTGACCTCAAAAGTTTTTATAGATATGTGAAGAGAAAGAGATTAGTTAAAACAAATGTAGGTCCCTTGCAGTCAGAAACAGGCGAATTGATCATGGGGAACAAGGATATGGCGGACCAATTGAATAACTACTTTGGTTCCGTCTTCACCAATTGAAAAACTACTTTGGTTCCGTCTTCACTAAGGAAGACATACATAATCTGCCGGAAATAGCAGGGGGCCGCGGGTCAAAGGAGATGGAGGAACTGAGTGAAATCCAGGTTAGTCAGGAAGTGGTGTTGAGTAAATTGAATGGATTAAAGACCGATAAATCACCAGGGCCAGATAGGCTGCATCCCAGAGTACTTAAGGAAGTAGCTCCAGAAATAGTGGATGCATTAGTGATAATTTTTCAAAACTCTTTAGATTCTGGAGTAGTTCCTGAGGATTGGAGGGTAGTAAACGTAACCCCACTTTTTAAGAAGGGAGGGAGAAAGAAAACGGGGAATTACAGACCAGTTAGTCTAACATCGGTAGTGGGGAAACTGCTAGAGTCAGTTATTAAAGATGGGATAGCAGCACATTTGGAAAGTGGTGAAATCATTGGACAAAGTCAGCATGGATTTACGAAAGGTAAATCGTGTCTGACGAATCTTATAGAATTTTTCGAGGATGTAACTAGTAGAGTGGATAGGGGAGAACCAGTGGATGTGTTGTATCTGGACTTTCAGAAGGCTTTCGACAAGGTACCACATAAGAGATTAGGATACAAACTTAAATCACACGGTATTGGGGGTTCAGTATTGATGTGGATAGAGAACTGGCTGGCAAACAGGAATCAAAGAGTAGGAGTAAACGGGTCCTTTTCACAATGGCAGGCAGTGACTAGTGGGGTACCGCAAGGCTCAGTGCTGGGACCCCAGCTATTTACAATTTATATTAATGATCTGGACGAGGGAATTGAAAGCAACATCTCCAAGTTTGCGGATGACACTAAGCTGGGGGCAGTGTTAGCTGTGAAGAGGATGCTAGGAGACTGCAAGGTGACTTGGATAGGCTGGGTGAGTGGGTAAATGTTTGGCAGATGCAGTATAATGTGGATAAATGTGAGGTTATCCACTTTGGTGGCAAAAACGGGAAGGCAGACTATTATCTAAATGGGGGCCGATTAGGAAATGGGGAGATGCAGCGAGACCTGGGTGTCATGGTACACCAGTCATTGAAAGTAGGCATGCAGGTGCAGCAGGGAGTGAAGAAAGCGAATGGTATGTTGGCCTTCATAGCAAGAGGATTTGAGTATAGGAGCAGGGAGGTTCTACTGCAATTGTACAGGGTCTTGGTGAGACCACACCTGGAGTATTGCGTACAGTTTTGGTCTCCAAATCTGAGGAAGGACATTATAGCAATAGAGGGAGTGCAGAGAAGGTTCACCAGACTGATTCCTGGGATGTCAGGACTTTCATATGAAGAAAGACTGGATAGACTTGGCTTATACTCGCTAGAATTTAGGAGATTGAGAGGGGATCTTATAGAAACGTACAAAATTTCTTATGGGGTTGGACAGGCTAGATGCAGGAAGATTGTTCCCAATGTTGGGGAAGTCCAGGACAAGGGGTCACAGATTAAGGATAAGGGGGAAATCCTTTAAGACCGAGATGAGGAAAAACTTTTTCACACAGAGAGTGGTGAATCTCTGGAACTCTCCGCCACAGAGGGTAGTTGAGGCCAGTTCATTGGCTATATTTAAGAGGGAGTTAGATGTGGCCCTTGTGGTTAAAGGGATCAGGGGGTATGGAGAGAAGGCAGGTACGGGATACTGGGTTGGATGATCAGCCATGATTATATTGAATGGCGGTGCAGGCTCGAAGGGCATAATGGCCTACTCCTGCACCTATTTTCTATGTATCTATGTTCTATGTATCTATAACGACCTTGCCGGAATTAGGGCGACCTCGCCTGAAATATGGCGACCACTCCGGTTTATGGAGACCTTGCCGGATTTATGGTGACCTCGGCGGAAATATGGCGACCTCGCCGGATTTATGGCGACCTTGCCGGATTTATGGCGACCTCGCCGGAAAGATGGCGACCTCCCCGGATTTAAGGCGACCTTGCCGTCTTTCTGGCGACCTCGCCGGCAATATGGCGACATTGCTGGATTTATGGTGACCTTGCCGTGAAAATGGCGACCTCGCCGGAAATCTGGCGACCTTGCCTGAAATGTGGCGACCTTGACGGATTTGTGGCGACCTTGCGGGATTATAGCGACCTTGCCGGATTTGTGGCGACCTTGCCGGAAATATGGCGACCTTGCCGTATTTTCGGCGACTTTGCCGGATTTATGGCGACCTTGCCGGTAATATGGCTCCCTTGCCGGATTTGTGGCGACATTGTCGGATTCATGGCGTCCTTGCCGGAAATATGGCGACCTTGCCGGATATGTGGCGACCTTGCGGGATTTATGGCGACCTTGCCGGAAATATGGCGACCTTGTCGGATTTGTGGCGACCTTGCCGGATTTATGGCGACCTTGCCGAAAATCTGGCTACCTTGCCTGAAATGTGGCGACCTTGACGGATTTGTGGCGACCTTGTCGGATTTATGGCGACCTTGCAGGGGATGTGGCGACCATCCCGGATTTGTGGCGACATTGTCAGATTTCTGGCGAACTTGCCGGGATTGTGGCGAACTTTAAGTATTTGTGGCGACCTTACCGGATTAAGGCGGCCTTGCCGCAAATGTGGCGACCTTGCCGGATTTGTGGCGACCTTGCCTGATTTATGGCGACCTTGCGGGATTTGTGGCTACCTTGCCGGATCATGGCGACCTTGTCGGAAATATCGCCACCTTGCCGTATTTTTGGCGACCTTGCCGGATTTATGGCGACCTTGCCGGTAATATGGCTCCCTTGCAGGATTTGTGGCGACTTTGCCGGATTCATGGCGTCCTTGCCGGAAATATGGCGACCTTGCCGGATATGTGGCGACCTTGCGGGATTTATGGCGACCTTGCCGGAAATATGTCGACCTTGTCGGATTTGTGGCGACTTTGGCAGATTTGTTGCGACCGTGCCGGAATGTGGCGACCTTGCCGGATTTGTGGCGGCCGTGCCGGATTTATGGCCACCATGCCGGAAATAGGCGACTGCCGGATTTGTGGCGACCTTGCCGGATTTATGGCGACCTTGCGGGATTTGTGGCGACATTGCCGGATATATGGCGACCTTGCCAGATTTATGGCGACCTTGCCGGGAATATGGCGACCTTGCCGCATTTGTGGCGACCTTGCCGGATTTATGGCGACCTTGCCGGAAATATGCCGAGCTTGCCGCATTTGTGCCGACTTTGCCTGATTTATGGCGACCTTGCCGGAAATATGGCGACCTTGCCGCATTTGTGGCTACCTTGCCAGATTTATGGCGACCTTGCCGGAAAATATGTCGACCTTGTCGGATTTGTGGCGACTTTGGCAGATTTGTTGCGACCATGCCGGAAATGTGGCGACCTTGCCGGATTTGTGGCGGCCGTGCCGGATTTATGGCGACCTTGCCGGAAATAGGCGACTCTGCCGGATTAGTGGCGACCATGCCGGATTTATGGCGACCTTGCCGGATTTGTGGCGACATTGCCGGATATATGGCGACCTTGCCAGATTTATGGCGACCTTGCCGGGAATATGGCGACCTTGCCGCATTTGTGGCGACCTTGCCGGATTATGGCGACCTTGCCGGAAATATGCCGAGCTTGCCGCATTTGTGCCGACTTTGCCTGGTTTATGGCGACCTTGCCGGAAATATGTCGACCTTGCCGCATTTGTGGCTACCTTGCCAGATTTATGGCGACCTTGCCGGAAATATGGCGACCTTGCCGTAAATGTGGCGACCTTGCCGGATTTGTGGCGACCTTGCCGGATTTATGGCGACCTTGCCGGGAATGTGGCGACATTGCCGGATTTGTGGCGACCTTGCCGGATTTATGGCGACCTTGCCGGAAATGTGGTGACCTTGCCGGATTTATGCCGACCTTGTCGGATTTGTGGCGACCTTGCCGGATTTATGGCGATCTTGCCGGAAATCTGGCGACCTTGCCTGAAATGTGGCGACCTTGACGCATTTGTGGCGACCTTGTCGGATTTATGGCGACCTTGCCGGGGATGTGGCGACCATCCCGGATTTGTGGCGACCTTGTGAGATTTCTGGCGACCTTGCCGGAATTGTGCCGACCTTTCCGTATTTGTGGCGACCTTACCGGATTAAGGCGTCCTTGACGCAAATGTGGCGACCTTGCCGGATTTGTGGCGACCTTGCCGGTAATATGGCTCCCTTGCAGGATTTGTGGCGACTTTGCCGGATTCATGGCGTCCTTGCCGGAAATATGGCGACCTTGCCGGATATGTGGCGACCTTGCGGGATTTATGGCGACCTTGCCGGAAATATGTCGACCTTGTCGGATTTGTGGCGACTTTGGCAGATTTGTTGCGACCGTGCCGGAAATGTGGCGACCTTGCCGGATTTGTGGCGGCCGTGCCGGATTTATGGCGACCATGCCGGAAATAGGCGACTGCCGGATTTGTGGCGACCTTGCCGGATTTATGGCGACCTTGCGGGATTTGTGGCTACATTGCCGGATATATGGCGACCTTGCCAGATTTATGGCGACCTTGCCGGGAATATGGCGACCTTGCCGCATTTGTGGCGACCTTGCCGGATTTATGGCGACCTTGCCGGAAATATGCCGAGCTTTCTGCATTTGTGCCGACTTTGCCTGATTTATGGCGACCTTGCCGGAAATATGTCGACCTTGCCGCATTTGTGGCTACCTTGCCAGATTTATGGCGACCTTGCCGGAAATATGTCGACCTTGTCGGATTTGTGGCGACTTTGGCAGATTTGTTGCGACCATGCCGGTAATGTGGCGACCTTGCCGGATTTGTGGCGGCCGTGCCGGATTTATGGCGACCTTGCCGGAAATAGGCGACTCTGCCGGATTTGTGGCGACCTTGCCGGATATATGGCGACCTTGCCAGATTTATGGCGACCTTGCCGGGAATATGGCGACCTTGCCGCATTTGTGGCGACCTTGCCGGATTTATGGCGACCTTGCCGGAAATATGCCGAGCTTGCCGCATTTGTGCCGACTTTGCCTGATTTATGGCGACCTTGCCGGAAATATGTCGACCTTGCCGCATTTGTGGCTACCTTGCCAGATTTATGGCGACCTTGCCGGAAATATGGCGACCTTGCCGTAAATGTGGCGACCTTGCCGGATTTATGGCGACCTTGCCGGATTTATGGCGACCTTGCCGGGAATGTGGCGACATTGCCGGATTTGTGGCGACCTTGCCGGATTTATGGCGACCTTGCCGGAAATGTGGTGACCTTGCCGGATTTATGCCGACCTTGTCGGATTTGTGGCGACCTTGCCGGATTTATGGCGATCTTGCCGGAAATCTGGCGACCTTGCCTGAAATGTGGCGACCTTGACGCATTTGTGGCGACCTTGTCGGATTTATGGCGACCTTGCCGGGGATGTGGCGACCATCCCGGATTTGTGGCGACCTTGTGAGATTTCTGGCGACCTTGCCGGAATTGTGCCGACCTTTCCGTATTTGTGGCGACCTTACCGGATTAAGGCGTCCTTGACGCAAATGTGGCGACCTTGCCGGATTTGTGGCGACCTTGCCTGATTTTATGGCGACCTTGCAGGATTTGTGGCTACCTTGCCGGATTTATGGCGACCTTGCCGGAAATATGGCGACCTTGCCGGATTTGTGGTGACCTTGCGGGATTTACAGCGACCTTGCCGGATTTGTGGCGGCCTTGCCGGATTCATGGCGAACTTGCCGGAAATAGGCGACTGCCGGATTTGTGGCGACCTTGCCGGATTTATGGCGACCTTGCCGGATTTGTGGCGACCTTGCCGGAGTTATGGAGACCTTGCCGGATTTATGGCGACCTTGCCGGAAATATGTCGACCTTGCCGCATTTGTGGCTACCTTGCCAGATTTATGGCGACCTTGCCGGAAATATGGCGACCTTGCCGGATTTGTGGTGACCTTGCGGGATTTACAGCGACCTTGTCGGATTTGTGGCGGCCTTGCCGGGTTCATGGCGAACTTGGCGGAAATAGGCGACTGCCGGATTTGTGGCGACCTTGCCGGATTTATGGCGACCTTGCCGGATTTGTGGCGACCTTGCCGGAGTTATGGAGACCTTGCCGGATTTATGGCGACCTTGCCGGAAATATGCCGACCTTGCCGCATTTGTGGCTACCTTGCCAGATTTATGGCGACCTTGCCGGAAATATGTCGACCTTGTCAGATTTGTGGCGACTTTGGCAGATTTGTTGCGACCGTGCAGGAAATGTGGCGACCTTGCCGGATTTGTGGCGGCCGTGCCAGATTTATGGCGACCTTGCCGGAAATAGGCGACTCTGCCGGATTTGTGGCGAACTTGCCGGATTTATGGCGACCTTGCCGGATTTGTGGCGACATTGCCGGATATATGGCGACCTTGCCAGGTTTATGTCGACCTTGCCGGAAATATGCCGAGCTTGCCGCATTTGTGCCGGCTTTGCCTGATTTATGGCGACCTTGCCGGAAATATGTCGACATTGCCGCATTTGTGGCTACCTTGCCAGATTTATGGCGACCTTGCCGGAAATATGGCGACCTTGCCGTAAATGTGGCGACCTTGCCGGATTTGTGGCGACCTTGCCGGATTTATGGCGACCTTGCTGGGAATGGTGCGACCTTGCCGGATTTATGGCGACCTTGCCGGAAATGTGGTGACCTTGCCGGATTTATGGCGATCTTGTCGGATTTGTGGCGACCTTGTCGGATTTATGGCGACCTTGCCGGGGATGTGGCGACCATCCCGGATTTGTGGCGACCTTGTCAGATTTCTGGCAACCTTGCCGGAATTGTGCCGACCTTTCCGTATTTGTGGCGAACTTACCGGATTAAGGCGTCGACGCAAATGTGGCGACCTTGCCGGATTTGTGGCGACCTTGCCTGATTTATGGCGACCTTGCAGGATTTGTGGCTACCTTGCCGGATTTATGGCGACCTTGCCGGAAATATGGCGACCTTGCCGGATTTGTGGTGACCTTGCGGGATTTACAGCGACCTTGCCGGATTTGTGGCGGCCTTGCCGGATTCATGGCTAACTTGCCGGAAATTGGTGACTGCCGGATTTGTGGCGACCTTGCCGGATTTATGGCGACCTTGCCGGATTTGTGGCGACTTTGCCGGAGTTATGGAGACCTTGCCGGATTTATGGCGACCTAGCCGGATTTATGGCGACCTTGCCGGTATTATGGCGACCTTGCCGGATTTATGGCGACCTTGCCGGATTTGTGGCGACCTTGCCGGGAATACGGCGACCTTGCCGCATTTGTGGCGACCTTGCCGGATTTATGGCGACCTTGCCGGAAATATGCCGAGCTTGCCGCATTTGTGCCGACTTTGCCTGATTTATGGCGACCTTGCCGGAAATATGTCGACCTTGCCGCATTTGTGGCTACCTTGCCAGATTTATGGCGACTTTGCCGGCAATATGGCGACCTTGCCGTAAATGTGGCGACCTTGCCGGGTTTGTGGCGACCTTGCCGGATTTATGGCGACCTTGCCGGAAATATGTCGACCTTGTAGGATTTGTGGCGACCTTTGCAGATTTGTTGCGACCTTGCCGGAAATGTGGCGACCTTGCCGGATTTGTGGCGGCCGTGCCGGATTTATGACGACCTTGCCGGAAATAGGTGACTGCCGGATTTGTGGCGACCTTGCCGGATTTATGGCGACCTTGCCGGATTTGTGGCGACCTTGCCGGATATACGGCGACTGTGCCAGATTTATGGCGACCTTGCCAGGAATATGGCGACCTTGCCGCATTTGTGGCGACCTTGCCGGATTTATGGCGACCTTGCCAGAAATATGCCGAGCTTGCCGCATTTGTGCCGACTTTGCCTGATTTATGGCGACCTTGCCGGAAATATGTCGTCCTTGCCGCATTTGTGGCTACCTTGCCAGATTTATGGCGACCTTGCCGGAAATATGGCGACCTTGCCGTAAATGTGGCGACCTTGCGGGATTTACAGCGACCTTGCCGGATTTGTGGCGGCCTTGCCGGATTCATGGCCAACTTGCCGGAAATAGGCGACTGCCGGATTTGTGGCGACCTTGCCGGATTTATGGCGACCTTGCCGGATTTGTGGCGACCTTGCCGGAGTTATGGAGACCTTACCGTATTTATGGCGACCTTGCCGGGAATATGGCGACCTTGCCGCATTTGTGGCGACCTAGCCGGATTTATGGCGACCTTGCCGGTATTATGGCGACCTTGCCGGATTTATGGCGACCTTGCCGGATTTGTGGCGACCTTGCCGGGAATACGGCGACCTTGCCGCATTTGTGGCGACCTTGCCAGATTTATGGCGACCTTGCCGGAAATATGTCGACCTTGCCGCATTTGTGGCTACCTTGCCAGATTTATGGCGACTTTGCCGGAAATATGGCGACCTTGCCGTAAATGTGGCGACCTTGCCGGATTTGTGGCGACCTTGACGGAAATATGTCGACCTTGTAGGATTTGTGGCGACCATGGCAGATTTGTTGCGACCTTGCCGGAAATGTGGCGACCTTGCCGGATTTGTGGCGGCCGTGCCGGATTTATGGCGACCTTGCCGGAAATAGGTGACTGCCGGATTTGTGGCGACCTTTGCCGGATTTATGGCGACCTTGCCGGATTTGTGGTGACCTTGCCGGATATACGGTGACTGTGCCAGACTTATGGCGACCTTGCCAGGAATATGGCGACCTTGCCGCATTTGTGGCGACCTTGCCGGATTTATGGCGACCTTGCCTGAAATATGCCGAGCTTGCCGCAATTGTGCCGACTTTGCCTGATTTATGGCGACCTTGCCGGAAATATGTCGACCTTGCCGCATTTGTGGCTACCTTGCCAGATTTATGGCGACCTTGCTGGAAATATGGCGACCTTGCCGTAAATGTGGCGACCTTGCCGGATTTGTGGCGACCTTGCCGGATTTACGGCGACCTTGCCGGGAATGTGGCGACCTTGCCGGATTTGTGGCGACCTTGCCGGATTTATGGCGACCTTGCCGGAAATGTGGTGACCTTGCCGGATTTATGGCGACCTTGTCGGATTTGTGGCGACCTTGCCGGATTTATGGCGACCTTGCCGGAAATCTGGCGACCTTGCCTGAAATGTGGCAACCTTGACGGATTTGTGGCGACCTTGTCGGATTTATGGCGACCATGCCGGTGATGTGGCGACCATCCCTGATTTATGGCGACCTTGCCGGATTTGTGGCGACCTTGCCGGAGTTATGGCGACCTTGCCGGATTTATGGCGACCTTGCCGTGAATATGCCGACCTTGCCGCATTTGTGCCGACCTTGCCGGATTTATGGCGACCTTGCCGGATTTGTGGCGACCTTGCCGCATTTGTGGCTACCTTGCCGGATTTATGGCGACCTTGCCGGAAATATCCCGACCTTGCCGCATTTGTGCCGACCTTGCCGGATGTATGGCGACCTTGCCGGAAATATGTCGACCTCTCCGCATTTGTGGCTACCTTGCCGAATTTATTGCGAACTTGCCGGAAATATGAGGACCTTGCCGCATTTGTGGCGACCTTGCCGGATTTATGGCGACCTTGCCGGAAATATGGCGACCTTGCCGCATTTGTGGCCACTTTGCCGGATTTATGGCGACATTGTCGGATTGATGGCGACCTTGCCGGTATTATGGCGACCTTGCCGCATTTGTGGCTACCTTGCCGGATTTATGGCGACCTTGCCGGAAATATGCCGACCTTGCCGCATTTGTGCCGACCTTGCCGGATGTATGGCGACCTTGCCGGAAATATGTCGACCTCTCCGCATTTGTGGCTACCTTGCCGAATTTATTGCGACCTTGCCGGAAATATGAGGACCTTGCCGCATTTGTGGCGACCTTGCCGGATTTATGGCGACCTTGCCGGAAATATGGCGACCTTGCCGCATTTGTGGCCACCTTGCCGGATTTATGGCGACATTGTCGGAAATATGGCGACCTTTCCTGATTTGTGGCCACCTTGCCGGAATTATGGCGACCATGCCGGAAATATGGCGGCCTTGCCGGGTTTGTGGCGACCTTGCTGGAATTATGGCGATCTTGCCGGAAATATGGCGACCTTGCCGGATTAGTGGCGACCTTGCCGGAAATATGGCGACCTTGCCGCATTTGTGGCTACCTTGCCAGATTTATGGCGACCTTGCCGGAAATATGGCAACCTTGCCGTAAATGTGGCGACCTTGCCGGATTTGTGGCGAACTTGCCGGATTTATGGCGACCTTGCCGGGAATGTGGCGACCTTGCATGATTTGTGGCGACATTGCCGGATTTGTGGCGACCTTGCCGGATTTATGGCGACCTTGCCGGATTTATGGCGACCTTGCCGGAGTTATGGAGACATTGCCGGATTTATGGCGACCTTGCCGGGAATATGGCGACCTTGCCACATTTGTGGCGACCTTGCCGGATTTATGGCGACCTTGCCGGTATTATGGCGACGTTGCCGGATTTATGGCGATCTTGCCGGAAATCTGGCGACCTTGCCTGAAATGTGGAGACCTTGACGCATTTGTGCCGACCTTGTCGGATTTATGGCCACCTTGCCGGGGATGTGGCGACCATCCCGGATTTGTGGCGACCTTGGCAGATTTGTTGCGACCTTGCCGCAAATGTGGCGACCTTGCCGGATTTGTGGCGGCCGTGCCGGATTTATGGCGACCTTGGCGGATTTGTTGCGATCTTGCCGGATATACGGCGACTGTGCCAGATTTATGGCGACCTTGCCGGGAATATGGCGACCTTGCCGCAATTGTGGCGACCTTGCCGGATTTATGGCGACCTTGCCGGAAATATGCCGAGGTTGCCGCATTTGTGCCGACTTTGCCTGATTTATGGCGACCTTGCCGGAAATATGTCGACCTTGCCGCATTTGTGGCTATCCTTGCCAGATTTATGGCGACCTTGCCGGAAATATGGCGACCTTGCCGTAAATGTGGCGACCTTGCCGGATTTGTGGCGACCTTGCCGTATTTATGGCGACCTGGCCGGGAATGTGGCGACCTTGCCGGATATGTGGCGACCTTGCCGGATTTATGGCGACCTTGCCGGTAATGTGGTGACCTTGCCGGATTTATGGCGACCTTGTCGGATTTGTGGCGACCTTGCCGGATTCATGGCGACCTTGCCGGAAATCTGGCGACCTTGCCTGAAATGTGCCAACCTTGACGGATTTGTGGCGACCTTGCCAGATTTATGGCGACCTTGCCGGAATTGTGGCGACCTTTCCGTATTTGTGGCGACCTTACCGGATTAAGGCGGCCTTGCCGCAAATGTGCCGACCTTGCCGCATTTGTGCCGACCTTGCCGGATTTATGGCGACCTTGCCGGAAATATGTCGACCTTTCCGCATTTGTGGCTACCTTGCCGAATTTATTGCGACCTTGCCGGAAATATGAGGACCTTGCCGCATTTGTTGCGACCTTGCCGGATTTATGGCGACCTTGCCGGAAATATGGCGACCTTGCCGCATTTGTGGCCACCTTGCCGGATTTATGGCGACATTGCCGGAAATATGGCGACCTTTCCTGATTTGTGGCCACCTTGCCGGAATTATGGCGACCATGCCGGAAATATGGCGGCCTTGCCAGGTTTGTGGCGACCTTGCTGGAATTATGGCGATCTTGCCGGTATTATGGCGACGTTGCCGGATATATGGCGACCTTGCCGGAAATATGCCGACCTTGCCGCATTTGTGCCGACCTTGCCGGATGTATGGCGACCTTGCCGGAAATATGTCGACCTCTCCCCATTTGTGGCTACCTTGCCGAATTTATTGCGACCTTGCGGGAAATATGAGGACCTTGCCGCATTTGTGGCGACCTTGCCGGATTTATGGCGACCTTGCCGGAAGTATGGCGACCTTGCCGCATTTGTGGCCACCTTGCCGGATTTATGGCGACATTGTCGGAAATATGGCGACATTTCCTGATTTGTGGCCACCTTGCCGGAATTATGGCGACCTTGCCGGAAATATGGCAACCTTGCCGTAAATGTGGCGACCTTGCCGGATGTGTGGCGACCTTGCCGGATTTATGGCGACCTTGCCGGGAATGTGGCGACCTTGCCTGATTTGTGGCGACATTGCCGGATTTATGGCGACCTTGCCGGAAATGTGGTGACCTTGCCGGATTTATGGCGACCTTGTCGGATTTGTGGCGACCTTGCCGGATTTATGGCGATCTTGCCGGAAATCTGGCGACCTTGCCTGAAATGTGGCGACCTTGACGCATTTGTGGCGACCTTGTCGGATTTGTGGCGACCTTGCCGGATTTATGGCGATTTTGCCGGAAATCTGGCGACCTTGCCTGAAATGTGGCGACCTTGACGCATTTGTGCCGACCTTGTCAGATTTCTGGCGACCTTGCCGGAATTGTGGCGACCTTTCCGTATTTGCGGCGACCTTACCGGAATAAGGCGGCCTTGACGCAAATGTGGCGACCTTGCCGGATTTGTGGCGACCTTGCCTGATTTATGGCGACCTTGCAGGATTTGTGGCTACCTTGCCGGATTTATGGCGACCTTGCCGGATTTACAGCGACCTAGCCGGATTTGTGGCGGCCTTGCCGGATTAATGGCGAACTTGCCGGAAATAGGCGACTGCCGGATTTGTGGCGACCTTGCCGGATTTATGGCGCCCTTGCGGGATTTGTGGCGACCTTGCCGGAGTTATGGAGACATTGCCGGATTTATGGCGACCTTGCCGGGAATATGGCGACCTTGCCGCATTTGTGGCGACCTTGCCGGATTTATGGCGACCTTGCCTGATTTATGGCGACCTTGCAGGATTTGTGGCTACCTTGCCGAATTTATGGCGACCTTGCCGGGAATATGGCGACCTTGCCGGATTTGTGGTGACCTTGCGGGATTTACAGCGACCTAGCCGGATTTGTGGCGGCCTTGCCGGATTCATGGCGAACTTGCCGGAAATAGGCGACTGCCGGATTTGTGGCGACCTTGCCGGATTTATGGCGACCTTGCCTGATTTATGGCGACCTTGCCGGAGTTATGGAGACATTGCCGGATTTATGGGGACCTTGCCGGGAATATGGCGACCTTGCCGCATTTGTGGCGACCTTGCCGGATTTATGGCGACCTTGCCGGTATTATGGCGACGTTGCGGATATATGGCGACCTTGCCGGAAATATGTCGACCTTTCCGCTTTTGTGGCTACCTTGCCGGATTTATTGCGACCTTGCCGGAAATATGAGGACCTTGCCGCATTTGTGGCGACCTTGCGGGATTGATGGCGACCTTGCCGGAAATATGTCGACCTTGTCGGATTTGTGGCGACCTTGGCAGATTTGTTGCGACCTTGCCGCAAATGTGGCGACCTTGCCGGATTTGTGGCGGCCGTGCCGGATTTATGGCGACCTTGCCGGAAATAGGTGACTCTGCCGGATTTGTGGCGACCTTGCCGGATTTATGGCGACCTTGGCGGATTTGTGGCGACCTTGCCGGATATACGGCGACTGTGCCAGATTTATGGCGACCTTGCCGGGAATATGGCCACCTTGCCGCATTTGTGGCGACCTTACCGGATTTATGGCGACCTTGCCGGAAATATGCCGAGGTTGCCGCATTTGTGCCGACTTTGCCTGATTTATGGCGACCTTGCCGGAAATATGTCGACCTTGCCGCATTTGTGGCTACCTTGCTAGATTTATGGCGACCTTGCCGGAAATATGGCGACCTTGCCGTAAATGTGGCGACCTTTTCCGGATTTGTGGCGATCTTGCCGGATTTATGGCGACCTGGCCGGGAATGTGGCGACCTTGCCGGATATCTGGCGACCTTGCCGGATTTATGGCGACCTTGCCGGAAATGTGGTGACCTTGCCGGATTTATGGCGACCTTGTCGGATTTGTGGCGACCTTGCCGGATTAATGGCGACCTTGCCGGAAATCTGGCGACCTTGCCTGAAATGTGGCAACCTTGACGGATTTGTGGCGACCTTGTCGGATTTATGGCGACCTTGCCGGGGATGTGGCGACCATCCCGGATTTGTGGCGACCTTGTCAGATTTATGGCGACCTTGCCGGAATTGTGGCGACCTTTCCGTATTTGTGGCGACCTTACCGGATTAACGCGGCCTTGCCGCAAATGTGCCGACCTTGCCGCATTTGTGCCGACCTTGCCGGATTTACGGCGACCTTGCCGGAAATATGTCGACCTTTCCGCATTTGTGGCTACCTTGCCGAATTTATTGCGACCTTGCCGGAAATATGAGGACCTTGCCGCATTTGTGGCGACTTTGCCGGATTTATGGCGACCTTGCCGGAAATATGGCGACCTTGCCGCATTTGTGGCCACCTTGCCGGATTTATGGCGACATTGCCGGAAATATGGCGACCTTTCCTGATTTGTGGCCACCTTGCCGGAATTATGGCGACCATGCCGGAAATATGGCGGGCTTGCCAGGTTTGTGGCGACCTTGCTGGAATTATGGCGATCTTGCCGGAAATATGGCGACCTTGCCGGATTAGTGGCGACCTTGTCGGAAATATGGCGACCTTGCCGGATTTGTGGCGACGTTGCCGGATTTATGGCGCGCTTGTCGGATTTGTGGCGAACTTGCCGGATTTAAGGCGACCTTGCCGGAAATGTGGCGACCTTGCCGGATTTATGGCGACCTTGCCGGAAATGTGGCGACCTTGCCGGATTTGTGGCGACCTTGCCGGATTTATGGCGACCTTGCCGGGAATGTGGCGACCTTGCCGGATATATGGCGACCTTCCCGGATTAATGGCGACCTTGCCGGAAATGTGGCGACCTTCCCGGGTGTATGTCGTCCTTGCCCGGGATGTGGCGACGTTGCCGGATTTGTGACGACCTTGCCGGATTTATGGTGACCTTGCCGGAATTGTGACGACCTTGCCGTAATTATGGCGACATTGCCGGATTTATGGCGACATTCCCGCAAATGTGGCGACCTTGACGGATTCGTGGCGACCTTGCCCGGTTTATGGCGACCTTGCTGGATTTATGGCGACCTTGCCGGAAATATGCCGACCTTGCCGGATTTATGGAGACCTTGCCGGATTTTTGGCGACCTCGCCGGAAACATGGCGACCTCGCCGGATTTATGGCGACCTTGCGGGATTCATGGCGACCTCGCCGGAAATATGGCGACCGCGCCGGATTTAGGGAGACCTTGCCGGATTTTTGGCGACCTTGTCAGATTTATGGCGACCTTGCCGGAAATATGGCGACCTTGCCGTAAATGTGGCGACCTTGCCGGATTTGTGGCGACCTTGCCGGATTTATGGCGACCTGGCCGGGAATGTGGCGACCTTGCCGGATATGTGGCGACCTTGCCGGATTTATGGCGACCTTGCCGGAAATCTGGCGACCTTGCCTGAAATGTGGCAACCTTGACGGATTTGTGGCGACCTTGTCGGATTTATGGCGACCTTGCCGGGGATGTGGCGACCATCCCGGATTTGTGGCGACCTTGTCAGATTTATGGCGACCTTGCCGGAATTGTGGCGACCTTTCCGTATTTGTGGCGACCTTACCGGATTAAGGCGGCCTTGCCGCAAATGTGCCGACCTTGCCGCATTTGTGCCGACCTTGCCGGATTTATGGCGACCTTGCCGGAAATATGTCGACCTTTCCGCATTTGTGGCTACCTTGCCGAATTTATTGCGACCTTGCCGGAAATATGAGGACCTTGCCGCATTTGTGGCGACCTTGCCGGATTTATGGCGACCTTGCCGGAAATATGGCGACCTTGCCGCATTTGTGGCCACCTTGCCGGGTTTATGGCGACATTGCCGGAAATATGGCGACCTTTCCTGATTTGTGGCCACCTTGCCGGAATTATGGCGACCATGCCGGAAATATGGCGGGCTTGCCAGGTTTGTGGCGACCTTGCTGGAATTATGGCGATCTTGCCGGAAATATGGCGACCTTGCCGGATTAGTGGCGACCTTGTCGGAAATATGGCGACCTTGCCGGATTTGTGGCGACGTTGCCGGATTTATGGCGACTTTGTCGGATTTGTGGCGAACTTGCCGGATTTAAGGCGACCTTGCCGGAAATGTGGCGACCTTGCCGGATTTATGGCGACCTTGCCGGAAATGTGGCGACCTTGCCGGATTTGTGGCGACCTTGCGGGATTTATGGCGACCTTGCCGGGAATGTGGCGACCTTGCCGGATATATGGCGACCTTCCCGGATTAATGGCGACCTTGCCGGAAATGTGGCGACCTTGCCGGATGTATGTCATCCTTGCCCGGGATGTGGCGACGTTGCCAGATTTGTGACGACCTTGCCGGATTTATGGTGACCTTGCCGGAATTGTGGCGACATTGCCGTAATTATGGCGACATTGCCGGATTTATGGCGACATTCCCGCAAATGTGGCGACCATGCCGAATTTGAGGCCAACTTGCCGGATTTATGGCGACCTCGCCCGAAATATGGCGACCTAGACGGAAATATGGGGATCTTGCCAGGTTTATGGCTAACTTGCCATAAATATGGCGACCTTGCCCCATTTATGGCGACCGTGCCGGATTTATGGCGACCTTGCCGTAAATATGGCGACGTGGCCGGATTTATGGCGACCTTGCCGGATTTATGGCGACCTCGCCGGAAACATGGCGACCTCTTCAGATTTATAACGACCTTGCCGGAATTAGGGCGACCTCGCCTGAAATAAGGCGACCACGCCGGTTTATGGAGACCTTGCCGGATTTATGGTGACGTCGGCGGAAATATGGCGACCTCGCCGGATTTATGGCGATCTTGCCGGATTCATGGCGACCTCGCCGGAAATATGGCGACCTCGCCGGATTTAAGGCGACCTTGCCGTCTTTCTGGCGACCTCGACGGCAATATGGCGAGCCGCCGGATTTATGGCGACCTTGCCGGATTTATGGCGACCTTGCCGGAAATATGGCGACCTCGCCCGGGTTTATGGCGAACTCGCCGGAACTGTGGCCGCCTTGCCGGAGTTATGGCGAACTTGCCGGTTTTATGGCGACCTCGTCGGGAATGGGGCGACCTTCCCTGATTCGTGGCCACCTTGCTGGCCACTGTGGCCACCTTGCCGGAATTATGGCGACCTTGCTGTATATATGGCGACCTCGTCGGAAATGTGGCGACCATGCCGAATTTGAGGCCAACTTGCCGGATTTATGGCGACCTCGCCGGAAATATGGCGACCTAGACGGAAATATGGCGATCTTGCCTGGTTTATGGCTACCTTGCCATAAATATGGCGACCTTGCCGGATTTATGGCGACCGTGCCGGATTTCTGGCGACGTTGCCGGAAATATTGCGACGTCGCCGGAATTATGGCGACCTTGCCGGATTTATGGCGACCTCGCCGGAAACATGCGACCTCTTCAGATTTTCTAGACCGGGTATTGAGTAATGAGGAAGGGTTAGTTAGCAGACTTGTTGTGCGTGCCCCCTTGGGCAAGAGTGACCATAATATGGTTGAGTTCTTCATTAGGATGGAGAGCGACATTGTTAATTCAGAAACAACGGTTCTGAACTTAAAGAAAGGTAACTTTGAGGGTATGAGACGTGAATTGGTCATGATTGACTGGCAATCAGTTCTAAAAGGGTTCACGGTGGATATGCAATGGAAGGCATTTAAAGACTGCATGGATGAACTACAAAAATTGTTCATCCCAGTTTGGCAAAAGAATAAATCAGGGAAGGTAGTGCATCCGTGGATAACAAGGGAAATCAGGGATAGTATCAAAGCAAAAGATGATGCGTACAAATTAGCCAGAAAAAGCAGCATACCAGAGGACTGGGAGAAATTCAGAGACCAGCAGAGGAGGACAAATGGCTTAATTAGGAAAGGTAAAATAGATTATGAATGGAAACTGGCAGGGAACATAAAAACGAACTTCAAAAGTTTTTATAGATATGTGAAGAGAAAGAGATTAGTTAAAACAAATGTAGGTCCCTTGCAGTCAGAAACAGGTGAATTGATCATGGGGAACAAGGATATGGCGGACCAATTGAATAACTACTTTGGTTCCGTCTTCACCAATTGAATAACTACTTTGGTTCCGTCTTCACTATGGAAGACATAAATAATCTGCCGGAAATAGCAGGGGGCCGCGGGTCAAAGGAGATGGAGGAACTGAGTGAAATCCAGGTTAGTCGGGAAGTGGTGTTGGGTAAATTGAATGGATTAAAGGCCGATAAATCACCAAGGCCAGATAGGCTGCATCCCAGAGTACTTAAGGAAGTAGCTCCAGAAATAGTGGATGCATTAGTGATCATTTTTCAAAACTCTTTAGATTCTGGGGTAGTTCCTGAGGATTGGAGGGTAGTAAACGTAACCCCACTTTTTAAGGAGGGAGAGAGAAAACGGGGAATTACAGACCAGTTAGTCTAACATCGGTAGTGGGGAAACTGCTAGAGTCAGTTATTAAAGATGGGATAGCAGCACATTTGGAAAGTGGTGAAATCATTGGACAAAGTCAGCATGGATTTACGAAAGGTAAATCGTGTCTGACGAATCTTATAGAATTTTTCGAGGATGTAACTAGTAGAGTGGATAGGGGAGAACCAGTGGATGTGTTGTATCTGGACTTTCAGAAGGCTTTCGACAAGGTACCACATAAGAGATTAGGATACAAACTTAAATCACACGGTATTGGGGGTTCAGTGTTGATGTGGATAGAGAACTGGCTGGCAAACAGGAATCAAAGAGTAGGAGTAAACGGGTCCTTTTCACAATGGCAGGCAGTGACTAGTGGGGTACCGCAAGGCTCAGTGCTGGGACCCCAGCTATTTACAATTTATATTAATGATCTGGACGAGGGAATTGAAAGCAACATCTCCAAGTTTGCGGATGACACTAAGCTGGGGGGCAGTGTTAGCTGTGAAGAGGATGCTAGGAGACTGCAAGGTGACTTGGATAGGCTGGGTGAGTGGGTAAATGTTTGGCAGATGCAGTATAATGTAGATAAATGTGAGGTTATCCACTTTGGTGGCAAAAACGGGAAGGCAGACTATTTTCTAAATGGGGGCCGATTAGGAAATGGGGAGATGCAGCGAGACCTGGGTGTCATGGTACACCAGTCATTGAAAGTAGGCATGCAGGTGCAGCAGGGAGTGAAGAAAGCGAATGGTATGTTGGCCTTCATAGCAAGAGGATTTGAGTATAGGAGCAGGGAGGTTCTACTGCAATTGTACAGGGTCTTGGTGAGACCACACCTGGAGTATTGCGTACAGTTTTGGTCTCCAAATCTGAGGAAGGACATTATAGCCATAGAGGGAGTGCAGAGAAGGTTCACCAGACTGATTCCTGGGATGTCAGGACTTTCATATGAAGAAAGACTGGATAGACTTGGCTTATACTCGCTAGAATTTAGGAGATTGAGAGGGGATCTTATAGAAACGTACAAAATTCTTATGGGGTTGGACAGGCTAGATGCAGGAAGATTGTTCCCAATGTTGGGGAAGTCCAGGACAAGGGGTCACAGATTAAGGATAAGGGGGAAATCCTTTAAGACCGAGATGAGGAAAAACTTTTTCACACAGAGTGGTGAATCTCTGGAACTCTCCGCCACAGAGGGTAGTTGAGGCCAGTTCATTGGCTATATTTAAGAGGGAGTTAGATGTGGCCCTTGTGGTTAAAGGGATCAGGGGGTATGGAGAGAAGGCAGGTACGGGATACTGGGTTGGATGATCAGCCATGATTATATTGAATGGCGGTGCAGGCTCGAAGGGCATAATGGCCTACTCCTGCACCTATTTTCTATGTATCTATGTTCTATGTATCTATAACGACCTTGCCGGAATTAGGGCGACCTCGCCTGAAATATGGCGACCACTCCGGTTTATGGAGACCTTGCCGGATTTATGGTGACCTCGGCGGAAATATGGCGACCTCGCCGGATTTATGGCGACCTTGCCGGATTTATGGCGACCTCGCCGGAAATATGGCGACCTCCCCGGATTTAAGGCGAGCTTGCCGTCTTTCTGGCGACGTCGCCGGCAATATGGCGACCCGCCGGATTTCTGGCGACATTGCTGGATTTATGGCGACCTTGCCGTGAAAATGGCGACCTCCCCGGAAATCTGGCGACCTTGCCTGAAATGTGGCGACCTTGACGGATTTGTGGCGACCTTGTCGGATTTATGGCGACCTTGCCGGGGATGTGGCGACCATCCCGGATTTGTGGCGACCTTGTCAGATTTCTGGCGACCTGGCCGGCATTGTGGCGACCTTTCCGTATTTGTGGCGACCTTACCGGATTAAGGCGGCCTTGCCGCAAATGTGGCGACTTTGCCGGATTTGTGGCGACCTTGCCTGATCAATGGCGACCTTGCGGGACTTGTGGCTACCTTGCCGGATTTATGGCGACCTTGCCGGAAATATGGCGACCTTGCCGGATTTGTGGCGACCTTCCGGGATTTATAGCGACCTTGCCGGATTTGTGGCGACCTTGCCGGAAGTATGGCGACCTTGCCGGATTTTTTGGCGACCTTGCCGGATTTATGGCGACCTTGCCGGTAATATGGCTCCCTTGCCGGATTTGTGGCGACTTTGCCGGATTCATGGCGTCCTTGCCGGAAATATGGCGACCTTGCCGGATATGTGGCGACCTTGCGGGATTTATGGCGACCTTGCCGGAAATATGGCGACCTTGTCGGATTTGTGGCGACCTTGCCGGATTTATGGCGAACTTGCCGGATATATGGCGACCTTGCCGGGAATGTGGCGACCTTGCCGGATTTGTGGCGACCTTGCCGGATTTATGGCGACCTTGCCGGAAATGTGGTGACCTTGCCGGATTTATGGCGACCTTGTCGGATTTGTGGCGACCTTGCCGTATTTATGGCGACCTTGCCGGAAATCTGGCGACCTTGCCTGTAACGTTCGACCTTGATGGATTTGTGGCGACCTTGTCGGATTTATGGCGACCTTGCCGGGGATGTGGCGACCATCCCGGATTTGTGGCGACCTTGTCAGATTTCTGGCGACCTTGCCGGAATTGTGGCGACCTTTCCGTATTTGTGGCGACCTTACCGGATTAAGGCGGCCTTGCCGCAATTGTGGCGACCTTGCCGGATTTGTGGCGACCTTGCCTGATTTATGGCGAGCTTGCGGTATTTGTGGCTACCTTGCCGGATTTGTGGCGAACTTGCCGGAAATATGGCGACCTTGCCGGATTTTTGGCGTCCTTGCCGGATTTATGGCGACCTTGCCGGTAATATGGCTCCCTTGCAGGATTTGTGGCGACTTTGCCGGATTCATGGCGTCCTTGCCGGAAATATGGCGACCTTGCCGGATATGTGGCGACTTTGGCAGATTTATTGCGACCGTGCCGGAAATGTGGCGACCTTGCCGGATTTGTGGCGTCCGTGCCGGATTTATGGCGACCTTGCCGGAAATAGGCGGCTCTGCCGGATTTGTGGCGACCTTGCCGGATTTATGGCGACCTTGCCGGATTTGTGGCGACATTGCCGGATATATGGCGACCTTGCCAGATTTATGGCGACCTTGCCGGGAATATGGCGACCTTGCCGCATTTGTGGCGACTTTGCCGGATTAATGGCGACCTTGCCGGACATATGCCGAGCTTGCCGCATTTGTGCCGACTTTGCCTGATTTATGGCGACCTTGCCGGAAATATGTCGTCCTTGCCGCATTTGTGGCTACCTTGCCAGATTTATGGCGACCTTGCCGGCAATATGGCGACCTTGCCGTAAATGTGGCGACCTTGCCGGATTTGTGGCGACCTTGCCGGATTTATGGCGACCTTGCCGGGAGTGTGGCGACCTTGCCGGATTTGTGGCGACCTTGCCGGATTTATGGCGACCTTGCCGGAAATGTGGTGACCTTGCCGGATTTATGGCGACCTTGTCGGATTTGTGGCGACCTTGCCGGATTTATGGCGATCTTGCCGGAAATCTGGTGACTTTGCCTGAAATGTGGAGACCTTGACGCATTTGTGGCGACCTTGTCGGCTTTATGGCGGCCTTTGCCGGAATTGTGCCGACCTTTCCGTATTTGTGGCGACTTTACCGGATTAAGGCGTCCTTGACGCAAATGTGGCGACCTTGCCAGATTTGTGGCGACCTTGCCTGATTTCTGGCGACCTTGCAGGATTTGTGGCTACCTTGCCGGATTTATGGCGACCTTGCCGGAAATATGGCGACCTTGCCGGATTTGTGGTGACCTTGCGGGATTTACAGCGACATTGCCGGATTTGTGGCGGCCTTGCCGGATTCATGGCGAACTTGCCGGAAATAGGCGACTGCCGGATTTGTGGCGACCTTGTCGGATTTATGGCGACCTTGCCGGATTTGTGGCGACCTTGCCGGAGTTACGCAGACCTTGCCGGATTTATGGCGACCTTGCCGGGAATATGGCGACCTTGCCGCATTTGTGGCGACCTTGCCGGATTTATGGCGACCTTGCCGGTATTATGGCGACCTTGCCGGTATTATGGCGACCTTGCCGGATTTATGGCGACCTTGCCGGATTTGTGGCGACTTTGCCGGAGTTATGGAGACCTTGCTGGATTTATGGCGACCTTGCCGGAAATATGTCGACCTTGTCGGATTTGTGGCGACTTTGGCAGATTTGTTGCGACCGTGCCGGAAATGTGGCGACCTTGCCGGATTTGTGGCGGCCGTGCCGGATTTATGGCGACCTTGCCGGAAATAGGCGGCTCTGCCGGATTTGTGGCGACCTTGCCGGATTTATGGCGACCTTGCCGGATTTGTGGCTACCTTGCGAGATTTATGGCGACCTTGACGGAAATATGTCGACCTTGTCGGAATTGTGGCGACTGGCAGATTTGTTGCGACCGTGCAGGAAATGTGGCGACCTTGCCGGATTTGTGGCGGCCGTGCCGGATTTATGGCGACCTTGCCGGAAATATGTCGACCTTGTCGGATTTGTGGCGACTTTGGCAGATTTGTTGCGACCGTGCCGGAAATGTGGCGACCTTGCCGGATTTGTGGCGGCCGTGCCGGATTTATGGCGACCTTGCCGGAAATAGGCGGCTCTGCCGGATTTGTGGCGACCTTGCCGGATTTATGGCGACCTTGCCGGATTTGTGGCGACATTGCCGGATATATGGCGACCTTGCCAGATTTATGGCGACCTTTCCGGGAATATGGCGACCTTGCCGCATTTGTGGCGACTTTGCCGGATTAATGGCGACCTTGCCGGAAATATGCCGAGCTTGCCGCATTTGTGCCGACTTTGCCTGATGGATTTGTGGGGACCTTGCCTGATTTATGGCGACCTTGCAGGATTTGTGGCTACCTTGCCGGATTTATGGCGACCTTGCCGGAAATATGGCGACCTTGCTGGATTTGTGGTGACCTTGCGGGATTTACAGCGACCTTGCCGGATTTGTGGCGGCCTTGCCGGATTCATGGCGAACTTGCCGGAAATAGGCGACTGCCGGATTTGTGGCGACCTTGCCGGATTTATGGCGACCTTGCCGGATTTGTGGCGACCTTGCCGGAGTTATGGAGACCTTGCCGGATTTATGGCGACCTTGCCGGGAATATGGCGACCTTGCCGCATTTGTGGCGACCTTGCCGGATTTATGGCGACCTTGCCGGTATTATGGCGACCTTGCCGGATTTATGGCGACCTTGCCGGATTTGTAGCGACCTTGCCGGAGTTATGGAGACCTTGCCGGATTTATGGCGACCTTGCCGGAAATATGTCGACCTTGCCGCATTTGTGGCTACCTTGCCAGATTTATGGCGACCTTGCCGGAAATATGTCGACCTTGTCGGATTTGTGGCGACTTTGGCAGATTTGTTGCGACCGTGCAGGAAATGTGGCTACCTTGCCGGATTTGTGGCGGCCGTGCCGGATTTATGGCGACCTTGCCGGAAATAGGCGACTCTGCCGGATTTGTGGCGACCTTGCCGGATTTATGGCGTCCTTGCCGGATTTGTGGCTACCTTGCCAGATTTATGGCGACCTTGCCGGAAATATGGCGACCTTGCCGTAAATGTGGCGACCTTGCCGGATTTGTGGCGACCTTGCCGGATTTATGGCGACCTTGCCGGGAATGTGGCGACCTTGCCGGATTTGTGGCGACCTTGCCGGATTTATGGCGACCTTGCCGGAAATGTGGTGACCTTGCCGGATTTATGGCGACCTTGTTGGATTTGTGGCGACCTTGCCGGATTTATGGCGATCTTGCCGGAAATCTGGCGACCTTGCCTGAAATGTGGCGACCTTGACGCATTTGTGGCGACCTTGTCGGATTTATGGCGACCTTGCCGGCGATGTGGCGACCATCCCGGATTTGTGGCGACCTTGTCAGATATCTGGCGACCTTGCCGGAATTGTGCCGACCTTTCCGTATTTGTGGCGACCTTACCGGATTAAGGCGTCCTTGACGCAAATGTGGCGACCTTGCCGGATTTGTGGCGACCTTGCCTGATTTATGGCGACCTTGCAGGATTTGTGGCTACCTTGCCGGATTTATGGCGACCTTGCCGGAAATATGGCGACCTTGCCGGATTTGTGGTGACCTTGCGGGATTTACAGCGACCTTGCCGGATTTGTGGCGGCCTTGCTGGATTCATGGCGAACTTGCCGGAAATAGGCGACTGCCGGACTTGTGGCGAACTTGCCGGATTTATGGCGACCTTGCCGGTATTATGGCGACCTTGCCGGAGTTATGGAGACCTTGCCGGATTTATGGCGACCTTGCCGGAAATATGTCGACCTTCCCGCATTTGTGGCTACCTTGCCAGATTTATGGCGACCTTGCCGGAAATATGTCGACCTTGTCGGA
>JAXLNO010005429.1:0-19972 GCA_038087875.1 Malacoraja senta
AGACAATAGACAATAGGTGCAGGAGTAGGCCATTTGGCCCTTCTAGCCAGCACCCGCCATTCAATGTGATCATGGCTTGGTTCTGGTTCTGGACTCCCCCAACATCGGGAACATGTTTCCTGCCTCTAGCATGTCCAAGCCCTTAACAATTTTATATGTTTCAATGAGATACCCTCTCATCCTTCTAAACTCCAGTGTACAAGCCCAGCTGCTCCATTGTCTCAGCATATGACAGTCCCGCCATCCGGGGAATTAACCTTGTATTCTATTGCTATTGCTATTGCTTTTATTTTAGTTTGTTATTTTATCTGGTATATGTTCTACTATGGCTTCTGCTCTCAGAAAATCAGAGATCCTGGTTTTTGATGAAGACCTCACAGAACGATGGCACATATTTGAAGAAGATTTTACCATTTACATAGACGCGGCTCACCCGGCTGCTGCTCCAGGTGTTCGTGCCTCAATTCTCCTTAATCTAGCAGGCACAGAAGCTGCCCGGCATGCCAGAAGATTTCGTTATGAACCCGCTAGGTTTGACCTGGCTGATGCCCAGATTGCTCCCGCTGAATCGACTGCTTGCTACGCAAATTCCACCAGTTATGTGAGTTACGAACCAATTTAGTTATGGAGAGACACGTATATTTTCACGAAGCCAGAGACATGGCGATCCTGTTGAAACGTATGTTAGTGTTTTTTGTTTGTTTTTTTAATTTATTTTTTATTAGAAGTATTGTACATTACAGTGATCTCCAATAAACGTAAGGTTATACTTTTCTTGTACCACTTCTTATTTTAAACTTTAATAAGAGAAAAGGATAGAAAGAGTTAGTAAAGATAGTAAGTGAGTGATTGAAAGAGTGGTCCAGGAAAACCCATATGGGCCTAAACCACAAGAAATAGTTTAAAAAAAGAGAAAAACCAAAAGCAGGAATAAGAAAAAAGAAAAAATAAGATAAGATAGGACAATATGAAAGGGATGTACCTACTTCTTATCTTTACTCACCCCTCGCCAGGTCCTGAAACCATTTATTATCAACATTTTGTTGCACCCTATGTTTGTAATAAGTCGATAAATGGAGACCAAATCTTTTGGAATTGTTCTGGTTTACCTGCTAAGAGGAATCTCATATCTTCTAGGTGTAACAATTCCGACATATTAGAAGTCCACATTTTTGTTTTTGGCGTGAGAGCGTTTTTCCAAAATTTCAGTATACGTTTTTTTGCCGTTATTAAGCCATAATTAAGAAAGCTCTTTTGAAACGAAGTCAGCTCCAAACTTGCTTCTATTGTTCCAAAAATAATCAGTTCTGCATTCGGTTTCAGTTTTATTTTAAATAATTTCATGAAAATTTCAAAAATTTAATTCCAAACTTTTTGGATTTGTATACAAAAAACAAAAGAATGTGCTATAGTTGCTTCTTGGGTTAGGCATTTATCACAGATAGAAGAGGTATTTGGGTAAAATGTCCTTAATTTAGCTTTTGAATAGCATAATCTATGTAAAATTTTAAATTGAATTAGAGTATGTGTTACGTTAATCGAGCATTTATGCACATATAACAGGTGTTTATCCCAACTCTCTTTCGAGATTTTTATAGCTAGTTCTTGTTCCCAGTCTCTTCTAATCCTATCAGATGATGGAATTTCTATGTTAAGAATGGAATTATACAGGTGTGATATTAAATTAGGTGATTCCACTTTTATATTCATTATCTCATCTAATAGGTCTGGAGACATATTTTGATATTCTCGTGTATATTTTTTCAAATAGTCACGTATTTGAAAATATTTAAAATATTGATTATTACTCAAGTTGTATTTAAGTTGTAATTGGTGAAATGTTAAAAAACTTCCATTATCATACATATCTCCAAACGTTTTAATTCCTAATCTATCCCAATTTGTAAAAGCTCTATCTATCATAGGTTTAAACGAAGGGTTATTCATTATAGGTGAGAGAAGTGATAGATTTCTTAATTTTAACGTTAATTTTATTTGTTTCCAAATTCTAATTGTACTATGGATAATTGGGTTTTTACTGTATATTGTATTCTTCATTTTTGTTGGTGAGAGAAGGATCGCTCCAAGTTAAAAGGGGAACAATCCTCTCTCTCCATTACTATCCAATCCACCTGCTGGGCCGAATTGTCCAACAGGTGAATCATATTTTTGACATTTGTGGCCCAGTAATAATATAAAAAATTAGGGAGTGATAATCCGCCAGATTCTTTAGGTTTGCACAAATGTTTTCTTTGGATTCTGTGGGATTTATAGTCCCATATAAAGTTTGTAATATCAGCATCCAATTAAAAAAAAAAAAATTTGATAAGTATATTGACTGGAATAGATATAACATTTGTGGTAAAAAGATCATTTTTATAGCATTTATTCAGCCTATAAGAGACATCGGGAGAGTTTTCCAGAATTTAATCAGTATGTTTAGTTTATTGAGTAAGGGCATATAGTTTGCATTAAATAAAGATTTATATTTTCTAGTAATTTCAATTCCCAAATATTTAAATTTTTCTGAAGCGATTTTAAAAGGGAATTTTAACAGGTGTGTTGGGTCTTGAGGTTTAATCGTCATAATTTCACTTTTATTCCAATTTATTCTATATCCTGAAAAGGATCCAAATTCCTCTATTAAATTTAATATATTTGGTATACTGATTTGTGATTTTGTGATATATAGTAGTACATCATCTGCGTATAATGATATTTTATTATTTGAGTATTTTGTATTATAACCATGAATGTTCGGATGTACTCTAATACTTTCCGCTAACGGTTCTATTACAAGAGCAAATAGCAGAGGTGATAATGAACATCCCTGTCTATTTCCCCTTGATAATTGAAATTTCGGGGACAAAATATTATTAGTTAATATTCTGGCAGTAGGCCTATCATATAATAATTTTACACAAGCGATAAAATTCTCTCCCATTTGAAATGTTTGCAATACTTTGACAAGGTAATCCCATTCCACTTGATCGAATGCTTTTTCTGCGTCCAGTGAAATAATTGATAAGTCTTGTTCTTCGGTTTTATGTGAGTGCATTATATTAAACAGACGTCTCAGATTATTGCATGAGTATCTCTTGGGTATAAACCCTGTTTGATCCGGATTTATTAATTTACTAACATAATTACTTAATCTTCTAGCTAATGTTTTCGCTAATATTTTTTGATCTGTATTTAACAGCGCAATAGCTCTATAAGAACCTGGGTCTTCTAAATCTTTACCTTTTTTAGGTATAAGTGTAATCGTTGATTCCGCTAATGTTTCTGGAAGTGTATGTTCATTAAAAGCATATGTATACATTTTATGTAGCCATGGTGTAATTATCTCATAGAATCTTTTATAAAATTCATTACTAAAACCATCTGGTCCTGGTGTTTTTCCATTCTTTAATGTATTTATTGTTTCTTCTATTTCCTTAGTTGAGATTTGTGCACCTAATTCATCTTGTTCGATCAAATTGAGTTTTGGGAGATTACAATTATCCAGGAACTCTATAACTTTGGTACTATCTGCTAACGCTTTAGATGTATATAAATGTTGATAAAATTGAGCGAATCTTTTATTAATATCCTTAGGTAGTGTTAACAATTCCCCTTTGTCTGATTTAATCTTTAAAATCGTGTGATCCTTTTCCCGTTTTTTCAGTTGTCGAGCCAAAAGTTTGTGTGGTTTATCCCCAAATTCAAAATGTTCCTGTTTTGTAATTTGGAATAATCTAATGACATTTGCTGATAATATTTTGTTTAATTTAAATTTCATTATTGTTATTTTATTATGTTTATCTATAGTTGGCTCTTTAGCATTATCTAATTCCAATTCTCTAATCCATTCTTCTAACTGCCTTTGTTCTTTCTTATTCCTTTTATTTAAAAAAGCTTGGTATGAGATTATAGATCCTCTAATATATGCTTTGAATGATTCCCATAGTAAAGTTGGTGAGTTCTCTGGGGTATCATTAATCTTTAAAAAAGTTCCATCTGTTGTTTTAAATATATTTCCCCTTGTGGATCATTTAGGATTTGAGGATTAAACCTCCAAAACGATTTATTAGTAGGCATTCCTTCTAATTTAAAATAGTTAACAGGGAGTGGTCGGATATTATACTATTGTGATATTTTGGGTTCAGTGTATAGGGAATTAGTTTTGTATCCACTAAAAAATAGTCGATACGTGAATAAGTTTTGTGTACCATTGAATAAAACGAGTATTCCCTTCCAACAGGGTTAGCGATCCTCCAGACATCTGTTATATTTGTATTTTTTATGTATGTATTTAAGATTTCCCTGGTTTTAGATTTTGTGTTGCCCCTGCTCTGTTGTGAAGATTTATCCAAGTATGGATCTAAAACACAGTTAAAGTCTCCCCCAATTATCACATTTTGATAATTGAACTCTGTAATTATATTCAGGATTTTATAAAAAAATTGGGGATTATCAAAATTAGGTGCATAAATATTTACCAAGGTAATTGGAGTAGCATGAATCTCTCCGGTAACTATGTATCTCCCTTCCTTATCTATTATGATCTTCTTCGATTTAAATGGTATACCTTTTCGAATAATAATTGCTGTGCCTCTAGATTTGGAAATATATGAAGATTGGTATGTTTGGCCTATCCAATTTGCCTTCAATCTAGCTTGAGCTTGCAGTTTCAAGTGAGTTTCTTGTAGAAATATTATGTCCGAATTGAATGACTTCAATTGTGCAAAAATCGTACCCCTTTTAATTGGTTCATTAGCACCCCTAATATTCCAACTGCAGAATGTGATTCCTCCAGATTTCTTTTGTTTATCGTCTTGCATTTTAAATATTTAATACCTTTTAAACATGTGGTGCAACCAATACCTTAGGTCTCTGGCTGTTGGGGGAGCATTTGCATTATTAAATTCAGTTGTTACATCCCTCTTAAAATTGTCCTTAAACAAAGAAACAAAAAAGTGTACATTATTGTGACATTTAAAAAAAATTTAAAAATTGAGGTTACAGTGTCTAAAAATGACGACACTGTAACCGATTATCCACCTAATGGTGGTAGTTACACATTTATTGACTTCCGTAGTTGTTAATCTACATTTAGCTCCATCCCCTTGAATAATCTTGCAAAAAGGAGTAGGGGCCAATTCAAAGCCAAATTTTATATATCACCATTACCATATCTATATATCTAATCTCCAATCTTATCTACTATTTACTTATGTTAACAATTATTACATTTTCTTCCCCTTCCATACTAATCAGCCTTTGGTTGGAAGGGGTTAACCCGATTCAGGCACCTGGCTATTTGCCAAGATTCTGAATCTCCTCACCTCCTTCCACGTAAAATTTGAACTGAAGCCTATCATATTTCCTAAATTAGTTTTTTAGTCTGTTATAAATTGATTTCCTTATATTTAGCCCCCCTCCTCCCCTGCCCAGGGGGGTCAATCCTTATAATGGGTTATTACATTTTACCATTTGAGCGATTCATTTTTAATTCAATTACTGTTAATGTATTAATTTCATTAACTTTAATTACTATTACTATGTTAGTTCAGTGGTTTTTGTGTTAGTATGGGATTAGTATAGGGATAAAATTTTAACAGTCTTTCATTCAGGAGTTTTTATTTTCCAATCCGTTTGCGTTAGGTTCCTCATTCAGCCACGCCCTTGTTATTCCATCTTTCGCTCGAGTTGGAACCAAAAATGTCCTTGAAGAGATAAGAATGTCTAGACAACAGCACATGGAGAAGCTCTGCCATCTTAATCCTTTTTAAAAGTTTAAAAAGTTCTCTATATCAACCTTCCCTCAGCCGGTGTCTGTAGAATAAAAACCTTGTCTTGAAGATGTGATGTTTTACTTAAACATCTATATCTTTTAAAATGTCTTGAGCGTATTTGTAAGCAGCTTCTGGTTCATTAAACTTACGTTCGATACCATTATATGTAATAATCATTTTAGCTGGGTAAATTATCCCGTATCTAATGTTCTTATGCCCTTTCAAGATCTGTCATGTGTTTGTAAACGATTCTCGTTTTTTAGCGATTTCATAGGGATAATCTCTAAAAAGTTTGATAGTGTCAGTCCCAAACATCATAATCTTTCCGTACTGGATTTTTTCCATGACCTCTTCCAAAGCTGAAATGTCCCTAAGTGTCACAATGATCTGTCGTGGGGAGGTCCTTTTGTTTGTGCCCTTGATTTTGCCCGTTGCACTCTGTGTACCACTTCTATTTTCGGTTTGGCAGGCAGGTCGAGTATATGTTTACGTAAGTTAGCAGTGTACTCACGGGGCTCATTCCCCTCGGCTCCTTCTGTCACTCCAACTATTCTTAAATTCTGCCGTCTTGATCGTGCTTCCAAATCAAGGCATTTATCCGACGTTTTAGCCAGCTGACCCATGACACGTTCATGATCCTTCTTGAATTTCTGCATCTCGTCAGCCATTTGTAGCATTGCTATTTCCATATCTTTCATAGTAGTACAGCATGATGTAACAGTTTGGTGGACAGCATCAAGCTTATTAGTACAATCTTCTTCCACCCGATCAATTTTCAGAGATATTTCACCATGCACATCATCAATTCTTTTATTTATATTACCAATTGAATCTATAACTTTCTGGTTCCCAGTGTTCACGCACTCTATCATGTTCTCCATCATACTTTTTAAGTCACTCACCGATGTCTTAATGTCCTCCAGCTCCTTATCCTTTGAAGCCTTTTCAGCCATTTCAGCCTTTGATCTTGTAGACATTTTCAGGGCTACTTCAGCAGTTACTTTTTCAGGTTTTTCAGGTTCTTCAATTTCTTCAGGTGGTGACTGTTTTTTCAGAAGTTGCTTTGAGACAGATCTCTGAGGGCTCTGACAGGGAATCACTTTTTTCATTTAAAAATACCTTAAACCTCCGTTATTTTCACGGCGATTTCTGATGACGTCATCAGCACCACGACAAACAGCTCCGGTAAGCTTTTAAAATCGGTCCCGACTTCCCAATCGATTTTTAAAGTGAAAATTCGCAGATTACGGGAACGGAGCTAAATGCTGTGCCTGTTCAGTTAATCATGGCGCCACCGGAATGTTAGTGTTTTGAAACACATTTCCAGTCGGTGTGCTTTTGGTGATTTATGTGACAGCTTAGTCCGTGATCGTCTGGTCTATGGTGTCTGCAATGATAATTTACAAGACAAATTACTGTGCGATACTGAACTTACTCTAGAAACTGCTGAAAACTGCTGCCGCATTGCTGAAATGGCTAATGCTCATGCAAGAGTTTTGGGACATGGCACCCACCATAACAACAGAGTTCAAACAAGACAATCTGTCAATTCACTCGACCATGAGAACATGCTCTCGGGACGCTCTCAACCAGCTCCCATGGATTTGCAAGCTGTTATCGAAGATCTTGATTTAGATGTACACTCCCTGTCTGACTTACCTCATAAACATCAAGATCCCAAGGTCGCTTTGCTTGTTAATGGCAAGAATTATTTTGTGAAAGTTGACACCGGAGCTCGGTGTAATGTGATGTGTTCATCTGAATTGAAAAAGATACGAAAAACAGAGACTATCACTCCTACGGATGCCTCCCCTCTCCCATTTGCAGGAGGTCCAGTGCACCCTATCAGTCAAGTGGAGTTACACTGCTGCCTTGACTCACTTGTCCACAACCTATGTTGTTTGTGAGAATGTGCCATCCCTGCTGGGTGTTAAGGCTTGTCACGACCTGGGGCTTGTCTCTTTCAGTGCTTCTATTTGTCATCTGACTACAACCTGTGACATTACTCAACAAATCCTGACACTATACAAAACTTTGTTTGACGACAAGCTGGGCAGGTTGCCTGTTAAGTACACAATTACGATTAACCCTGAGGTACTTCCAGTTGTCCGTCCAGCACACAGGATTCCCCATGCTATGCGGGATCATGTTCAAAGTGAACAACAAAATGGTGTCTCTAGGTGTAATTGCCCCCGTCGCTGACCCCTCGGATTGGGTCTCGACCATGGTTGTGGCAACAAAGAGGAATAAGGACGAAATACGGATTTGCATCAATCCGAAGGACTTAAACACAGCCATTAAACGGCCTCACTGTGGATGAGATTGCAGCGCTGGTGGCTGAAGCAACTGTATTCACAGTACTAGATGCCAAAAGTTCATTCTGGCAGATTCTGCTGGAATGCAACTCTTCTAAGTTAACTACCTTCAGCACACCATTCAGGCGATACAGATTTATTCGCAAGCCTTTTGGCATAAGCTCTGCTAGTGATGTATTTCAATGAGCTATGGAGCAATTGTTTGCAGGTTACCCGTGATCCATTGTAGTGGATGATATCCTCGTCGCTGGACGAACTATCGAAGAACACGATGCTAATCTGACAAAGGTCCTGGACCACGCCAATGCCATCAACCTCAAGTTAAACCCGCAAAAATGCAAATTCAGGATAAGTGAGGTGAACTACGTAGGCCATGTGTTCACTAAAGACGGCCTAAAAACTGATCCGGCGAAAACCAGTGCCATCAACGAGCTACCAGCACCCACAGATGTGCTCAGTCTGCAGAGATTCCTTGGCATGGTTAACTACCTGAGTAAATTTATTCCGAACGTCAGTGAAAGATCAGCCCAGCTGCACCAGCTTACCCACAAAGACACTGTTTTGGCCTGGCACGAGCAACAGCAGAGGGCGTTCGACACTCTTAAGCAGCAGATGTCTTCTACTCTCGCTTATTTCAATTTCAATTTCAATTCCAATTTCAATGAACTTTATTTATCCGTTAGGAACTTTGGTTTCTGCAGCCATACAACAAAAATAAACAATTTTACAAGACACACAACCAACTTAATTCACACAGACATCCATTACAGTGTATCTCCTCCTCACTGTGATGGAAGGCAAAGTCTTGCCTCTCCCCTGCTCTCCATCCTCTCCCGATGTTTCGATCCTAAACGACCGGTCACGCTGACTTGTGACGCTTCACAGCACGGATTTGCCGCAGGATGTCTTCAAAATGACGGTAGCGGCAACAAGCCTGTTGCCTATGCCTCGCACACCATGACTGACACAGAACAACGCTACGCCCAAATTGAAAAGGAGCTGCTAGATGTCGTTTTTGCCTGCAAGAAATTTAACGACTTTATCTTCAGACATACGATCACGATTGAAACTGACCACCAACCTCTGGTCAGCATCTTTAACAAACCGATTCATGCCTCTCCAGGATGCCTGCAGCGGATGTTGCTGCAACTTCAAAAGTATGACATTGTTCTGACCTACAAACGTGGTAAGGACATGCACCTGGCTGACACTCTCTCGCATGCACCCCAAAAGACCTGCGAGGGTCCGCCCTCACCGGATGATGACTTTATCATAATGACTGTGTCTTTTATTCCCTCGTCCTGTGTGGAAGACCTGGTTGCCCACACTGCTGCTGACAGTACCTTACGGTCGCTCACCTCCATCATTAAGCGCGGCTGGCCAGACAAACACTACAATGTACCACTGCTAGTTTGGCCCTTCTTTGCCGTCCGCGATGAGCTAGTACTGCAGGATGGCATTATCGTAAAAGGCCACAAGGCTGTAGTCCCTGCTTCAGTGCACAGCAAGTATTTTAACGCTGTCCATGCAGGGCACCCAAGCACTGAAGCTACCATCCTACGAGCAAAAACTTGTTTTACTGGCCTGGTATGGCTGAATACATTCTCGAGAATGTGGCATTCAGAACTGCTGTAGATTTGGGAGCAACAGCAGCAGGAGATTAGCAAGAGATACGACTGATTGGCTCTAGCCCGAGTGGGAGGAGAGAAATTCTGGAGTAGTTCCTGAGGGCTAAGAGGTAGGCCACGCACTGCAAGGGAGCAGTGGACCAGACAGAAAGAGCGGACGGAATTACCACTAGACAGCCAAACCAGTAGGTAATTTACGGCTGGGGTAAGTACTTTCCCATTTATAGGAGGTAGGATTATATAAATAAGGGGTGTTTTAATACAGTAATCCGGGTAGGGGATTCTTAATAGGACCAGTTAATTACTTATATAAGATGGGCGGCCAGGAGATGTGCCAATACTGTGAGATGTGGGAAATTGTCGACACCATTGATGTAGATGATCCCTACAGCTGCAGTAAGTGTTTGAAGCTAGCGGAACTCGAGCTCCGCATTGATGAGCTGGAGACCCAACTTCATACGCTGCGGTGCATCAGGGAGGGGGAGTATTACCTGGATGTTTTGTGCCAGGGGATGGTCACACCGACCAGTTTAATTAATTCAGTAGTTAGTGAGCAGGGAAAGGAAGGTGTGGCCATAAGCGAGGCAGGTAGGGGGAACCAGGAGGAGATGCGGCAGGAGCCACAGCCCTTGTCCCTGACGAGCATGACCGAGGCTCTTACTCAATGTGAGGACGGGATCAGGGGCTGTGGGAGGGATGAGCAACCTGGCTGCAGCACCATGGATCAGGGGGCCATTCAAGAGGGGGGAGTTAGAAGAAATGCCGTTGTGATAGGGGATAGTATTATTCGGGGGGTAGATAAGGTTCTCTGCGGCCAGCAGAACATGTCCCGAAGGCTGTGTTGCCTACCCGGTGCTAGGGTTAAGGATATCTCTGCGATGCTGGAGAGAAATTTGCAGAGTGAGGGGGAGGATCCAGTGGTCGTGGTCCATGTGGGGACCAATGACATAGGAAGGACGAGGAAGGAGGATCTGCTGAACGAGTTTGAGCAGTTAGGGAATAAATTAAAAAGCAGAACCTCGAGGGTACTGATCTCCGGATTGCTACCTGAGCCACGGGCCAAATCGGCGAGGGTACGAAAAATTAAAAAGCTGAATGCGTGGCTCAAAGACTGGTGTGGGAAAAATGGGTTTGGTTTCTTGGGCCACTGGCACCAGTACTGGGACAGGGGGGATCTGTTCTGTAAGGACGGACTTCACCTGAACGGTGCTGGGACTGGGGTCCTGGCAAATCATATAACTAGGGCAGTAGAGAGGTCTTTAAACTAAGTAGCGGGGGGGAGGTATCAAGGGGGGTAATAACGGCAGGGGTAGAGGAAATAGAGCAGGGTATCAGTGGGGAAACGGAAAATCAAAATGTGACAGGAGGATCCAGAATGTGTGAAGATAAAGCTCTAGATGTAAAAGGGGCAAAAACAGAAAGGAAGGGTAGTAAAAATCATCTGAAAGTGCTGTATCTAAATGCACGGAGTATTCGAAATAAGATAAATGAATTAACGGTGCAATTAAGTACATATAGTTATGATATCGTGGCCATTACGGAGACATGGCTGCAAGGGGATCAGGATTGGGAGTTAAATATAGAGGGGTACTCGACAATTAGAAAAGATAGACAGGAAAGAAAGGGAGGAGGGGTGGCCCTTTTAATAAGGGAGGGAATAACGGCAATAGAGAGGAAGGATATTGCGTTGAAGGATCAGGATAGTGAAACAGCTTGGGTACAGATAGAGAATAACAAGGGGAAAAAAACACTAGTGGGTGTAATTTATAGACCTCCAAATAGCTGTGACGCTGTTAGTCAGAACATAAATCTGCAAATAGTTGATGCATGTAAAAAGGGAACTGTTGTAATCATGGGGGACTTCAATTTTCATATTAATTGGGCAAACCAAACTGGGCAGGGTAGACTAGAGGAAGAGTTTATAGAATGTATTAGAGACGGGTTCCTAGAACAGTATGTCACAGAACCGACAAGGAGGGAGGCAATCTTGGATCTGGTCCTGTGTAATGAAGCAGGATTAATTAAAAATGTCATAGTTAGGGACTCGTTGGGAACAAGTGACCACAATATGGTCGAATTCCATATTCAAATAGAAGGGGAGCAGGTTGAAACTCAGGCTAGGGTACTTAGTCTAAATAAGGGGGATTATGAAGGTATGAGGACTGAGCTGATCAAAGTTGACTGGGATAGCAGACTCAAGAATAAGACGGTACATGAGCAGTGGTGTACGTTTAAGGATCTACTGTATAACCTTCAAGAAAAATTTATTCCTATGAAGAAAAAAAGGGGTAAGGGAAAGAACAGTCAGCCATGGCTCAGTAAAACTATAAAGGATAGTATTCGGCTGAAGGCAAGGGCATATAAGGTAGCTAGAGATAGTGGGAGGGTAGAGGATTGGGAAGCATTTAAAGGTCAGCAAAAAATAACTAAGAGATTAATTAAGACGGGGAAAATAGACTATGAAAGGAATTTAGCGAACAACATAAAAACTAATAGTAAGAGTTTTTATAGCTATATAAAAAGAAAAAGGGTGGCTAAGGTGAACGTTGGTCCATTGGAGGGTGAGACTGGAGAGTTGTTGGTGGGGAACATGGAAATGGCAAAGGCATTAAACGAGTATTTTGTATCAGTCTTCACCATAGAAGACACAAAAAATATTCCAACGTTGGATAAACAGGGGGCGGTAGGAATGGAGGAGCTAAATACTATTAAGATCACCAAGGAGGTGGTATTAGGGAAATTAATGAGACTGAAGGAGGATAAATCCCCTGGGCCTGATGGATTACATCCAAGGGTCTTGAGGGAGATAGCGGTGGGGATTGTGGATGCATTGGTGATAATTTTCCAAAACTCCCTGGAGGCAGGAACGGTCCCAGTGGATTGGAAAATGGCCAATGTAACACCTATATTTAAAAAAGGAAGTAAACAGAAGGCGGGTAACTATAGACCGGTTAGTCTAACATCGGTGGTGGGTAAAATGTTAGAGACAATTATTAAAGAAACACTAACGGGGCACTTGGATAAACATGACTTCATCGGACAGAACCAGCATGGTTTTGTGAAGGGGAAGTCCTGTTTAACGAATCTGCTCGAATTCTTTGAGGAAGTAACAACCCGGGTGGATAAAGGGGAACCGGTGGATGTGGTATACTTGGACTTCCAAAAGGCTTTTGACAAGGTGCCACATAAGAGACTATTGCTAAAAATAAAAAATTATGGGATTGGGGGTAATATATTAGCATGGGTAGAGGATTGGCTAACAAATAGGAAGCAGAGAGTGGGGATAAATGGTTCATACTCGGGATGGCAACCGGTAACTAGCGGGGTTCCGCAAGGGTCGGTGCTGGGACCCCAGTTGTTCACAATTTATATAAATGATTTGGAGGAGGGAACCAAGTGTAATATATCAAAATTTGCGGACGATACAAAAATGGGAGGAAAAGTAGGGGATGAGGAGGATAGGAAGAGTCTGCAAAAGGATATAGATAAGCTAGGTGAGTGGGCAACAACTTGGCAGATGAAATTTAATACTAATAAATGTGAAGTCATTCACTTTGGGAAAAAAAATGATAGGGCAAGTTATTTTCTAAATGAGGTGGAGCTGCGTTGTAATGCAACGCAAAGGGATCTAGGGGTAGTAGTACATGAATCACTAAAAGTTAGTATGCAGGTGCAGCAAGCAATCAGGAAGGCCAATGGAGTTTTGGCCTTTATTGCTAGGGGGATTGAGTATAAAAACACAGAGGTCTTGCTGCAGCTGTACACAGTATTAGTGAGACCACATTTGGAATACTGTGTACAGTTCTGGGGTCCATACTTAAGAAAGGATGTACTGGCCCTGGAGGCAGTGCAGCGAAGGTTTACAAGATTAATTCCTGCAATGAGGGGATTGACATATGAGGAAAGGTTAAGTAGGCTGGAACTCTACTCTTTGGAGTTTAGAAGAATGAGAGGCGATCTCATTGAAACATATAAGATCGTGAGGGGCCTTGATCGGGTGGATGCACCGAGGATGTTCCCAATGATCGGGGAAACTAGAACTAGGGGACATAGTTGTAGAATAAGAGGGGGCTCTTTTAAAACTGAGATGAGGAAGAACTTCTTCACCCAGAGGGTGGTTAATTTATGGAATTCACTGCCCCAGGGAGCAGTGGAAGCAGAAACATTAAATATATTTAAGTCTAAAATAGATGGTTTTTTAGCTGCCAAGGGGATAAGGGGCTACGGGGAGAGGGCAGGGATATGGACCTAGGTATGGTTAGTATAGTAAGACCTGAGTGATCTCCTGGACAAGTGTTGATCGCCTGGATTGGGGTCGGAGAGGAATTTCCCGGATTTTTTTCCCGAATTGGACCTGGGTTTTTATCCGTTTTTTTGCCTCCCCCAGGAGATCACGCGGTTCTTGGGGTGGAGAGGGGTGATAGCGATATAAAGGGGAGGGTAGTGTCTTGTGTTCTGTGTCTTGTGTCTACTGTTTGTGGGTAAGGGTGTCTGTTTGGTGTTCAGCCATGAGCGAATGGCGGTGCGGGCTCGATGGGCCTGGTGGTCTACTCTCGCACCTACTTTCTATGTTTCTATGTTTCTATCCTGTGCAGTGTGTAACAGCTTGGCACCTCATCAACAAAAGCAACCACTTCTCTCACACCCGGCTCCTGCCCTCCCGTGGTCTACAGTGGCAACTGACATATTTGAGTGGCATGGCAAACAGTACCTGGTACTTGTCGACTAATATTCGGGCTGGTTTGACATCGATTTTCTTAGCAGCCCCACTTCTCACGGGGTAGTTCTAAAACTCGCTCTCCATTTTGCAGACCACAGAGCTCCTTGTATACTGCTATCTGATAACGGCAGTCAATTTACCAGCCAGCACTACAAAGAGTTTGCTGCATGCTGGTGTTTTCGCCACATCACTAGCAGCCCTGAATATCCACAGTCGAATGGACTGGCTGAACGGGATGTCAAGAGTGCCAAATAGCTCATTGAACGATCCCACAAAGCTAATTCCGACGTGCACCTGGACCTGCTCAACCTACGCAACATCTCCCGCGACCCCACCTGCTCAACGTTTATTGTCAAGGCAGATCCGAGCCACAGTGCCTGTGGAAGATGAGGCATTGATCCCGCCGGTGGTGCCACCATCGGAAGTCCAGTCCAGGCTGCAACAAATGCGTGACATTCAAAAACAGTGGTATGACAAAACAAGCAGGCCGCTGCCACCATTAACCAAGGGGCAGGTGGTTCGTTTGCAAACTGACAAAGGTCATGACCGTATCGGTGTAATTTCTGGAACTGCCTCTGAGACGCGCTCATATTTGGCCAGTGCTGATGGCGGCACATACAGACGTAACAGACAACATATCCTGCCTGTGAATGAGCCGGCTCCACCTCCGTATTATCCGGACCGTACAAGTGTACTTCCATCCACGTCCAGCAGCATCGGTCCACCAGCACAACAACCCACTTCTGAAACGGCTACTCTGCCAATGGCGAAGCCTCCTCCGCCTGGGCCAAAGTCCCCTGTTTCATCACCGGGAATGCTGTTTTAATCTCTCCCACCATTCATACCACTGACTCTGTCCCTGGTGGCGAAAAACAGAGATGGTTTATATCGCACACGTGCTGGTCGTGTTTGCAAGCCCACCATGAAATACCCAGACTATGTTTGACTTTCCTCCAGCTTATTACCAATTGCTATGCATGCCTTATTTAGTCAAAGGTTTTGTACTGACATTTAATTCTTTAAGAGGGAGGATGTAGATCAGTGTCACTCATGTTATGAGTCATACTGTGACTCCGTCCACTAGTTTAATAGAAAGCCTGCTTTCCCTTTCTTCCACAGTATTGAGGTGTGTTAAGATGAAGTTACCTATGCTGTATTGCTAATAAAAGTCTTAGGATCTTAATCACTGTACGTGAGTTAAGACATTCCAACAAATATGTTTAAGAAGGAGCTAAATAGATTCAGTTTTAGTTTGAGGTACAGCATGGAAACATCCCTTCGGCCCACTGATTCGGCACCGACCAGCGATCCTCGCCCATTAACACTATCGTACACACACTGGGGACAATTTAAAATTTTACTGAATGCCAATTAGCCAACAAATCTGTACGCTATCTGGCATGTTGGAGAAAACCGGAGCAACCGGGGAAAACCCACGCAGGTCATGGGGAGAATGTGCAAACTCCGTACAGACAGCACCCGTAGTCAAGATTGAACCCGGGTTTCTGGTGCTGTGAGGCAGCAACTCTATCACTGCGCTACCATGCCGGTGGGGTATGGAGAGAGAGTGGGAATGTGGCATTTAGGTGGAGGATCTGGCTTGATGTTCAATGACGGAGCAGTAGAGTGCCTGAAAAACATGGGCTCTGTAGAGAGAGAAGAAGAGTTAAAATAATACAGAGGCCCGGGAGCCGTTGGAGCTGTTGGTGTGGGAGGAGTAAAGTCCGGGCGGTGAGTACAAAACCCCATCGCGGGGTTTCGTTCCACAGAGGCCCGGGAGCCGTTGGAGCTGTTGGTGTGGGAGGAGGAACCCAAATCGGTAACGTTCCATTCGCAGTTTAAAGTCCAAAACAAGAGGAAGCCGCTGATTGGTAGAAGCGGACTAGAGGAAGCAGCTGATTGGGAGTCAGATCCCTGCTGATTTCTTCCAGCAGATTGTATTGTACTTGCATTGTATTGAACTTTGTATTGTATTGTATTGTATTTGTATTGTATTGTATTGTATTTGTATTGTATCCTAGGTACAGGAGGAGTATGAGGGCCAGGGCAGTTTACTGTTCTGGATGTCAGATGTGGGAGGTCAAGGAATCTGATAGCCTTCCAGACGTCCACATCTGCGCCAGGTGCATTGAGACGGGGCTCCTAAGGGACCGTATTAGGAACCTGGAGCAGCAGCTCGAATACCTCCGTCTGGTCAGGGAGAGTGAGGAAGTCATAGAGAGGAGTTATAGAGAGGTGGTCACTCCAAGACCACAGGAGGCAGGCAAGTGGGTCACGGTTAGGAGGGGCAAGGGGGAGAGGCAGGGACTAGAGAGTACCCCAGTGGCTGTACACCTTGACAATAAGTACTCCTGTTTGAGTACTGTTGGGGGGGACAGCCTATCTGGGGTAGCGACAGCAGCCAGGCCTCTGGTACAGAGACCGGCCCTGTTGCTCAGAAGGGTAAGGAAAAGAAGAGGAGGGCAGTAGTAATAGGGGACTCTATAGTTAGGGGGTCAGATAGGCGATTCTGTGGACGCAGTCAGGAGACCCGGATGGTAGTTTGCCTCCCTGGTGCCAGGGTCCGGGATGTGTCTGAACGTGTCCAAGATATCCTGAAATGGGAGGGAGAGGAGCCTGAGGTCATGGTACATATAGGTACCAATGACATAGGTAGAAAAAGGGAAGAGGTCCTGAAAGGAGAATTTAGGGAGTTAGGAGGAGAGTTAAGGAGAAGGACCGCAAAGGTAACAATCTCGGGATTACTGCCTGTGCCACGCGACAGTGAGAGTAGGAATGGAGCGAGGTGGAGGATAAATGCGTGGCTGAAGGACTGGTGCAGTGGGCAGGGATTCAAGTTTCTGGATCATTGGGACCTCTTTTGGGAAAGGTGTGACCTGTACAAAAAGGACGGATTGCACTTGAACCCGAGGGGGACCAATATCCTGGCGGGGAGATTTGCAAAGGCTACAGGGGAGACTTTAAACTAGAACGGTTGGGGGGAGGGGCTCAAATAGAGAAAGCTTGTAGACGGTGTGTGATGCAGGAGGCAGAGAAGGGAAGCACTCAGATCCAACAGGTAGGGGGGAAAAATTAAAAAATAATAAACAGAATAAGAGGTGGTGGGTTTCTTAAATGTGTGAGCAGAGAGACAGAGGGGTATAAAATGAGGGTAGAAGCAGTAGGTAACAAGGTGAAAAGTAAATGTGGCAGGCAGACAAATCCTGGGCAAAAATCAAAAAGGGCCACTTTTCAACATAATTGTATAAGGGGTAAGAGCGTTGTAAAAACAAGCCTGAAGGCTTTGTGTCTCAAAGCAAGGAGCATTCGTAATAAGGTGGATGAGTTGAATGTGCAGATAGCTATTAATGATTATGATATAGTTGGGATCACGGAGACATGGCTCCAGGGTGACCAAGGCTGGGAGCTGAACATCCAGGGATATTCAATATTCAGGAGGGATAGAGAGAAAGGAAAAGGAGGTGGGGTAGCGTTGCTGGTTAGAGAGGAGATTAACGCAATGGAAAGGAACGAGATTCGCTTGGAGGATGTGGAATCGGTATGGGTAGAGCTACAAAACACTAAGGGGCAGAAAACGCTAGTGGGTGTTGTGTACAGGCCACCTAACAGTAGTAGTGGAGTTGGGGATGGCATCAAACAGGAAATTAGAAATGCGTGCAACAAAGGTAAAACAGTTATAATGGGTGACTTCAATCTACATATAGATTGGGTGAATCAAATTGGCAGGGGTGCTGAGGAAGAGGATTTCTTGGAATGTATGCGGGATAGTTTTCTAAACCAACATGTAGAGGAACCAACGAGAGAGCAGGCTATTCTAGACTGGGTATTGAGTAATGAGGAAGGGTTAGTTAGCAGTCTTGTTGGGCGTGGCCCCTTGGGCAAGAGTGACCATAACATGGTTGAGTTCTTCATTAGGATGGAGAGTGACATTGTTAATTCAGAAACAAGGATTCTGAACTTAAAGAAAGGTAACTTTGAGGGTATGAAACGTGAATTGGCCAAGATTGACAGGCAATTGATTCTTAAAGGATTGACGGTGGATATGCAATGGGAGGCATTTAAAGACTGCATGGATGAACTACAAAAATTGTTCATCCCAGTTTTGCAAAAGAATAAATCAGGGAAGGTAGTGCATCCGTGGATAACAAGGGAAATCAGGGATAGTATCAAAACAAAAGATGAAGCGTACAAATTAGCCAGAAAAAGCAGCCTACCAGCGGACTGGGAGAGAGTCCAGCAGAGGAGGACAAAGGGCTCAATTAGGAAAGGGAAAATAGATTATGAAAGAAAACTGGCAGGGAACATAAAAACTGACTGCAAACGTTTTTATAGATATGTGAAGAGAAAGAGATTAGTTAAAACAAATGTAGGTCCCTTGCAGTCAGAAACAGGTGAATTGATCATGGGGAACAAGGACATGGCAGACCAATTGAATAACTACTTTGGTTCTGTCTTCACTAAGGAAGACATAAATAATCTGCCGGAAATAGCAGGGGACCGTGGGTCAAATGAGATAGAGGAACTGAGTGAAATCCAGGTTAGCCGGGAAGTGGTGTTAGGTAAATTGAATGGATTAAAGGCCGATAAATCCCCAGGGCCAGATAGGCTGCATCCCAGAGTACTTAAGTAAGTAGCCCCAGAAATAGTGGATGCATTAGTGATAATTTTACAAAACTCCTTAGATTCTGGAGTACTTCCTGAGGATTGGAGGGTAGCTAATGTAACCCCCTTTTTTAAAAAGGGAGGAAGAGAGAAAAGGGGGAATTACAGACCAGTTAGTCTAACATCGGTAGTGGGAAAACTGCTAGAGTCAGTTATTAAAGATGGGATGGCAGCACATTTGGAAAGTGGTGAAATCATTGGACAAAGTCAGCATGGATTTACGAAAGGTAAATCATGTCTGACGAATCTTATAGAATTTTTCGAGGATGTAACTAGTAGAGTGGATAAGGGAGAACCAGTGGATGTGTTATATCTGGACTTTCAGAAGGCTTTCGACAAGGTCCCACATAAGAGATTAGTATACAAACTTAAAGCACACGGTATTGGGGGTTCAGTATTGATGTGGATAGAGAACCTGGCTGGCAAACAGGAAGCAAAGAGTAGGAGTAAACGGGTCCTTTTCAGAATGGCAGGCAGTGACTAGTGAGGTACCGCAAGGCTCAGTGCTGGGACCCCAGCTATTTACAATATATATTAATGATTTGGACGAGGGAATTGAATGCAACATCTCCAAGTTTGCAGATGACACGAAGCTGGGGGGGCAGTGTTAGCTGCGAGGAGGATGCTAGGAGGCTGCAAGGTGACTTGGATAGGCTGGGTGAGTGGGCAAATGCATGGCAGATGCAGTATAATGTGGATAAATGTGAGGTTATTCACTTTGGTGGCAAAAACAGGAAGTAGACTATTATCTAAATGGTGGCCGATTAGGAAAATGGGAGATGCAACGAGACCTGGGTGTCATGGTACACCAGTCATTGAAAGTAGGCATGCAGGTGCAGCAGGCAGTGAAGAAAGCGAATGGTATGTTAG
>JAXLNO010005430.1:0-85547 GCA_038087875.1 Malacoraja senta
GGCAAGAGGTGGGGGTGTTGCATTCCTTGTCAAGGAAGATATTACAGCAGTGCTTTGGCAGGATAGATTAGATGGCTCGTCTAGGGAGGCTATTTGGGTGGAACTGAGAAATGGGAAAGGTGTAGCAACACTTATAGGGGTGTATTATAGACCGCCAAATGGGGAGCGAGAATTGGAAGAGCAAATATGTAAGGAGATAGCAGATATTAGTAGTAAGCACAAGGTAGTGATTGTGGGAGATTTCAATTTTCCACACATAGACTGGGAAACACATTCTGTAAAAGGGCTGGATGGTTTGGAGTTTGTAAAATGTGTGCAAGATAGTTTTTTGCAGCAATACATAGAGGTACCTACTAGAGAAGGGGCAGTGCTGGACCTCCTGTTAGGAAATGAGACAGGGCAGGTGGCGGAGGTATGCGTCGGGGAGCACTTCGGGTCCAGTGATCACAATACCATTAGTTTCAATATAATTATGGAGAGGGTCAGAACTGGACCTAGGGTTGAGATTTTTGTTTGGAGAAAGGCTAACTTTGAGGAGATGCGAAAGGATTTAAAAGGAGTGAATTGGGACATGTTGTTTTATGGGAAGGATGTAGAAGAAAAATGGAGGACATTTAAGGGTGAAATTTTAAGAGTACAGAATCTTTATGTCCCTGTTCGGTTGAAAGGAAATAGTAAAAAATGGAAAGAGGCATGGTTTTCAAGGGAAATTGGACACTGGGTTCAGAAAAAGAGAGAGATCTACAATAATTATAGGCAGCATGGAGTAAATGAGGTGCTTGAGGAGTATAAAGAAGGTAAAAAGAATATTAAGAAAGAAATTAGAAAAGCTAAAAGAAGATATGAGGTTGCTTTGGCAAGTAAGGTGAAAGTAAACCCAAAGTGTTTCTACAGCTATATTAATAGCAAAAGGATAACAAGGAATAAAATTGGTCCATTAGAGAGTCAGAGTGGACAGCTATCTGCAGAGCCAAAAGAGATGGGGGAGATATTGAACAATTTATTTTCTTCGGTATTCACGAAGGAGAAGGATATGGAATTATGTGAGGTAAGGGAAACAAGCAGAGTAGCAATGGAAACTGTGAGATTCAAAGAAGAGGAGGTGCGGACACTTTTGAAAAATATGAAAACGGATAAGTCTCCAGGTCCTGACAGGATATTCCCTAGGACATTGAGGGAAGTTAGTGTGGAAATAGCAGGGGCTATGACAGAAATATTCCAAATGTCATTAGAAACGGGAATAGTGCCGGAGGATTGGCGTACTGCGCATGTTGTTCCGTTGTTTAAAAAGGGTTCGAAGAGTAAACCTATCAATTATAGACCTGTTAGTTTGACGTCAGTGGTGGGCAAATTAATGGAAAGGATACTTAAAGATAATATATATAAGCATCTGGATAAGCAGGGTCTGATTAGGAACAGCCAACATGGATTTGTGCCTGGAAGGTCATGCTTGACTAAACTTCTTGAATTTTTCGAAGAGGTTACTAGGGAAATTGATGAGGGTAAAGCAGTGGATGTTGTCTATATGGACTTCAGTAAGGCCTTTGACAAGGTACCTCATGGAAGGTTGGTTAAGAAGATTCAATTGTTGGGTATTAATGGTGGAGTAGCAAGATGGATTCAACAGTGGCTGAATGGGAGATGCCAGAGAGTAATGGTGGATGGCTTTGTCAGGTTGGAGGCCGGTGACTAGTGGGGTGCCTCAGGGGTCTGTGTTGGGTCCACTGTTGTTTGTCATGTACATCAATGATCTGGATGATGGTGTGGAAAATTGGATTAGTAAGTATGCAGATGATACTAAGATAGGTGGTGTTGTGGATAATGAAGTAGATTTTCAAAGTCTACAGAGAGATTTAGGCCATTTGGAAGAGTGGGCTGAAAGATGGCAGATGGAGTTTAACGCTCACAAATGTGAGGTGCTACATCTCGGCAGGACAAATCAAAATAGGACGTACACGGTAAATGGTAGCGAATTGAGGAATGCAGTTGAACAGAGGGATCTAGGAATAACTGTGCATAGTTCCCTGAAGGTGGAACTCATGTAGATAGGGTGGTAAAGAAAGCTTTTGGTGTGCTGGCCTTTATAAATCAGAGCATTGAATATAGAAGTTGGGATGTAATGTTAAAATTGTACAAGGCATTGGTGAGGCCAATTCTGGAGTATGGAGTACAATTTTGGTCGCCTAATTATAGGAAGGATGTCAACAAAATAGAGAGAGTACAGAGAAGATTTATAAGAATGTTGCCTGGGTTTCAGCAACTAAGTTACAGAGAAAGGTTGAACAAGTTAGGTCTTTATTCTTTGGAGCGCAGAAGGTTAAAAGGGGACTTGATAGAGGTCTTTAGAATTATGAGCGGGTTAGACAGAGTGCACGTGGATAAGCTTTTCCCATTGGGAGTAGGGAAGATTCAAACAAGGGGACATGACTTGAGAATTAAGGGACAGAAGTTTAGGGGGAACATTAGGGAGAACTTCTTTACTCAGAGAGTGGTAGCTGTGTGGAATGAGCTTCCAGTGGAAGTGGTGGAGGCAGGTTCGATGTTATCCTTTAAAAATAGATTGGATGGGTATATGGACGGGAAAGGAATGGAGGGTTATGGTCTGAGTGCAGGTAGATGGGACTAGGGGGAAGTATTTATTTTTAATTTAAAAAAAAAAATGTTCGGCACGGACTTGAAGGGCCGAGATGGCCTGTTTCCGTGCTGTTATGGTTATATGGATTATATGTTATATGAAAGTCCAAGCCTCCACCATATCCACAGGCAGAGTGTCCCAGATTGCAACCACCCTCCGGGTGAGTTTAATCTCATCCACGTCCGTTTTATTGTTCTGTTTGTATAGTCTTGTCTGCAGTTCCTTGTTCTATTATTATTGGCCAAATTAGAGATGTCACAAAATGGAGGATCTTTGCATTTGCAAGGCCTGCTTGGCCTCTTTCTGTGAAAAGTTTCAAGCTGCAAGTCACAGCTTCAAAGAGTCTGGACCAGAGATGGAAGTCAAGGATAAGGTGAGGTCCAGATGTCCATTTCTTTGTTAAAATGTTGATGACTTTGCAGAAGAGCTCAGAGGTGCATGGTCAGGATTGGTCAGATAAGGTGGAGTTGTAAATACTGTTAATTATGTAGCAGAGTGTTTGTTCTGTTATCTTGTGATTTGTTAAAGTGTGAAGCCTTGTTCAGATTGTTTGGGGAAATGTTTCTATACCTATGTAAACTATGTCAACGGAGTCCCTGCTAGAACTTTCTGTTGAAACAATGTAATGGGATACTTTGTGATTGGGTTAGGGAACTGTCAATAACTGTATAATGTAATTGATATTTGTGATTGGTTTGTAGGGGCTGCCACCCCCATTTAGTTTCACGCCGCAAGGTCCGATGACCTATAAAAGAGTGAATCCAACATGGATCGGAGTCGATCTTCTGGAGGTTCAGTTGGGACTGTGTGACTGTCTAGAGGTGTCTGCTCGCACGAGGCTGAAGAGCTTGAACGAGTAGAGACAAGGATCAGACCCGTGGTGGTTAGGTATCGTATAGGAAGTTTGTGATTGTTGGGAAGAATAAAGAATAGTTGATCCAGTGCTTGACTCCGTGTTTTACTGAACTAGACTAAGGGGGGTAAGCTGTAGGAGCAGAATTACAGTCCCCATCATCTTATTCTAAATGCTGACTCCAAATACTACGTTTCCTCATCTGTTCTTGCCCCATCAGAGATATTACCCCCTTTGTTCCACCAATCCACCACAACCCCTCTCTACAAGTGAAAAACAACTTGTTTTTGTTGCTGTTTCCTACTCTGGTGAAGGGTCTCTGATCTGAAACTGAACCGTTTCTTTCTCCACAAATGCTGTCTAACCTGCTGAATGTTTTTTTTAATTTTCTTCCATTTTTATTTCAGATTTTCAGCATTTGCGGTTCTTTGCTTTACACGTTGATTTTGATGTTGTGACCTGCCAATAATCTACTGGGATTCAAGTAACTAGTAAGTGTTTCAATGGGAAGGTTCTGCCTACGCGGGATGGGACTCCATTTTAGTTTAGTTTAGAGATACAGCGTGGAAACAGCCCCTTCAGCCCAGGAACGGAAGTGGCAGTGTGAGCTGTGAAGAGGATGTTAGGAGGTTGCAGGGTGATATGGACAGGTTGAGTGAGTGGGCAGATGCGTGGCAGATGCAGTATAATATAGATAAATGTGAGGTTATCCACTTTGGCGGCAAAAACAAGGGGGCAGATTATTATGTCAATGGGGTTAGGTTAGGTAAGGGGGAGGTGCAGCGAGACCTGGGTGTCCTTGTACACCGGTCACTGAAAGTTGGCTTACAGGTCCAGCAGGCTGTGAAGAAAGATAATGGAATGTTGGCCTTCATAACAAGAGGATGTCAGTATAGGAGTAAAGAGGTTCTTCTGCAGTTGTATAGGGCTCTGGTGAGACCACATCTGGAGTATTGTGTACAGTTTTGGTCACCTAATTTGAGGAAGGACATCATAGTGATTGAAGCAGTGCAGCGTAGGTTCACGAGATTGATCCCTGGGATGGCAGGACTGTCATATGAGGAAAGATTGAAAAGACTTGGATTGGATTCACTGGAGTTTAGAAGGATGAGGGGGGATCTTATAGAAACATATAAAATTATAAAAGGACTGGACAAGTTAGATGCAGAAAAAATGGTCCCAATGTTGGGCGAGTCCAGAACCAGGGGCCACCGTCTTAGAATAAAGGGGAGGTCATTTAAGACTGAGGTGAGAAAAAACGTTTTCACCCAGAGAATTGTGAATTTATGTAATTCCCTGCCACAGAGGGCAGTGGAGGCCAAGTCACTGGATGGATTTAAGAGAGAGTTAGATAGAGCTCTAGGGGCTAGTGGATTCAAGGGATATGGGGAGAAGGCAGGCATGGGTTATTGATAGGGGACAATCAGTCATGATCACAATGAATGGCGGTGCTGGCTCAAAGGGCCGAATGGCCTCCTGCATCTATTTTCTATGTTTCTATGAAGGAAATCCACATTAGGCAGGTAATGATGTTGGGTAGACTGATGGGACTGAAGGCTGATAAATCCTCATGGCCTGATGGTCTGCATACCAGGGTACTTAAGGAAGTGACTCGAGAAATCGTGGATGCATTGGTGATAATTTTCCAATGTTCTATAGACTCAGGATCAGTTCCTGTGGATTGGAGGGTAGCTAATGTTATCCCACTTTTTAAGAAAGGCGGGAGAGAGAAAACAGGGAATTATAGACCAGTTAGCCTGACATCAGTTAACCTCATTCAAATGGGCAGAGGATGGGTTTCGCTATCTCGGCATTTTTATCACAATACCCTTATCTGATATGTTCCGCACAAACTTTCTGCCTCTGGTTGAGTGTTACGACTCCCCGAAAGCAGGCAATCCAGTGCCACGTAACACAGTTCAAAAGCCAGGTTTAAGTTCAAAAATAGTTTAATTATTTAATAACACACCAAAACTCCAACCTGATTTAAACAACCCAGACAAGGATATGGATGAATTAACAAGCAACTTAGAATTGCTCAGGCCAGCCACGCAATGGACCGTCGAACCCGAGGCTCTAAACCTGCCTAAAAGAAAGATATCCCTGAAACAAAAGACCGATAACGTCTAAGGACAGCCCATTTCAATATTTGGTACTACGTAATGTGGAAATTACACGAAGTTCAGTGCCATGTGGCCGGGCCTTTCACAGCTCACACCAGCACATCCTCACGAGGCAGGGTCGTCATCGAAAAAGAGAGGATTCTGGGAACTTCTATTTATACTGGGGATGAGTCACCCGTCACCTGACGCAGCTCAGCCAATCGGGTACAGGAGCCTCTTAACCCCTTATTGTCCCGACTCATCCACAAGGCCTGCCCTCAGGAAGGAAACAGAGAAATGTTAATACATAACATTGACCAGGAGGGGGAGCGCGTCACATTGAGAAAGCCGAAAGAGATTTTGACCGCTGGTCAGTTTTACTGCTATCCCTCGTGGGCCGGATAAATCTGGTTAAGATGGTTGTCCTACCCAAATTCCTGTATCTTTTCCAGCACATCCCTATACTTATCACTAAATCTTTTTTTGATAAATTAGTAAGGACAATATCTAAATTTTTATGGGGTAGCAAACCGGCTAGAATCCGAAAGGCGATACTGCAGTCTCCTAAGAGTGACGGCGGTTTGGCACTTCCTGACTTTAGGCGATACGTTTGGGCAGCTAACTTGCAAAAACTCCTGTATTGGATGAATGATGATTCCGAACACCTACCGACCTGGGTATACATGGAAAAGGCGAGTTCACGTCTCCCGTTGCGGTCTGTCCTATGCACCCAACTCCCCCTTTCTATAACATCTGTGGGTGCAGGCCCAATTGCGTCCCTCTCGCTCAAGATATGGAGTCAATTCAGGAAAAACTTTGGTTTACAAGGCCCTTCCATCTTGACCCCACTGCTTAAAAATCACATCTTTAAACCTTCAAGTACAGATCACGCATTCAAAACATGGCATAGCAACGGTATCAGTAGTATCAAAAACATATACAAGGATGGCATCTTTTCATCTTTCGCGGAGCTCTCGTCTAACTACAGCCTCCCAAACTCCCACCTTTTTCAGTTTTTCCAGATTAGGGATTTTGTGAAGAAGACATTCCCCTATTTCACAAATCGCCCTCCTGAAACCCTGACTGAGACCATCTTAGCTGTAGATCCCAACCGGAAGAAATGCATCACTATTTTGTATAATTTGCTAGGGTCGGTTTTATTGAAACCTCATACCTCATTAAAAGCTGCGTGGGAGGGAGAGCTGAATACGAAACTAACAGACCAGCAATGGGACTCTGCATTGGATTTGATCCATTCTTCCTCCATATGTGCTCGTCATGGCCTAATCCAATGCAAAGTCCTTTACAAAGTCCACTACACAAATGCAAGATTATCTAGAATGTACCCCGCTGTTAGGGACACCTGCAACAGATGTAATCAATCTCCTGCCAACCATAGCCATATGTTTTGGTCTTGCCCTAAGCTAGCAGCCTTTTGGAGGAGTGCTTTCGAATTGATAAGCAGAGCTTACGTCCAGACTATTCCTCCAAACCCAATGTCAGCCATTTTCGGTACCCCTCCCAACACCAACCTCTCTGTTGCGGTGAAACGGGTCCTAGCTTTTACAACCTTGTTAGCCCGGAGACTGATCTTGCTTAACTGGAGGCTCACCTGTCCCCCGACACATGCCCGTTGGATTAAGGAGGTGCTTTACAATTTGAAACTTGAAAAACTTAGGTTCTCTCTCAAAGGCTCTACCAATACATTCCTAGATACATGGAACCCTTTCTTTGAACTGGTTAACTCTCTCTACTTGTCCCCGGACTCGGAAGAGGACTGAGTGTTCACCACCATTGTTTTGTTCTACAGCAGCTGCTTTCCCCTTAATCTCCCCTCCCCATAATTATTTATTTAATTATTATTATTATTATTATTATTATTATTATTTTTCTTTAGTACGTTTTTATTCGTTTATTTTACCATATGTGTGTGGATGTGTACGTATGTGACTGTTGTTTGTCCCCGTTTGGTTTCGACCTGATTCGGGTGGGTTGAAGGTGGGTAAGGGTAAGGGTTTTGAGGGTCGCTTACATACTGTTGCACAATTATGCCTTGACTGTCACTGTCTGTTATCATAGTATGTATGCAAATTGCTGTGAAATTCAAATAAAAAGATTTAAATCAGTTAGATGCAGAAAAAATGTTCCCAATGTTGGGCGAGTCCAGAACCAGGGGCCACAGTCTTAGAATAAAGGGGAGGTCATTTAAGACTGAGGTGAGAAAAAATGTTTTCACCCAGAGAGTTGTGAATTTATGGAATTCCCTGCCACAGAGGGCAGTGGAGGCCAAGTCACTGGATGGATTTAAGAGAGAGTTAGATAGAGCTCTAGGGGCTAGTGGATTCAAGGGATATGGGGAGAAGGCAGGCACGGGTTATTGATAGGGGACAATCAGTCATGATCACAATGAATGGCGGTGCTGGCTCGAAGGGCCGAATGGCCTCCTCCTGCATCTATTTTCTATGTTTCTATGAAGGAAATCCACATTAGGCAGGTAATGATGTTGGGTAGACTGATGGGACTCAAGACTGATAAATCCCCATGGCCTGATGGTCTGCATACCAGGGTACTTAAGGAAGTGACTCGAGAAATCGTGGATGCACTGGTGATAATTTTCCAATGTTCTATAGACTCAGGATCAGTTCCTGTAGATTGGAGGGTAGCTAAGGTTATCCCACTTTTTAAGAAAGGCGGGAGAGAGAAAACAGGGAATTATAGACCAGTTAGCCTGACATCGGTGGTGGGGAAGATGCTGGAGTCAATTTTATAAGATGAAATAGCGGCACATTTGGATAGCAGTAACAGGATGGGTTTACGAAGGGGAAATCTTGCTTGACTAATCTTCTGGAATTTTTTGAGGATGTAACTAGGAAAATGGACATGGGAGAGTCAGTGGATGTAGTGTACCTGGACTTTCAGAAAGCATTTGATAAGGTCCCACATAGGAGATTAGTGGGCAAAATTAGGGCACATGGTATTGGGGTAAAGTGCTGACATGGATAGAAAATTGGTTGGCAGACAGGAAACAAAGAGTACGGATTAACAGGTCCCTTTCAGAATGGCAGGCAGTTACCAGTGGGGTACCGCAAGGCTCGGTGCTGGGACTGCAGCTATTTACAATATACATCAATGATTTTGATGAAGGGATTCAAAGTAACATTATCAAATTTGCAGATGACACAAAGCTGGGTGGCAGTGTGAACTGTGAGGAGGATGCTATGAAAATGCAGGGTGACTTGGACAGGTTGCGGGAGTGGGCAGATGCATGGCAGATGAAGTTTAATGCGGATAAATGTGATGTTATCCACTTTGGTATTAAAACCAGGAAGGCAGATTACTATCTAAATGGCGTCAAGTTTGGAAAAGGGGAAGTACAACGGCATCTGGGGGTCCTTGTTCATCAGTCTATGAAAGTAAGCAGGTACACAAAAATGCTGGAGAAACTCAGCGGGTGCAGAAGCATCTATGGAGCGAAGGAAATAGGTAACGTTTCTTCAGAAAGAAAGCAAGAAAGTAAGCATGCAGGTACAACAGGCAGTGAAGAAAGCGAATGGCATGTTGGCCTATATAACAAGAGGAGTCGAGTATAGGAGCAAACAGGTCCTTCTGCAGTTGTACTGAGCCCTAGTGAGACCACACCTGGAGTATTGTGTGCAGTTTTGGTCCCCTAATTTGAGGAAGGACAGTCTTGCTATTGAGAGAGTGCAGCGTAGGTTTACAAGATTAATTCCAGAGATGGTGGTACTGTCATATGCTGAGAGAATGGAGTGGCTGGACTTGTGCACTCTGGGGTTTAGAAGGATAAGAGGGGATCTTATTGAAACATATAAGATTGTTAAGGGTTTGGACACGCTAGAGGCAGGAAACATGTTCCCGATGTTGGGGGAGTCCAGCACCAGGGGCCACAGTTTAAGAATAAGGGTTAAGCCATTTAGAAAGGAGACGAGGAAACACTTTTTCTCACAGAGAGTTGTGAGTCTTTGGAATTCTCTGCCTCAGAGGGCGGTGGAGGCCGGTTCTCTGGATACTTTCCAGAGAGAGCTGGATAGGGGTCTTAAAGATAGTGGAATCAGGGGATATGGGGAGAGGGCAGGAACGGGGTACTGATTGGGGATGATCAGCCATGATCACATTGAATGGCAGTTGGCTCGAGGGGCCGAATGGCCTGCTCCTGCGCCTATTGTCTATTGTCACACACTAGGGACAATTTACACTTATATCGCCAATTTACCTACAAACCTGTATGTTTTTTGAGTGGGGGAGGAAACAGAAGATCTCGGAGGAATCATACGCAGGTCATAAGTGATAGGAGAAGAATTAGGTCAATTTGCCCATCAAGTTTACTCTGCCATTCAATCATGGCTGATCTCTCCCTCCTAACCTCATTCTCCTGCCTTTTCCCCATAACCTATGTCACCCGTACTATTCATGAATCTGTCTCTGCTTTAAAAATGTCCACTGACTTGGCCTCCGTCTGTGGCAAAGAATTCCACAGATTCACCACCCTCTGGCTAAAGACATTTCTTCTCATCTCTTTCCTCATGGAACATCCTGTAATACTAAAGCTATAACCTCTTGTCGTACACTCTCCCACTAGTGGAAACATCCTCTCCACATCCACTCGATCCATGCCTTTGGCCAAGGCCACGGGGAGAACGTACAAACTCCGTACAGACAGCACCCGTAGTCGGGGTCGAACCCAGGTATCTGTCGCCAGTACTGCCCTATTATATCTGCTCTGAACAGGAAGTTAGCTGAAAGCAGCACGTTAGGAAAACTAATTTTCCTGAAATTAATACAACAGTATAAAAAAGTTTTGTAATAAATGGATTTTTTACAATATGCAATGCAATGTGTCACTGATAATCTTCTGGAAGGTGTCTCCTTAATGCATGAACAAGTTTCTCATGCGTTAGTCAGCGGGATGAATAAGAGGTAGCTTAAGTGAACAGTAAAATATTTAAATGTTTAAAATATCACTGGTGTCACTTAGAAACCCGTTCTCATAGGTGGAAATTTCAAAGACCTTTTAACTTTAAGGTATAAAAGAGACAAGTTTAAAGGAGATATGCGGGGAAAGATTTTTATTCCACAGAGTGGTGGGTGTCTGGAACACACTGCCAGGGGTGGTGATGGAAGCAGATATAATAGTGGTGTTTAAGAGGCTTTTGGGAAGGTACATGGATATGCTGGGATTGGAGGGGTATGGATCATGTTCAATTTGGCATCATGTTCGGCACAGACATTGTGGGCTGAAGGGCCTGTTCCTGCGCTGTGTTTGTTGTTGCTATAATGGAATATTGTTGTGAAGATTGATAATACTATGAGAAAGATAAAGCAAGTACAACATGTGTTTGTGCCTGGGCCAACCTGATCTCCCGGTTGCCAAACACTTTAATTCCCCTCCCCATTCCCACTCTGACCTTTCTGTCCTGGGCCTCCTCCGTTGTCAGAGTGAGGCAATCACCAAATTGGAGGAACAGCATCTCATATTTCACTTGGGCAGCTTACACCCCAGCAGTATGATTTTACTTCGGAGTCACGTGAGTGACTACGTGAAGAACCCCGCCAGTGCGCCTGCGCGTCATTACGTCAGACGCCTTGACGCAAACGGACGTGAGGAGCAGTGCTCCTCGAGTGGTTTGTAGTTTTTCAACTACAAGGTAAGTAAAAACTTTTTTCAGGTTTTCCAGGTTCGTTTACTGTGGGTCTATGGGGATTTTTTCCACAGACGCCATGGAAAAAACGGACAGGGGGAAGAGGCGAGCGACACAGCCGACAGAAGTCGGGAAAGTCGGGAGTCCGCGGTTAGAGACCAACCGCCTCTAAACCCCGGTACAGTCGCCAGCGGTGAGCATAGCGACTGTGGACCTGGGGCTGGTGAAAACACAGTCAGCGCCTGTCGGGCAAAAGACAAAGTTTAAATCCCAACGGAGGGAGTCCCAGGCAATGGAAGTAGCTCCAGGGCTAGATACTGCTTTCGAGCGTATTGCCTAAATAGAAAGCCTTTTACATAGGCTGTTGGAGCAACGTTCACTCAGAGAGGAGTGTTCTGAAAGCCAAGCTGCTGGAAACAGCTCAAACAGCTCCTGGTACAGGGCTAGATACTGCTTTCGAGCGTATTGCCCAAATAGAAAGTCTTTTTCATAGGCTGTTGGAGCAAAGTTCACTCAGGAAGGAGTGTACTGTAATCCAAGCTGCAGGAGCAGCTTAACAGCACCTGGCTCAGTGCTGATGGAATGCACCCTCAGGAATGAGGAGCGTGCTACGGGTCATGAGATTTCAGACCCCGACTCTGACGGTGAGGCTGTACAAGGCGATGAACGGCAGCTGCCAGATGTTCCACCCCTGGCAGTAGGATTCGCTGCCCCGTCAGGGTCAGGAGAGCCATTAGGAGAAGAACTGGCTTCCTTAATAAATTACTTGGTTTACCATTAGCTGGAACAGCAGGAAATGGATGAGACTGCAAGAAGTAACTGTGGGTTGCTGAAAGCAGCAGCAGTGAATCAAATTATCTGGAATCAGTTGCAGAGAATATTAAAGCTGCTGGGTTCTGGAATAACTGCTTTTACCAGAATAGCAGGTAACAACCAAAAGATGACGAAGTTGCATCAGCAAGCACTGGGGTTGCTATGCAGCACCCACTTCGAGATCAATTATCTGAGGAAAGTGCTATACGGTCTACTATGAATCCGAAATTCGCAGCACTCTGCAAACCAAGTAATATACAATTACCCAACTTACTCTTTGGAGAGATCTCGGGAGACGTATTAAAGAGTTGGAAGATGAAGCGAAAACAGGATTGATAAATACATCAATGGTTGCAAAGTCTGTAAAGAGGAAGTATCCTTTCAGACGTCATACAGATCCTAGACCAGGACAAAGTCGCTCATCAACGCAGGGACGTAGCTGGCCGCCTGTAGCGGGAGTAAGGACAAGTGGTTGTGCTTCCGGGAGAATCCAGGGATCTCAAAATACTCAACTGACTCAAGAGGTAGGTGGACCTGGTTCTCAGGGGAACATACTAACTGGATTAAGTCCAGAAGTTGGAGGCAGATTACGTCTCTTCTATAAACATTGGAAGAAGATTACTTCAGATGTGGTAATTCTGAATAATATACAAGGATTTCAATCCAAATTATGATTTGCCTGTCCAGTATGTTCCTAGCAGAACTCCCCACTTTGCGAGGTAATGGAGGTTCAAGTTGCGCTTCAAAACCCTATATATAAAAGGTGTTATTAAAGAATCAGTCTACCAAATTCACCAATTTGGGTCAAATATATTCCCTCGATCAAAAAAGGATGGAGGATGTAGGATTATTATAGACTTGACAAGTCTGAATCCTTTTGTTCAGTGTTTGTTCACTTGCAAGATATGAAGTATTTTAAATTTACATGGATGAACCAATTAGGGCAGTTCAAAGCTCTGCCTAAAGAGTTAACGTTCCCTTCCAGAATATTTATAAAAATCAATTCTGGGGTTGCTGAGAGCCAGGGGCATGTACTAATGGCATACTTGGATGATGTCCTGATTATAGGAAGGACAAAACAGTCAACAGAAGCATCGGTTGCAGTAATAAAATCAAACTTTTGAAAGTTTGGGGGTTTCTAAATTCATCCAAAGAAATCAAGGTTAAAAACATGTACCTCGATTAATTATTTGGGGTTCACAATTGATTTAGCCCAAATGCAAATTACTTTGCCCAGTGAAAAAAGGGTGGAGTTGATTAAAGATTGCAGTAATCTGTTAAACGAGCAAAAACCTCTAATCAGACAGGTGGCTCGAATACTGGGAAAATTAGTAGATTCCCAGCAGTCCAGTATGGACCATTCCATTATCAACAGCTGCAGAGAATTAAAGAACAGGCACTGAGAATAAATGCTGGTCATTTTGATAGAACCATGCAAGTAACAACAAATGCTGTTTCTAAGCTGCAGTGGTGGATTCTACATGTCTCAAGCAGTTCAGGCAAAGTGCTGATTGAACAACCTTCCATGATATTACAAACTGATGCCAGTGCACTAGGATGGGGTGCAACTGACTTAACATGGAGCTGCGGAGGCAGATGGAATCAGGAAAAGTTAGTGTTACTGCAGACATGGGGAATTACCTATTTGGAGCTTTTAGGAGGTTTCTATGGACTCCAAGCTTATGGTTCTAACACAACTAAAAGGAAGGTTCAAGTTCAAATTAATAAACACAACAGTAGTTGCCTATATTAATGATATGGGTGGAATTAAGTCGGTGTCATGTGACAACATGGTTAAATCAACTTCGATCTTGGTGTATTGAAAAGAACATTTGGTTTTCAGCTATCTATCTACCAGGTAGAATGAACACGATAGCAGACACCTGGTCACGAAAAGTTCCATCATAATAAAGAATGGATGTTGAATCAAGAGGTATTCAATGATATAGTAATCAGATTTGGAATGACCGACATCGACTTGAATCATCAGCTATCGAGATATGTCTCATGGAAACCAGATCCAGGAGCCGTGGCGATTGATGCTTTCTCGCTACATTGGGGTGGTATGTTTTCATATATATTTCCACCTTTCTGCCTCATAAGCCAATGTTTGCTTAAAATCAGGCAAGATGCTGCTTCAAGGGTATTGGTAGTACCAGATTGGCCTATACAGCCATGGTATCTGTTGATATTAGAATTAACAACACAAATGTTGATGAAAGTCCCAAAAAGGAGTAATTTATTGCTGCACCCTGTAACAGGGTAACAACATCCATTATATCATCGTTTGGATTTGTTGATTTGCAGGTTTTAAGAATGCCCTTTCTGGGACGAGGACTGTCTGAGCATACTGTGGACATGCTTACGGCAGCCGGGAGGAAGAGCACTCAAAAACAGTACCTTTCTTATATTAAGAAATGGGAAGAGTTCTGTGTACAAAAGAATGTGCAATAAAGTACTGCAGATATTTCAAATGTTTAGAATTTCTGTCAAAACTTTATTATGATGAAGGTCTGAGTTGTAGTGCAATTAATTCAGCCAGAAGTGCATTGTCCTCATATTTGGTTCTGGATTCAGAAAGAAACTCAATTGGGTCACACCCAATTGTTTCCAGACTAATGAAAGGAATCTTTAATTCCAAACCACCGAAACCTAGGTACGTGACAATCTGGGATGTAAGTGTGGTACTGAAACTACTTCGTGAATGGTCATCAAGTGTGTCTTTACCTTTGGTCAAGCTCAGTATGAAAGTATTCAAGCTTATGGCATGAGTGACAGCACAACGAGTGCAAACACTTGGAAAATTACAAATAGACAGTATGGAAGTAACTGAAGACAAGGTTACATTCTATATCTATGACCTACTAAAGTAAATTAGGCCAGGTGTGACAGGATTTAAAATTATGCTAGCAGCATATCCAAATGATCCATGTCTCTGTATTAAGACATATTTATTACAATACATTGAGGTCACAAAGAATTTGAGAATACGGAAACTGGGTTGTTGATCACACACAAGAAACCACACAAGAGAGTTTCAATACAGACTATTTCCAGATGGATAAAATAAGTCTTAACAGCTGCTGGTATTAACACTTATGTTTTTACGTCTCACTCGTCTAGGGCAGCAGAAACGTCGGCGGCCAGGGCAAAAGACGGCCCCGTCGACCATATCCTCGCAGCCGCCGGGTGGTCCAATGAGTTGATGTTTCAACATTTTTACCATCGGCCTATTGTTAATGCGGGGTTGTTTGCAGAAACTATTTTAAGTTCTGTGTAAATTCCTCTGGTTTAAAGGGAAACTGATTCATTTCATTATTGAAATGAAATACTGCATTTGTGGTACAAATGTTATTATGAATGCATGATTGATTATTCTCGTTCCGAGTCAATCTATGCAGTGAGAAGCCGGGATTGATCCACGGCATGAAATCACAAAGCTTTAAAATCTTCACGTAGTCACTCACGTGACTCCGAAGTAAAATAGTAAGATTAAACGAGAACTTACCTAAGTTTGAAGTTTGATCTTTATTTTATGAGGAGTTACGTAGGTGATTACGTGCCCACCACGACCCTACCCTCTATCATAAAGGTCAGATGGAAGTTCTGGTATTACTCGTTTTATTATGAGACTATATTACTTCGGTTGTTGTTTTTTGTGATTTCACACCGCTGCTTTGAAGATTGACGCGCAGGCGCACTGGCGGGGTTCTTCACGTAATCACCTACGTAACTCCTCATAAAATAAAGATCAAACTTCAAACTTAGGTAAGTTCTCGTTTAATCTTACTAATATTGATCGCTCCAACTTGAACCCTTACATCCCTTCTCTCTCCCCCCCTCCCCCACCCAAGTCATTGTACTAATCTGAAAGTTGTCTTGTTGAGTCTCATTGTCTATAACTCGTTTTCACCGAGCCCTCAGCTAACAATGGCCAGTTTCCTTTATCATCGTTACTTTTTTGTATTTATATAATTCATTTGTTCTATATCTCTCTCCATCACCGTCTATATCTCTCGTTTCCCTTTCCCCAGAATCTCAGTCTGGCGATGAGTCTCGACCCAAAACGTTACCCATTCATTTTCTCCAGAGAGACTGTCTGTCCCGCTGAGTTATTCCAGCTTTTTGTGTCTGTTTTCGGTTTAAACCAACATCTGCAGTTCCTTCCTACATACAACATGTGTTAATTGGGTGTACGGTGAGATTGTGCTGAAACTGTGATGTTTTAAACTTGCAGACTGTGGAAGTCAGAGCACCAGTTGTGACTGTGAGACGTGGTGTTGTGTTGGAAACACACAGATGGCCTGGGACGTTCATTAGATGCATCAAGAAGTTGCTATGGAGACGGTGCAGGACCTTCCCCCCGGTTACATAGAAACATATAAACATAGAAAATAGGTGCAGGAGTAGGCCATTCGGCCCTTCGAGCCTGCACCGCCATTTGATATGATCATGGCTGATCATCCAACTCAGTATCCCGTGCCTGCCTTCTCTCCATACCCCCTGATCCCTTTAGCCACAAGGGCCACATCTAACTCCCTCTTAAATATAGCCAATGAACTTGCCTCAACTACCTTCTGTGGCAGAGAATTCCACAGATTCACCACTCTCTGTGTAAAAAATGATTTCCTCATCTCGGTCCTAAAAGTCTTCCCTCTTATCCTTAAACTGTGACCCCCTAGTTCTGGACTTCCCCAACATCGGGAATAATCTTCCTGCATCTAGCCTGTCCAACCCCTTAAGAATTTTGTAAGTTTCTATAAGATCCCCCCTCAGTCTTCTGAATTCCAACGTGTACAAGCCGAGTCTATCCAGTCTTTCCTCATATGAAAGTCCTGCCATCCCAGGAATCAGTCTGGTGAACCTTCTCTGTACTCCCTCTATGGCAAGAATGTCTTTCCTCAGATTAGGAGACCAAAACTGTACGCAATACTCCAGGTGTGGTCTCACCAAGACCCTGTACAACTGCAGTAGAACCTCCCTCCTCTTATACTCAAATCCTTTTGCTATGAATGCTAACATACTATTTGCTTTCTTCACTGCCTGCTGCACCTGCATTCCTACTTTCAATGACTGGTGTACCATGACACCCAGGTCTCGTTGCATCTCCCCTTTTCCTAATCGGCCACCATTCAGATAATAGTCTACTTTCCTGTTTTTGCCACCAAAGTGGATAACCTCACATTTATCCACATTATACTGCATCTGCCATGCCTTTGCCCACTCACCCAACCTATCCAAGTCACCTTGCAGCCTCCTAGCATCCTCCTCACAGCTAACACTGCCCACCAGCTTCGTGTCATCCGCAAACTTGGAGATGTTGCAATCAATTCCCTCATCCAGATCATTAATATATATTGTAAATAGCTGGGGTCCCAGCACTGAGCCTTGCGGTACCCCACTAGTCACTGCCTGCCATTCTGAAAAGGACCCGTTTACTCCTACTCTTTGCTTCCTGTCTGCCAGCCAGTTCTCTATCCACATCAATAATAAAACATGCAATAGCCTGGCAAATCTGCCATAGAAACATGGAAACATAGAAAATAGGTGCAGGAGGAGGCCCAGTTACGGCAGGGTTCCCTTCCTGGGAACCGTTCCCAAGCGGAACATACGTCCGTGAACAGAGTTCCCACACGGCAGAAGATGCCTGCAGACCCGCAGCAGCCGGTAAATCCATCCCACTGTCTCCCAGACACTCGCTCATGTGTACGGGCTGTACTTTAGTGTGTCCGTAAGCTGGGGACGATCTACACCTCAAACAAGTCAACTCGGGGCTGGACAACGATTAAAGATAAAGACGGAACAAAGAAATAATGACAGAAAATGCTCAAAATACTCAGCCGGTCGGGCAGCATCTTGTGGAGAAAGAAACAGTTTATGTTTCACGGTCCCATAGAAACAGGCCCTTCGGCCCAACTTGTCCATGCTGACCAAGATGCCTCCTCTAAGCTGATCCTATTTGCCCACGTTTGGCCCATAGCCCTCTGACCTTTTGTTGAAACACCTTCTGAAAAATGTCTTCTCAGATCAATGACCGTTCATCATAGCTGGATGCAGTCACATAATGTGGCCAGTTCTGATACAAACTGGAAAGGCTGGTTATCTGAAATGCCCATATTAATGATGACTTCAAGGGCTGCACCACACCGAAACGTGATGCTGTTCCGCAAGATTTTGTCAGCTTCGTTGGAACAATCGGCACGGCTTCATTTGGGGCGGCATGGTGGCGCAGCAGTAGAGTTGCTGCCTTATAGCACCAGAGACCCGGGTTCGATCCTGACTATGGGTGCTGTCTGTATGGAGTTTGTACGTTCTCCCCGTGACCTGAGTGGCTTTACACCGAGATCTTTGGTTTCCTCACACACTCCAGACATACAGGTTTATAGGTTAATTGGCTTGGTATAATTGTAGTTTGTCCCTAGTGTGTGTAGGATAGTGTTAATATGTGGGGATCGCTGGTCAGTGCAGACACGATGGGGTCTCTAAACTAAACTAAACAATGTAGGTGGACTAATAATAAAACATGCAATAGCCTGGCAAATCTGCCATAGAAACATGGAAACATAGAAAATAGGTGCAGGAGGAGGCCATTTGGCCCTTCGAGCCAGCCCTGCAATTCATTGTGATCATGGCTGATCATCCCCAATCAATAACCCGTGCCTGCCTTCTCCCCATATCCCTTGATTTCACTAGCCCCTAGAGCTCTATCTAATTCTCTCTTAAATCCATCCAGTGATTTGGCTTCCACTGCCCTCTGTGGCAGGGAATTGCACAAATTCACAACTCTGGATGAAAAAGTTTTTTCTCACCTCAGTCTTAAATGGCCTCCCCTTTATTCTAAAACTGTGGCCCTTGGTTCTGGACTCGCCCAACATTGGGAAAAAATTCCTGCATCTAGCTTGTCCAGTCCTTTTATGATTTTATATGTTTCTAGAAAATAAAATTATAAAAGGACTGGACAAGCTCGATGCCATCCAGCACCAAACTCCCAAGTGTACCAGATTTGTGAGTTATAATGAACTCTGAGAACCAGTGTGGATCCGCTGGTGTTTCTGGAGGGCCCCTCAGTATGTGAAGCTCTTCCCACAGTCAGAACATTTGTACGCCCTCTCCGGTGTGGGTCCGCTGGTGTTGGTGGAGGGTCCCTGCCCGTGTGAAACACTTCCCACATTCTGCACATTCATGCCGTCTCTCCTTTGTCCATGCTTGAAGATCACCTGATTTCCCAATTCCACTCCTTCCGTCAGATGTTGTGAATGGACTCTGCCCACGTTTACATTGTGAATCTGGGTTCACACCGGAGGCAGAAGTTTGTCCAGCTGATGTTGGTCTGGAAGCTTCAGGATGCCTTCTTGAGTGCCGTATAAGGAACTCCGCTGTGGTAAGTGCAACAGTGCAGTGAGGGCAGGGATGACAGTAAATGTCTCCCCGGTGCTGGAAGGCAACAAGGTTCTGTTTCTCCTCCTTTCTGGCACAGTTCACAGACCTCGAACACAGCAGGCAAAGGTAAAGTGGACAACAGTGGTTAACACTCATCACGTGAAGACAGAATGTGAAGTATATCAATAAAGTCAGTTGAAAGGCAGGAGATGTTCGCAGCCACGGCCAAAATCCAATCTTAAATATGCTGTCCCGAGAAGGAAACACAGAAGATGCTGTTGTGTTAATTACAGGGAGGTAAAGACAGAGCAGAAGCCAATAGAAGTTATGTTATCAAAGAACAGGAATGTCCAATATCCTCAGACATATTCTCAAAGTAAACCAGTGGAGTGAAATGTTCGGACCTGACCCATATGGTCTCAGAAAGCACAAACCTACTTAGATTTCATGTGGGAAGAAAACTCATGTGAGCGTGCATCACGAGAAAAGGGCAAAGAAGAAAAAATGTGAAGAATATTTTCTCCACACCAGTGGCGAGCATGGCTTCATAGTTCCGCTTCACGTTCTTATAAGAGATTTTCCCAGTCACTTATCTCTTCCCACTCTTCTTTGGGAAAAATAGCCAGCAATGTCTTTGAAGCTGTCTGCATCCTGGAATAACAACATTGTACCTGATACACTTTGGTGGAAAATCAGCGGGCGGCTGAGCTCAGTTGTTGGTGAGCGACAGCCTCGGTTCCCCCCACCCCTCTCTCCTCACCGACCCCCTCGACCCCAGGCCCCAGTACGGGTCACGTTGCAGGCAGAGGAGATGAGATTAATTTGGCTTCATGTTCAGCATGGACTTTATGGGCCAAAGGGCCTGTTCCTATGCTGTTCTGTTCTCTGTTCTTGATATAAAAGATATGTTTGCTTCACGAGAAATAAATACTTGATTGATAATAACAATTTAGTGTAGTTTATTGTCACGTGTAATGACGTACAGTGAGAGGCTTTTTGTTGCGTACCATACAGTCAGTGGAATGACAAATATTACAATCAAGCCATTTACAGTGTATAGATACATGATAAGGGCGCAACATTTAATACAAGGTAAAGCCAGCAAAGTCCGATCAAGTATAGTCCGAGGATCACCAATGAGGAAGATAGTAGTTCAGGACTGCTCTCTGGTTGTGGTAGGATGATTCAGTTGCCTGATAACAGCTGGGAAGAAACTGTCTCTGAATTTGGAGGTTTATATTTTTACACTTCTGTGGCTTTTGCCTGATAGAAGAGGGAGTGGCCAGGGTGAGACTGGTCCTTGATTATGCTGCTGGCCTTGCCGAGGCAGCGTGAGGTGTAAATGGAGCCAATGGAAGGGAGGTGTTTAAGAAAGAACTGCAGATGCTGGAAAAATCGAAGTTAGACAAAAAATGCTGGAGAAACTGAGCGGGTGAGGCAGCATCTATGGAGAGAAAGAATAGGTGATGTTTCGGGTCGAGACCCTTCTTGAGACTGATGTCGGGGGAGGGGGCGGGAAAAAGAAAGGAAGAGGCGGAGACAATAGGACTAGTGGGAGAACTGGGAGAGGGAGGGGAGGAAGGGAGAAAGCAAGGGCTGTCTAAAATTAGAGAAGTCTATGTTGATACCGCTGGGGTGTAAACTACCCATGTGAAATATGAGGTGCTGTTCCTCCAATTTGCGCTGGGCCTCACTCTGGCAATGGAGGAGGCCCAGGACAGAAAGGTCAGAATGGGAGGAGGAGTTGAAGTGCTGAGCAACCGGGTGATCAAGTTGATTAATACGGACTGAGCGGAGGTGTTCACCGAAGCGATCGCCGAGCCTACGCTTGGTCTCGCCGATGTAGAAATAAAGTCGACTTGACTTGTCTGTGCCAAAGAATTCCACAGATTCACCTCCCTCTGACTAAAGAAATCCCATCTCATCTCATTCCTGAAAGAACCTCCTTTAATTCTGAGGCTATGACCACTAGTCCTAGACTATCCCACATGTAGGAACAGACTTAGGCCATTTGTCCCATCAAGTCTAGACCGCCATTCGATCATGACTGATCTATCTCTCCCTCCTAACCCCATTCTCCTGCCTTCTCCCCATAACCCCTGACACCCGTTTCTAATAAAGGCGACATAGAGCGGACCTCAGGCCACTGGAGATAGGGGGCGAGGAGGTGGACAGGGTGCCTAGTTTTAAATTTCTGGGGATCAACATCAGTGAGGATGAGGGCCGGCTCAAGGTACCGGCAACTCGGGCAGTCGCCCGGGGCGCCATGTGCTAGGGGGCGCCATCAAGGAGTGCGTCCTCCTGCCTTCCTGAACTCGCACCTCCCTCCATTCTCTGCACAGCCCGTCCATGCTTGAATGGACGGAGTTGCTCTCCCGGGTTTTGAGGAATCAGAAAACCAAGCGGGGGGGGGGGGGGGGGGGTGGGCGGTCAGATCTCGTTGCCTTTACCCTCCTTGGCGCTCAGCTCGGAAACAGGTTATGTCCTTTCCTCCACCCCCGAGCTTCCTGCTCCCCTTTCTACTCGGCGCCCTGGGCCGCCTCGCTGTGGCAGCGAGAGGGAGTAGCCTCCACCTGCCCTACTGCTCCCAGCACAGGAAACCGGTCAGGTTCCCGCAGCTCCCAGCGCACCCGCAAACTGCGCCCCGGATCTTGTCCGGAGCCTGACGTCAGCACTGCAAACGCTGCACTGAAGCCTGCGAAAGGCGTCCTCTTACAATTTAAAGCCATAATCAAGGTGGGTCCACCGTGCCCATCAAGAGAGTTTTGTTGTCATATGTCCCAGGCAGAACAATGAAATTCTTATTTGCTGCAGCACAACAGAATATATAAACATAGTACATTAACGTGAGGAAAAAAAAGTTCAGTGTGTATATACACACATACACGCATGCTCAAAAAACAAACAATTATAGTGCAATAATAATAGTCTGTTGTAGTTCAAAGCTTATTTGTTGTGCTGAAGGGAAGAAGCTGTTCCTGAACCTGGAAGTTACAGTTTTCAGGCTCCTGTACCTTCTTCCCAATGGCAGTGGTGAAATGGATGTGTGGCCAGGATGGTGTGGGTCTCTGATGATGCTGGCTGCCTTTTTGAGGCAGCAACTCCAATAAATCATGTCGATGGTGGGGAGGTCAGATCCAGTGATGGACTGGGCAGTGTTTACAACTTTTTGCAGTCTTTTCCACTCCTGGACGCTCAAGTTGCCGAACCAGGCCATGATGCGACCAATTAGAGCCCTATCTAGCTTTCAAGAGAATCCACAGGCGTTTTATATGCCATGTGGATGTCATAGCCTGAACTTAGTGGTTGGTGACAGTGCAACAAGTTGCCGGGAATCCACTTCATTTTTTGGTACTGTCCAGCGCATATATGTTTTGTTTTCTGCCTCTCCTTGGCGATGGCGTGCACTGAAAAAACATGTTAAATGCCTCACTGCAAAACCTTTATGCGAGACTAGAGGGGAGTGCAGATTAGAATGTGTCAAAGCCATTAAATATGAAATTATAGGAATCCGAGAAGCTCTTTATGAACTTTCAGAAATGCCTGCTTCTGATCCTGCAATGCGATATGAAGCAGAGACTCTTGTAACACAAATAGAAGATTACAGTTTTCTAGTGATGATGAATGTCTGGTATGATGTCTTAGGCAGAGTAAATGTTGTCAGCAAAACTATGCAGAACACCTCTGTGGAACTGTCTGCCGCAGTTTCATTAATAAATAGTGTCACTGATTACTTAATTGATTATCGTGCAAATGGATATGTAAAAGCACTAGAGTCAGCAAAAGAATTAGTTACAGAATTAGATGTAGAGCCCATTTTTAGAAATAAAAGAATAAGCAGAAAAAGGAGGCTGTTTGAATATGAGTGCATTGACGAGGTTCCAAATGCAGATGACCCAGACAAAAGACATGTGTTCAATGTAATACTCCACAGAGCTATTAATTCTTTATCAGAGAGATTTGAACAGTTACAAAGTTTCAATAACACATGGGGATTTTTTAAATAACCTAAAAGATCTGCCAGATAATTTTTTTAATTATTTTTTTTTAAATTTTTATTTATTAGAAGTACATTACATTACAACCACATACATTAATATTCGTCATTTATATCTTCTTACAATTAATGTACTCCCTTTATTTATTTTTTTACACTAAAAAAGGAAAAGATTGAAAGAAAGAAGAAAGTGAAGGAAAAAGTGAAAGTGTAGAAAAGTGTAGAAAATGTAACAACAAAAAAGGACGAAGACCCTATAAGAGCGAAATTAAAAACAAAAGAAAAAGAGTTAAGAAATAGGCCCTAGGAAAAAAAAGAGAAAGAGAGAGAGGAAAAAAAAAAAAAAAAGAAAAAAAAATATTTTTTGGAGCATTACGTAAATAGGACATACCAACTCTTCAACTATCATCCCCCCTTACCTGACCTCAATTTTTTATTTTTTTTAAAGTACTTTTGCACCCTATGTTTGTAATAATTCTATAAATGCAGACCACGTCAGGTGGAAGTGATCTGGTTTACCTGCTAGGAGGAGTCTTATCTCTTCTAGGTGTAATGTTTCAAACATATTTGAAATCCACATATTTATAGTTGGTATTGGAGCCTTCTTCCAAAATTTTAAAATTAGCTTTTTTCCAGTTATTAACCCATAGTCCATTAATTTCTTTTGAAACACATTTAGTTCTGGATCATCTTCCGTTATTCCGAAGATAATCCATTCTGCTTTGGGTATCAGTCTTGTTTTAAATAACTTTGTAAAGATTTCAAAAATTTCATTCCAAAATTTTTGAATTTTTGTACAGAAGGCTTTCGACAAGGTACCACATAAGAGATTAGGATACAAGCTTAAATCACGCGGTATTGGGGGTTCAGTATTGATGTGGATAGAGAACTGGCTGGCAAACAGGAAGCAAAGAGTAGGAGTAAACGGGTCCTTTTCACAATGGCAGGCAGTGACTAGTGGGGTACCGCAAGGCTCAGTGCTGGGACCCCAGCTATTTACAATTTATATTTAATGATCTGGACGAGGGAATTGAAAGCAACATCTCCAAGTTTGCGGATGACACTAAGCTGGGGGGCAGTGTTAGCTGTGAGGAGGATGCTAGGAGACTGCAAGGTGACTTGGATAGGCTGGGTGAGTGGGCAAATGTTTGGCAGATGCAGTATAATGTGGATAAATGTGAGGTTATCCACTTTGGTGGCAAAAACGGGAAGGCAGACTATTATCTAAATGGTGGCCGATTAGGAAATGGGGAGGTGCAGCGAGACCTGGGTGTCATGGTACACCAGTCATTGAAAGTAGGCATGCAGGTGCAGCAGGCAGTGAAGAAAGCGAATGGTATGTTGGCCTTCATAGCAAGAGGATTTGAGTATAGGAGCAGGGAGGTTCTACTGCAGTTGTACAGGGTCTTGGTGAGACCACACCTGGAGTATTGCGTACAGTTGTGGTCTCCAAATCTGAGGAAGGACATTATAGCCATAGAGGGAGTGCAGAGAAGGTTCACCAGACTGATTCCTGGGATGTCAGGACTTTCATATGAAGAAAGACTGGATAGACTTGGCTTATACTCGCTAGAATTTAGGAGATTGAGAGGGGATCTTACAGAAACGTACAAAATTCTTATGGGGCTGGACAGGCTAGATGCAGGAAGATTGTTCCCGATGTTGGGGAAGTCCAGGACAAGGGGTCACAGCTTAAGGATAAGGGGGAAATCCTTTAAGACCGAGATGAGGAAAAACTTTTTCACACAGAGAGTGGTGAATCTCTGGAACTCTCTGCCACAGAGGGTAGTTGACGCCAGTTCATTGGCTATATTTAAGAGGGAGTTAGATGTGGCCCTTGTGGCTAAAGGGATCAGGGGGTATGGAGAGAAGGCAGGTACGGGATACTGAGTTGGATGATCAGCCATGATCATATTGAATGGCGGTGCAGGCTCGAAGGGCCGAATGGCCTACTCCTGCACCTATTTTCTATGTATCTATGTAAGACGAATGAGTGCGCTATAGTAGCTTCTTGGGATTGACATTTATCACAAATAGATGATACATTTGGGAAAATTTTATGAATTTTATTTTTCGAATAATATAATCTATGTAAAATTTTAAATTGTATTAAAGTGTGTCTTACATTAATCGAGCATTTATGCACGTTTAATAAGTATTCATTCCAACTTTCCTTTGAAATTTTAATAGCTAACTCTTGTTCCCAGTGTCTTCTGATACCCTCCGTAGGTGGTATTTGTACATTTAAAATAATATTATACAAATATGATATTAAGTTTGCTGATTCCGCTTTTATCTGCATTGCCTCGTCCAATACATCTACTGGGTTATTATAATGATCTTTTGTATATTTTTTCAAATAGTCGCATATTTGAAAATATTTAAAATATTGATTATTTCCGAGTTTATATTTTATTTGTAATTCTTGAAATGAAAGTAATTTTCCAGTTTCATACAAGTCACCAAGCGTTTTAATTCCTAGTCTATCCCATTGTGTATAAGCTTTATCTATAATAGAAGGACTAAACGAAGGGTTATTGACTATAGGTAACAAAAGTGATAAATTTCTTAATTTTAAATTTTGTTTTATTTGTTTCCAAATACGGATTGTACTATGAATAATTGGGTTCTTATTATAATTTATGTTATTCAGTTTCATTGGGGAGAGGAGGATCGCTCCAATGTTTCTAGAGGAGCAATCCTCTTTCTCCATTACAATCCAGTCTACTTGCTGGGCGGAGTTATCCATCAGTTGAATCATGTTTTTAATATTTACTGACCAATAATAATACATAAAATTAGGTAGTGCTAAACCCCCCAATACTTTAGGTTTATTCAGATGAGTTTTTTGTATTCTATGTGATTTATAGTCCCATATAAAATTAGTGATATCTGAGTCGAGTTTTTTTTTAAACTTCTTAGGTAAGTATATAGGAATTGATTGAAATAGGTATAAAATATGTGGTAAAAAGATCATTTTTATTGCGTTTATTCGGCCTATTAAAGACATCGGGAGCGTTTTCCAGAATTTAATTAGTGTATTTAATTTATTAAGTAGGGGGTCAAAATTTGCCCTGAACATACCTTGATATGTTCTGGTAATTTCGATTCCCAAATATTTAAATTTTTCTGTAGCTATTTTAAAAGGGAATTTTAAAAGATGTGTTGAATCTTTCGGTTTTATTGACATAATTTCACTTTTATTCCAATTTATTCTATATCCAGAAAAAGATCCAAAGTCTTCAATTAAATTTAATATATTTGGTATAGTGATTTGAGGTTTTGTAATATACAGTAATATATCATCCGCATATAAAGATATTTTATTATATGAGTCTTTAGTATTATATCCATGAATATCAGGGTGTATTCTAATTTTTTCTGCTAGCGGTTCAATAATGAGAGCAAACAGCTGTGGTGATAATGAGCATCCTTGTCTATTTCCCCTTGATAGTTGAAATTTCGAGGATAATATGTTATTAGTTAGTATTCTAGCTGTAGGTTTGTTATATAGTAACTTAATCCATAAAATAAAATTCTCTCCCAGTTGAAATTTTTGTAATACTTTGTCCATATAATTCCATTCTACTTGATCAAATGCTTTTTCAGCATCCAGCGAAATAATTGATAATTCTTGATCTTCAGATTTGTGTGAGTGCATTATGTTGAGTAGGCGTCTCATATTATTAGGAGAGTATCTCTTAGGGATAAACCCTGTCTGATCTGGGTTTATTAATTTACTAATGTATTTACTTAATCTTCTAGCTAATGTTTTCGCTAATATTTTTTGATCTGTGTTTAACAATGCTATAGCTCTGTATGAACCAGGTTCTTCTAAATCTTTATTTTTCTTAGGTATTAATGTAATCGTTGATTCCGCTAATGTATCGGGTAGTATTCGTTTTTTAAAAGCGTATTGGTACATTTTTTGTAATCTTGGTATTATTTTATCATAAAAGCTTTTATAAAATTCATTAGTAAATCCATCAGGGCCTGGTGTTTTTCCATTCTTTAGTGAGTTTATTGTATCTTCTAATTCCTTAATTGAGATTTGTGCACCCAGTTCCTCTTGTTCCTTCAGCTCTAACTTTGGAAGATTACAGGTATCCAAGAACTTTGTGATATTATTGGAATCAATTATCGTTTTAGATGTATACAAATTCTCGTAAAATTGCGCAAATCTTTTATTAATATCCTTCGGTGTTGTTAACAATTCCCCTTTATCTGATTTGATCTTTGGTATAGTATGTTCCTTTTCTCGTTTTTTTAGCTGGCGAGCCAAAAGTTTATGCGGTTTATCCCCAAATTCAAAGTGCTCTTGTTTTGTAATTTGAAAAAGTCTTATAAGTTTGGCAGATAATAATTTATTTAATTTAAATTTTAAAATTATTATTTTATTATGTTTATCTATTGATGGATCTTTAGCATTATCTATATCCATTTGTCTAATACGTTCTTCTAACTGTCTTTGTTCATTCTTATTCTTTTTATTTTGAAAAGCTTGATATGAAATTATAATACCCCTAATGTATGCTTTAAAAGATTCCCAAAGTAAAGTAGGCGATATATCTGAAGTATCATTTGTTTGAAAAAAGACCTCCATTTGTTCTTTTAAATATATACTCGCTTGTGGATCTTTTAAAATTTGAGAATTAAATCTCCAGAACGATTTATTCTTAGACAATCCTTCCAGTTTTAAAAAGAAAGTTAGTGGAGAATGGTCTGAAACTGAATTTGTATGGTATATTGCATTAGATGTTTGGGGGATTAATTTTGTATCCAGCAGAAAGTAGTCTATACGTGAGTATGTCTTATGTACCATTGAGTAAAACGAGTATTCCCTGCCAGTTGGATTAACAATTCTCCAAACGTCTGCTATATTAGTGTTATTTATATAAGTATTGAGGAGTTCCCCAGTTTTCGATTTCATATTCCCTCTCTGTTTTTGACTTGATTTATCTAAGTACGGATCTAAAACACAGTTAAAGTCTCCTCCTATTATAACATTTTGATAGTTTGACTCTGCAATTATGTTGAAAATGTTATTGAAAAAGTGGGGGTTATCAAAGTTAGGGGCATATATATTTACCAAAGTAAGTGGAGTGTCATGGATTTCTCCATTAACTATTAGGTATCTCCCTTCTATATCTGTTATAATATTCTTTGCTTTAAATGGTATACCTTTTCTTATGATGATTGACGTGCCTCTAGATTTTGAAGTAAATGAAGAATGGTATGTTTGACCTATCTATTTCGCCCTCAGCCTAACTTGATCCTGAGGTTTTAGGTGTGTTTCTTGTAGGAAGGTAATGTCAGAGTTGTACAGTTTCAGCTGAGCTAGTATCTTACCCCTTTTAATAGGTTCGTTAATACCTCTTATATTCCAACTACAAAATGAGATTCCTCCTAGGTTCTTTTGTGTGGTGTCATGCATTTTGAATAATTATAGTACCTTTGAATCTTGTGGTGCATCCATATCCCAGGTCTTTAGGTATTGGGGGAGTTTTTGAATTATTAAATTTTGCTGGTATGTCCATTTTACGCTTATCACTAAACACAAAACACAAACAAGTGATTTTATGTGGTAAAAAAAAAACTAAAAAAGTGAGGCTACAGTGTCTGATATAGTCGGCACTGTAGCGAGTGTCCCACCTGTAGGTGGGAAAAAACCTTGTTTTGACTTCCATTGCGTTGTTACACAAATAGCTCCGCTCTCTTAGTTAATCATAACATATTAAAATATTAAAACGAGGCCTCACATTCAGATATATAATACAATTTTACCCTGATATTTCCTTATAACATATATATATATCGGAGTTTTAACTACTAATTATTAAACCAATATTTTTGACTTCAATAAGAATCAACTGTTGGTTGAAGGGGTTAACGAGACGTGCCCCTGGACCTAAGCCAGGTGCTCGTTTCTCATCCCCTCCTCCCACTTATAGATAGGGTTACAATTTATTAAAAAATCATATTAGTATGTTAGTTCATTATTTTTTATTTTTGTTTTTGTTAGTATTCTAATCTAACCTGCATAACTTGTTAAGTTGTTAATAGGATAAGTTCTTACAATTGGTTATAATATTTTAATCAATAAGCAATTATTTTCTGGTTTATATTCCATCTGTTCAGTTGTTTACACGTTATGAACAGAAAATGTCCTTGATTCAACATTCCAAAGATAACAGTGTAACTATCCCCAGACAAAGCATTGCTTAGAATGGTTCAGTTCTGCCAAAACTCCCTTTCATTTCTATTTTTCAACGATAGTTTGGGCATATTTGAATGCGTATTCAGGCTTAACAAATGACTTTTCAAGACCATTAAAGGAAATACGCATTTTCGCGGGATAAAAACCCCCAAATCTGATCCCTTCTCTCCCTCTTAAAAGATCTTTAACCTTATCAAATTTGTTTCTTTTTTGCACAATTTCATACGGGTAGTCCCTGAATATCTTAATAGTGTCCTTGTCCAGCCGCAGTTGTACACCGTATTTGATTTTGCTCATAACATATTCCAGTTCTACAGTATCCCGAAATTTCACAATAATATGTCGTGGATAAGCTTTTCCCGCACCAGATCTTTGTTTAAATCTTGGGACACGATGAGCCACTTCGATTTTCGGTTCCTTGGAAAGATTCAACAGTTGTTTCAACAAGCCCATGGCAAATTCACGTACCTGCTCCCCTTCTGCCCCCTCTGAAACACCAAGAATTCTCAAATTCTGGCGTCTAGAGCGAGCTTCCAGGTCCAGGCATTTGGCTGAGACTTTCTCCAGTTGAGTCACCATCTGTAGTGAAGTTTGTTCGTTTTCTCGCCTCATTTGATCATGTTCTTGCCTCAATTTCGCCATGTCTTCAACCACTCGAGCCGTGTTTTTCTCCAATTCCGTAATTGTGTGCATACTTGCAGCTACTGTTTCAAGCACAACCGTGAACTTATCCGTAGTAGTTACATCCATCTTATCCATTTTCTCTGATAGTCCATCTTTCACCTCATCAATTCGTTTATTCATAATGTCCAGTGAATCCATCATATTCTTCTGGTTACCAGCATTTAAATCCTTCATCATCTTCTCCATTCCTTCCATAATTTTTGCCATATTTTCCTTCATTTCCTTCTTATCTTCCATCCTATTTTCCTTCATTTCCTTCTTATCTTCCTTCATATTATCCGAAATCTCATCTTTCAAATTTTTCATTGATTTCTTCAAGTCATCAAAGTCTTTCTTAGATCTTGTATCCATTTCTGCAGCCACTTCAGAGACTTCAGAGACTTCAGAGGTAACTTCAGAAGTAACTTCTGCTTCAGACTTCTTCTGGCCTGTCAGCAGCTTATTCACTGCTCTCTGAGGGCTCGCAGCTGGAGACAGTTTACTCATTTAAAGGGCTTCAAACCACCGTTTAAAACATCGCGTTTAATGATGACGTCATCAGCGCGACGACCAGAAGCTCCGGTAAGGTTTTTAAAAACAATCCCGATTTCTGGACCCGTTTTACACGATAAATCGTGAAGTTTTTCGGGAGAGGAGCTAGGTGCACGTCTGTTAGTCCAACATGGCGCCACCGGAAGTCCTGCCAGATAAAAATAAACTCAAAGTAGCATGTCACGGTTTGGAGGATAAGTTAAGGTACCAAGAAAATAGTGATATTAATGGATGTGATCTCTTGACGGAACTGGATACTGCAAAATAATTATTTCCTGAAGATGTAAAGCTTCCAATAGAAGCCGTTAGGTTCATAAACACTAATAAGTTACAGGATGTCATGCCAAATCTGTGGGTTGCATTAAGAATAATGCTTACAATACCTATTACTGTGGCCACCGGAGAGAGAAGCTTTAGTAAACTAAAGCTTATAAAGACATACTTACGGTCGTCCATGACTCAAGACAGATTAAATTCTTTGGCAATTTTGTCAATAGAAAATGATCTTGTAAAGAAGATAGATATAGAAAGTGCCATGAAAAGATTTGCAGATCTAAAGGCTAGAAAAAAAATGTTTTAGGTAGGATAATAAATGTTTTCCAGCATCTGTTCATTTCTTCATACTTTTTATTAGGAGAAAATTCGTTACAGCTACAGTTTTTATCATCGTGAACTTACGGAATATAGTATGCTTCTCAGTTTGTTCAGATTCTGTACAGATTTGAATGCCTCGATTTGGTAATATTGTAATAAACTCTTTATTCTACATTTTCAGTTTTTCTCCTTGTGAAAATTTAAAAAAATTATACTTGTAAGGGCGCCGAAGTTCAGCTTGCCCGGGGCGCCAGCAACCCTAGGGCCGGCGCTGGTGAGGATGTTAAATGGTCTGTGAACTCTGCTGTAGTTGTAAAAAAAAAAGGCGCAACAGAGACTTTACTTCCTCAGAACACTGAGGAAGGCCCATCTGTCTGCTAAACTGCTGGAGTCTTTTTACCACTGTTCGGTAGAAAGCATACTGACTTACTGCATAACTGCCTGGTTTGGGAACTGTTCAGCAGCTGACAGAGCAGCTCTCCAGAGGGTGATAAAAACTGCCCAGGGTATCATTGGACTCCCCGTGCCCCCTATGGAGGACATTTACCACTCCAGATGCCGCAGCAGGACCTGTAATATCGTGAAAGACATTACACATCCTTGTCACCACCTTTTCACACTGCTGCCCTCAGGAAGAAGGTACAGGTCGCTAAAGTCACGTACTGCCAGACTCAAGAACAGCTTTTACCCATCAGCAATCTTGGAACTGAACTCTGTCTCGGGAGCGGGTTATGGGGAAGGAGGGAGGGTGGGAGACAGTGTTAATTTATGTAAATGTGAATCCATGGGTGGGTTTGGGGAGGGAGGGAGTGTAAAAAGTATGAGTATGTGAATGTTTGAAGTTCTTTTAAATGGAGAGACACAGTAGTCTCGTTGTATGTGACACATGCAGACAATAAAGCAAGTAGGAACAGACTTAGGCCATTCGTCCCATCAAGTCTACACCACCATTCAATCATGACTGATCTATCTTTCCCTCCTAACCCCATTCTCCTGCCTTCTCTCCATAACCCCTGACACCCGTTCTAATAAAGAATTGTCCAGCAACCGGGAGATCAGGTTGGTTCAGGCGGGCGTTTGGTCTCGCCGATGTATAAGATCTTGATCAACGGTACAGTAGATGAGGTTGGAGGAGATGCAAGTGAGGCTTTGGCCCACCCTCACCTGCCTTCCAGCTTCCTTCCCCAACTACAACAGACTGTAGAAGGGTCCCGACCCGAAACCTCACCTATCCATGTACTTGCATTAAAAATTATACCCAATATTATGGATCTGTACACTGTGGACGGCTCGATTGTAATGATGTATAGTCTTTGCGCTGACTGGATAGCACACAACAAAAACCAGAGGGTGGTGGGCATGTGGAACGAGCTGCCGGAGGAGGTGTAGGGAGGCAGATACAATCACAACCTTTAAAAGGTGTTTGGACAGGTTCATAAGTCACTGCAGCAGAATTCCACCGAGTGGGGCCGTCAGTAATGGCAGCCTCGCCAACGGCCTGTCTGTCTTTTTGTCTATTCTGTTGTTATTTATAGTATGTTTTAACAAGTTTGTGCTAATGTCCTCTGGTTTGTTTTATGTGGGGGGTGGGGCGGGGGAAACTTTTTTTCAATCTCTTACCTTGCCGGAGATGTGATTTTTTTCGGGATCGTATCTCCGGTCACTCTGCGGCCTAACATCATGGAGCTGGCGGCCTTGCTCGAGACTGACTTGGATCCCCACCGTGGGGCCGTGGATTTACCATCAGAGCCTGCGATCCCTTACCTGGGATCGACGCTCCAACCACGACCTGCGGATTTCAACACCGAGGAGCTCGCAGTCTCGGGTAGAGACGGATGTCGGGAAGTTCCAAGTCACTGGCGGTTCAACTAGACACGACCCGGGGTCCGATCGCCCAGCGCGGGGGAGCTGAGATCCCAATACGGGAGCTTGATCGCCCCGACGCGGAGGGTCCGACCGCCGGCCACGGGAGCCAAGATCGCCCCGACAACGGAAGGTTCAAGTGTCCCGACCGCGGGAGAACAAAGAAGGGAATAGTTTGAACTTTTTTTCCAGCCTTCCATCACAGTGAGGAATGTGGAGGGGTCACTGTGGTGGATGTTTATGTTAAAATGTATTTTGTGTGTCTTGTTGCTTTTTATTCGTATGACTGTATGGCAAATCAAATTCCTCATATGTTGCATAACATACTTGCCTAATAAAGTATGGTATGATTAGGCCATTCGGCCCATCGAATCTGAACCACCATTCAATCATGACTGATCTATCTTTCCCTCTGAACTCCATTCTCCTGCCTTCTCCCCATAACCCCTGACACCCGTACTAATCAGGATCCTGACAATCTCTGCTTTAAAAGGCATGGCACGGTGGTGCAGCGGTAGAGTTACTGTCTCACAGCGCCAGAGACCCTGGTCCTCGATTCCCCCCTCTGGGCAAGAGATTCTGTGCATCTAACTAAATTGTGTTGTTTGCAAGATTCCAGCATCTGCAGTTTCTTGTGTCTCCATCATCTGTATCCACCTATCACTTCTGAAGAAGGGTCTCAACCCTTTGACCCGTGTTTGATCCTGACTACGGGTGCTGTCTGTAGGGAATTTGTACGTTCTCCCCGTGACCTGCGTAGGTTTTCTCCGGGTGCTACGGTTTCCTCCTGCATTCCATAGACGTACAGGTTTGTAGATTAATTGGCTTCTGTAAATGTGTCCCCAATGTGTGTAGGATGGAGCTAGTGAACGGTTTGATCACTGGTCGGCGAGGACTCGATGGGCCGAAGGGCCTATTTTCGCACAGTATCTCTAAAATCCAGACAATACCTGGTGACTTGGCCTCCACTGCCATCTGTGGCAATGAATTCCACAGATTCACCACCCTCCGGCTAAAGAAATTCCTTATCTTTATAAAGGCATGGATGGGAAAGACAGAGAGGGTTAGGGGCCAGACGCGGGCATGTGGGACTAGCTTCAATAGGCATGGCTGTGTGTTTCTGTGCTGTGGGACTGACGGGGCTCAATAGGGCACTAGTTTGATGCTTCAGCCTGCAGCAACCCAGGAGAACTGTGTTCCAGATGCTTCATTAGTTTGTTGTTCTGCACATCGACCGGGAGGTGATGAAATCCCCCATTCACACGCAGCCGCCAGAGCAAACAGTGTACATACGGTGATGACAAACGCAATAAATGCAATATCCAGTGCAGAACAGTGCAGGATTGTGTTACAGAAAGCCCGGGGTAGCATGGACCAGAGGGGCTGAAGGGCCTGTCTCCGGGCAGGGCGACTACCGACGCTGGCCATGTGGAGTTTGCACGCTCCCCCCCCCCCGTGGTGGACCGGGTGCGGGTCGGGGCAGGGGAGGCGAGCTCAGCCATCCAAGCTCAGCCTTCCAAGCCTCAGTCCAAACTCAGCCTTCCTCCCGTGCATCCTGGCCCCAACGGGTCGAGTGCTGCCGTCGGGACCCTTCTTCAGACTGACACGATGTTAACAGATGAGGGGATGATCGGCAGATGAGTGGAGTAAGTGACAGGTGCGAGAGAAAATAAGGAGATAAAAGTGTGTGAGATAAGGAGAGGAATGTATATGTGCAGCTTTAAGGGACATTGGTCAGGTAGCATTTGGAGTGTTGTATACAGTTCTGGTCACTCCATTACAGGACTGATGTGGAGTCTTTGGGGAAGGTGCAGAGATGGTTAACCAGAATGGTTTAAAAACAAGGAACTGCAGATGCTTGTTTACAAGAAAGAACACAATATGCTGGGGTAACTCAGAGGGACAGGCAGCATCTCGTGGAATGGGTGACGTTTCGGGTCGAGACTGAAATAAGGGTCTCGACCTGAAACGTGACCCATTTCTTCCAGGATTTTGTGTCTACCTAAACAGTGCCTATCCACGTGGCGGTGTGCCAGCAGGCTGGAGGAGCGGGCAAAGGCCTTGTCACAGAGAGGGCAGGTGAAGGGGCGCTGGCCAGTGTGGACTTGCCGGTGCTCCAGCAGGTGGTCAAGGCGGGTGAAGCCATTACCACAGGACATCAGTCATTGAAAGTTAGCATGCAGATACAGCAGGCAGTGAAGAAAGCTAATGGCATGCTGGCCTTCAAAAGAGGAGTGTAGGAGATAAGAGGTCCTTCTGCAGTTGTACAGGCCCCTGGTGAGAGCACACCTGGAGTATTGTGTGCAGTTGTGGTCTCCAAATTTGAGGTAGGTTCACAAGGTTAATTCCCGGGAAGGCGGGACTGTGATATGTTGAAAGAATGGAGCGACTGGGCTGTATACACCAGAATTTAGAAGGATGAGAGGATATCTTATTGAAATATAAGATTATTAAGGGATTGGACACACTAGATGCAGGAAACATGTTCCCGATGTTGGGGGAAGTCCAGAACCAGAGGCCACGGTTTAAGAATAAGGGGTAGGCCATTTAGAACGGAGTTGAGGAAATACTTGTTCACCCAGTGAGCTGTGAATCTGTGGAAGGCAGTGGAGGCCAATTCTCTGGATTCTTTCAAAAGAGAGAGTTAGATAGAGCTCTTAAAGATAGCGGAGTCAGGGGATGTGGTGAGAGGGCAGGAACGGGGTACGGATTGTGGATGTTCAGCCATGATCACAGTGAATGGCGGCGCTGGCACGAAGGGCTGAATGGCCTCCTGCTCCTATTGTCTATTGATGGGCAGGGGAAGGGACGCTCACGGCCGGTGCTGCCACAGGCTGGACATGTGGGTGAAACCCTTGCCACACTCAGCACACACAAAGGGTCATTCTCGGTGTGTATCCGCTGGTGCTCCCACAGTCCCCGTGCGCTCTTGAAACGCTTGCTGCAGTGGGAGCAGGTGAAGGGGCGCTCGCCGGTGTGGGTGCGCAGTCTCTCTCTCTCTCTCTCACACTCACACACTCTCTCTCTGCCCACAGCACCCGTTCTTGATCTTAAACCATATATTGTGCTATTGTATATAATTTATTGTGGGGAGGCCAGCTCAGCCTTCCAAGATCAGCCTTCCAAGCCTCAATCCCAGCTCGGCTTATTTCATTTAGACATTTATTTCATTGAAAATACATTTATTTCATTGGAATACAACTTGGCTCCAGCGGGTTAACGAACCAAAGTCCTTGTTTACCGCAGCCAGAGTCTTGCGGACGTCCACGGGCGGAGAGCGAGATCCCATCGTTCGGAGTTGAGGGGGAATGGCCGGTGGACGGGAAGCAGTGACTCCGGATTAATCCTGACGCCTTTCCCCAGCGAGAAGAAGACAGCGGAATGACGAAGAGATGGGCCACGAGGGGAGGGAGCCTGTCGATGACTGATCAGCTAGGACCTTGCATCCCATCCAAAGAATGCAACCGCATTCTCGACAGGGCCAAGGAGGGCTTATATTAGGAACACCTCCATCTGTTTCCCAGCACGGATGGCTGACCTGCTGAGTTCCACCGGCACTTTGGAGGGGAATGGACAGGCGACGTGTCAGGTCTGGATGCTTCTTTGGGCTTATGGGAGTCGGGGAAGAAAGGTGGAAAAAAAGAGATGGGGTCCGGACAGACTCCAGGACCTGATTAGGGGGAGGGGTCTCCTTAATTTGGAGAATTCAATGTTCATGTTATTGGGCTTTAAGCTGTGAGGTGCTCTTCCTCCAGTTTGCGTGTCACCTCACTCTGGCAATGGAGGAGGCCCAGGACAGAAAGATCAGTGTGGGAGTGGGAAGGGGAGGTAAAATGGTCGGCAACCGGGAGATCCAGCAGGCCTTGGCGGACCGAGTGCAAGTGTAGGGTGAAATGCACGCCTGGTCTAGATACAAGGAACAGCAGATGCTGGTGTACAAAAAGAGACACAATCTCCTGGAGTAACTTGCACCTCTGGAGAGCATGGACAGGCAACATTCTAGGTCAGGACCCTTCTTCAGATTGCTTGGTGTGGGGAGTGGAGAAAGTTGGAAAGGAGAGGTGGGAGTGGTCGCCTTAGATTCCCTTCCCTCTACAGATGCGGCCTGACCCACTGAGTTCCTCCATCGTTTTAGAGGGAATGGACAGATGACGTTATGAGTCTGAACCCTTCTTCAGACGGATTGGAGAGGGTGGGGGGAGGAATCAGGAAAAGAGAGATGGGGGCTGGACAAAGCCTGGCAAGTGATAGGTGGACACAAAATGCTGGAGTAACTCAGCGGGACAGGCAGCATCTCTAGAGAGAAGGAATGGGTGATGTTTCAGGTTGAGACCCTTCTTCAGAAGTGATAGGTGGATATAGGTGAAGGACACACAAGAAACTGCAGATGCTGGAATCTCGCATAGAACACAATTTAGTTAGATGCACAGAATCTCTTGCCCAGAGTGTGGGAATCGAGGACCATAGGACATGGGTTCAAGGTGAAGGGGAAAAGATTTAATAGGAATCAGAGAGGTAACTTTTTCAGCTGCCAGAGGAGGTAGTTGAGGCTGGGACTATCCGAAAGTTTAAGAAACAGTTAGACAGCATTAAGGGACATTGGTCAGGTAGCATTTGGAATATTGCATACAGTTCTGGTCACTCCATTCCAGGACTGATGTGGAGGCTTTGGGGAAGGTGACGAGGTGGTTAACCAGAATGGGTAAAAAACAAGGAACTGCAGATGCTGGTTTTCCAAAAAGGACGCAAATGCTGGAGTAACTCAGCGGGACAGGCAGCATCTCTGGAGAGAAGGAATGGGTGACGTTTCGGGTCGAGACTGAAGAGGGTCTCGACCCGAAACATTACCCATTCCTTCCAGCATTTTGTGTCTATCTAAACAGTCCCTTCTTTGGACTGGGTGACGTTTCAGGTTGAGACCCTTATTCAGAAGTGACAGGAGGATATAGGTGAAGGAGACACAAGAAACTGCAGATGCTGGAATCTTTTATCGAACACAATTTAATTAGATGCACAGAATCTCTTGCCCAAAGTGTGGGAATCGAGGACCATAGGACATGGGTTCAAGGTGAAAGGAAAAAGATTTAATAGGAATCTGAGAGGTAACTTTTTCACACAAAGGGTGGTGGGTGTATGGAACAAGCTGCCAGAGGAGGTAGTTGAGGCTGGGGCTATCCCAACGTTTAAGAAACACTTAGACAATTACATGGATAGTAAAGGTTTGGAGGGATATGTACCAAACGCAGACAGGTTAGACTAGTGTAGCTGGGACATGTTGGTCGGTGTGGGCCAGTTGGGCCGAAGGACCTGTATCCACACTGTATGACTCTAACACCAAGTGCTGAAGTAACGCAGCTGGTCAACAGACAATAGGTGCAGGAGTAGGCCATTCAGCCCTTCGAGCCATTCAATGTGATCATGGCTGATCATCCCCAATCAGTACCCCGTTCCTGCCTTCTCCCCATATCCCCTGACTCCGCTATATTTAAGAGCCCTATCTAGCTCGCTCTTGAAAGTATCCAGACAACCGGCCTCCACCGCCCTCTGAGGCAGAGAATTCCACACTCACAACTCTCTGTGAGAAAGTGTTTCCTCATCTCCGTTCCAAATGGCTTACCCCTTATCCTTAAACTGTGGCCCCTGGTTCTGGACTCCCCCAACATCGGGAACATGTTTCCTACCTCTAGCGTGTCCAAACCCTTAACAATCTTATATGTTTCAATAAGATAGACATAGAAAACATAGCAAATAGGTGCAGGAGGAGGCCATTCGGTCCTTCGAGCTAGCACCGCCATTCATTGCGATCATGGCTGATCATCCCCAATCAATAACCCGTGCCTGCCTTCTCCCCTTATCACAAGGTTGTCCTTCCTCAAAATAGGAGACCAAAACTGTACGCAATACTCCAGATGTGGTCTTACCAGAGCCCAATACAACTGCAGATAGTGAAGATGAGGGAATGGGGGCTGGAAAACGGAAGTCATGGAGGAGACGAAGAGCGTGTGAGGTGTCTCGGACATAGGTAAGGAGGGATTTGACCAGGGGGGATAGGATGGAGTCGAGGTATGTGGAAATAACCGGTGTACAAGGACACCCAGGTCTCGCTGTACCTCCCCTTACCTAACCTAACCCCATTGAGATAATAATCTGCCCTCTTGTTTTTGTCACCAAAGTGGATAACCTCACATGTATCTATATTATACTGCATCTGCCACGCATCTGCCCACTCACTCAACCTGTCCAGGTCACCCTGCTGTAAAGACTTGTCAAACACGTAGTCTTCACTCTTAGTTTATTGCATACATTGTAGTCGTATACACACATATTGCCCTAGCTGTTCGTGGTCCATTACCGGAACTAGAGAGCGAGCTAGGGGTGGGAAGGTTACAATTATACTGAAGATAATGGGGAGTGGTTAGTAGTGGTGAGGTCATTATGTTAAAGGAACATGCACGGCTCTACATCCTTCCCCTTGAAAAGGGAAACATTACAATGATGACAGCGAGACCACGACTCATACGCTAGACAACAAACCCGCGCGTACATCGTCAGGAAAAACTTGAACCATTCAAGCAAACTCCCCGTAACGTTCAGGCAGCTTGATCAGACGCCCGGAGCGGGTACGCAGCCCGCATTCCCCCCCTCCGAAGGAAGAGCAGGTGACGGAGCAGGAGTGGCGATAGGGGATCCGAGAGGAGAATGAGCAGGAGAGGGAGGACGAGGAGACCGGGGAGGAGATAAGGGCGCCGCAACGGGCACGCGAGCGGGAGAGGTCTGATGGGGGGGGGGGGGCAGGAGGAGCAGCGGGAGAACGGGGCACCAAGGGTCGCGAGGGCAGAGTCCTGGGCACGGGAGGAGCGGTAGGCAACGACGTGGCAACCGGGGGAGCAAAAGGGGCTGCGGGAGGCGGAGCGGGCTCGTTGACCGGCAGCAAATGCTGGCGGGACCGGCGGTAGATTGTGCCCTCGTAGTCAACTAGGTAAGAGCGCGGAGAGTCTGCAAAGTCGATGACAACAGCCAAGCGGTGGTGTCCGGAGGGGGACTGCATCCGGACGACCTGGCCCTTGAAGGGGGGCTGAAGGGGACGGCATGATTTGTCGTGGGAACGCTTCTGGACGACCTGTTTCTGGGTAATACGCTTCTGGACAGCAGCAGGGCTGCGGACTGCGGGCTGTAGGGATCGCTGGGAGACAGGGATAGGAGGGCGAGTGGTGCGGGACATGAGCCATTGAGTGGGTGAGCCCATGGCAGGGTCGCGACAAATATTTCGGAGATTCAGTAGAGCCAGATAAAAATCAGAATGCGAAAGTCTACAATGTTCCAGCAGCTCCTTGGCACTGCGGACAGCGCGCTCAGCAAGGCCGTTGCTCTGCGGGTATTCAGGGCTGCTGGTGATGTGGCGAAAGTTGTAGGCGGCGGCGAAGGCGCGGAACTCAGCACTCGTGAACTGGCCCCCATTGTCAGACTGCACAGTCACAGGAATGCCAAAGGTCGCAAAGAGGCGTTGAAGCTTTCCAATGACCGCAGCAGAAGTGAGGGAGCGCAGACGCTCAATCTCGAACCAGCTGGAGTAGGAGTCGACAAGGACCAGGAAATGTTTGCCACGCCACACCCTCTCCCGGATGTCCTGTGCCATGCCGGGCCAATAAAACTGGCTCTGGGCCATTATACGCTGCAAACGGGAAGAAGCCACGTGGATCGGTTTGTTCAAGATAGTGACCGGCGGCTGGTGGTCAGTTTCAATAGTGAAAGTGTTACCCAGAATGTAGTCCTTGAACTTCGAGCAGGCAAGGAGCTCCTTCTCGATCTGAGCGTAGCGTTGCTCGGTAGGAGTCATAGTGCGGGAGGCGTAGGAGACAGGTAGTTGCAGGCGGTCGTGGATTTGCAGGCAGGCGGCACCGAGACCGAAACTTGAGGCATCGCAGGTGAGGACGATGGGGCGCTTTAAGTCGAAGAACTTGAGAGTGGGGGTGCGAAGCAGCCGGGATTTCAAGTCATCGAAGGCTGCCTGATGCAGCGGGTACCAAACCCAGGCAGTGTTCTTCTTGGTCAGTTCCCTCAGGGGCGCACTCAGCTCGCTGAGGTCGGGAATGAATTTCCCCAGGTAGTTCACCATGCCCAAGAAGCGCTGCAGGCTGGGCACATTGACCGGAGCTGGCATCCCAGAGACCGCAGCTGTCTTCTGCGGGTCTGGTTTCAGACCCTCAGCCGTAAAAACAAGGACGCGGAAGCGGCACTTCTTGGGGTTCAGTTTGAGGTTGATCTCCCGAGCCCGATCCTGGACTTGGCGGAGGTGGAGGTCGTGCTCAGCGACGTCCCTCCCGTACACCAAGATGTCATCGACGATGATAGCACACGGCAGACCTGCAAATAGCTGCTCCTTGGTGCGCTGGAAAACCTCGCTGGCAGAATTGATCCCGAAAGGCATGCGGAGGAAACGGAACCTGCCGAAAGGTGTACCAAACGTGGTCAAGAAAGATGAACGTTCATCCAGCGGAATCTGCCAGAAAGAGCTCTTGGCATCGAGGACAGAGAATACGGTGGCTGGGCCAACCTTTGCAGCGACATCCTGCACCGTTCGCATGGGGTAGTGCGGGCGCTTGATGGCAAGGTTTAGGTCCTTGGGGTTTATACAGATCCGAATCTCACTCTTGTCCTTCTTAGCAGCAACGACCATGGTGGATACCCACCGGGTGGCATCACTCACCTCCTTGATGATGCCCATGGCCTTCATAGCAAAGGAGACGCGGTGAGCCGGGCGGACTACCGGGTGGACCTCCGGGTCCACCTCGATTTCGTACTTGCAGGGTAGTTTGCCCAATACATCGTCAAAACGGTCGGGGTACTCGCACATGGGATCCATGGGGGTCTGCACCAGGTGGATATCGCGGTGGAAGGAAACCAAACCGAGGTCGTGGCACGCACTGGCGCCCAACAGAGTAACATTCTCAGATTCCAGCAGGAGGAAAGAGAGGGGCCGAGAGGCCTTCAGAACAGATAAGGGTGGCCCTGCCGACCGGGAATAGCATGCTCCCCCCATATGCATGGAGGCGGGAGTCATCAGCAGTAATGTTCTCACCAGATCTTATCTGCTGATAGAGGCTTAACGACATAACGTTCGCAAACGCCACCGTGTCTACCTTGGCAGTAAAGGTCATTCCATTCACAGTAACTCTAACTGATGGATCAGCTATCAAAGCATGTGCACCCAAGACTGAAAAAACAAGCGATTCATCATGGGAGGAGCTGTTATCAGAATCAGGGAGTTCGACTGAAAGGCATTCGGAGCCATAAACACTATCAGTAGCAGTCAGGTTTTGTAGACTCCTTCTCGGAGCAGGGACAGGCTGGCCCCTGGAACGGCACACTGCGGAGAAGTGATTAAGCTTCTTACAAAAATTACAAGTCTTACCCAGCGCAGGGCAAATATTAAATTGATGACTGACAAAGTTGCAGTTTGGGCATCGACGAGGGTTAGCCCTCGCGGGCGCGGGAGTGCTACGCTGGCGTGGTGGGCCATCGCGCCGCGGGCGTTCAGCAGCACCGGCATAGTTAATGTCCTGAGCCTCAGGGGGAGATACGGAGTCGACAGCAGCAGCCATGCGAGAGGCATGCAAAGCGTCGTTTAAAGTGAGGTCCGGCTTTCTCAGAAGCTCTGCCCGTAGCTTCACGTCCTGTAGACCGTGAACTAGGACATCTCTGACCATTTGGTCGGGGGTCAACGTGTCCAGGCGGCAACACCGAGCCAGGTGACGCAACGATGCAATCAAAGTGTCGATGTGCTCCCCGGGTTTCTGGCGCCTGCTGAAAAACTTGAACCGCTCTATAATGCAATTGGTGGGAATGTCACACAGCGCGGCAAATTTATTGGTGAGACATACCGGGTCCTCTGCATGCTCACCATCGGCGTACTCGAAAGATTCAAAACGTTCCATGGCCTCCGGGCCAGCCAGGTTGAGGAGCAGATGTGCTGTAACCGCAGGGGTAACATTAGGATGAGCGATGGCGACATAGTGCTGGAAGTCGCGCCGGAAGACAGTCCACCGGTGAACGATGTCGGAGTCAAACACCAGAACGTCAGGCTTACGACACGAGCTGGCCATAGTACATAGAGGGTTTGAAAGGAAAATAAAAACTTGGAGAAAAGAAAACAAACCCGATAAACAGGAGACGCAGGGTTCAACTTATTGACACCATGTAAAGACTTGTCAAACACGTAGTCTTCACTCTTAGTTTATTGCATACATTGTAGTCGTATACACACATATTGCCCTAGCTGTTCGTGGTCCATTACCGGAGCTAGAGAGCGAGCTAGGGTGGGAAGGTTACAATTATACTGAAGATAATGGGGAGTGGTTAGTAGTGGTGAGGTCGACTTCCGGTGGCGTCATGTTAGACTAACAGACGTGCACCCAGCTCCTCTCCCGAAAAACTTCACGATTTATCGTGTAAAACGGGTCCGAAAATCGGGATTGTTTTTAAAAACCTTACCGGAGCTTCTGGTTACCGCGCTGATGACGTCATCGTTAAACGCGATGTTTTAAACGGTGGTTTGAAGCCCTTTAAATGAGTAAATTGACTCCAGCTGTGAGCCCTCAGAGAGCTGTGAATAAGCTGTCGAAAAAGTTCGAAGCAGAAGTTACCTCTGAAGTCTCTGAAGTGGCTGCAGAAATGGATACAAGATCTAAGAAAGACTTTGATGACTTGAAGAAATCAATGAAAAATTTGAAAGATGAGATCTCGGATAATAGGGTGGAAGATAATAAGGAAATGAAGGAAAATTCGGCAAAAATGATGGAAGGAATGGAGAAGATGATGAAGGATTTAAACGCTGGTAACCAGAAGAATATGACGGATTTACTGGACATTATGAATAAACGAATTGATGAGGTGAAAGATGGACTATCAGAGAAAATGGATAAGATGGATGTAATTACTACGGATAAGTTCACGGCTGTACTTGAAACAGTAGCTGCAAGTATGCACACAATTACGGAATTGGAGAAAATACGGCTCGACTGGTTGAAGACATGGCGAAATTGAGGCAAGAACATGAGCAAATGAGGCGAGAAAACGAACAAGCATCACTACAAATGGGGACTCAATTAGAGAAAGTCTCATTCAAATGCCTGGACCTGGAAGCTCGCTCTAGACGCCAGAATTTGAGAATTCTTGGTGTTTCAGAGGGGGCAGAAGGGGAACAGGTACGTGAATTTGCCATGGGCTTGTTGAAACAACTGTTGAATCTTTCCAAGGAACCGAAAATCGAAGTGGCTCATCGTGTCCCAAGATTTGGAAAAAGATCTGATGCGGGAAAAGCTTATCCACGACATATTATAGTGAAATTTCGAGATACTGCAGAACTGGAATACGTTATACATAGATACATAGATACATAGAAATTAGGTGCAGGAGTAGGCCATTCGGCCCTTCGAGCCTGCACCGCCATTCAATACGATCATGGCTGATCATCCAACTCAGTATCCCGTACCTGCCTTCTCTCCATACCCCCTGATCCCTTTAGCCACAAGGGCCACATCTAATTCCCTCTTAAATATAGCCAATGAACTGGCCTCAACTACCCTCTGTGGCAGAGAGTTCCAGAGATTCACCACTCTCTGTGTGAAAAAGTTTTTCCTCATCTCGGTCTTAAAGGATTTCCCCCTTATCCTTAAGCTGTGACCCCTTGTCCTGGACTTCCCCAACATCGGGAACAATCTTCCTGCATCTAGCCTGTCCATCCCCATAAGAATCTTGTACGTTTCTATAAGATCCCCTCTCAATCTCCTAAATTCTAGCGAGTATAAGCCAAGTCTATCCAGTCTTTCTTCATATGAAAGTCCTGACATCCCAGGAATCAGTCTGGTGAACCTTCTCTGCACTCCCTCTATGGCTATAATGTCCTTCCTCAGATTTGGAGACCAAAACTGTACGCAATACTCCAGGTGTGGTCTCACCAAGACCCTGTACAACTGCAGTAGAACCTCGCTGCTCCTATACTCAAATCCTCTTGCTATGAAGGCCAACATACCATTCGCTTTCTTCACTGCCTGCTGCACCTGCATGCCTACTTTCAATGACTGGTGTACCATGACACCCAGGTCTCGCTGCATCTCCCCATTTCCTAATCGGCCACCATTTAGATAATAGTCTGCCTTCCCGTTTTTGCTACCAAAGTGGATAACCTCACATTTATCCACATTATACTGCATCTGCCAAACATTTGCCCACTCACCCAGCCTATCCAAGTCACCTTGCAGTCTCCTAGCATCCTCCTCACAGCTAACACTGCCCCCCAGCTTAGTGTCATCCGCAAACTTGGAGTTGTTGCTTTCAATTCCCTCGTCCAGATCATTAATATAAATTGTAAATAGCTGGGGTCCCAGCACTGAGCCTTGTGGTACCCCACTAGTCACTGCCTGCCATTGTGAAAAGGACCCGTTTACTCCTACTCTTTGCTTCCTGTTTGCCAGCCAGTTCTCTATCCACATCAATACTGAACCCCCAATACCGTGTGATTTAAGTTTGTATCCTAATCTCTTATGTGGTACCTTGTCGAAAGCCTTCTGAAAGTCCAGATACAACACATCCACTGGTTCTCCCCTATCCACTCTACTAGTTACATCCTCGAAAAATTCTATAAGATTCGTCAGACACGATTTACCTTTCGTAAATCCATGCTGACTTTGTCCAATGATTTCACCACTTTCCAAATGTGCTGCTATCCCATCTTTAATAACTGACTCTAGCAGTTTCCCCACTACCGATGTTAGACTAACTGGTCTGTAATTCCCCGTTTTCTCTCTCCCTCCCTTCTTAAAAAGTGGGGTTACGTTTGCTACCCTCCAATCCTCAGGAACTACTCCAGAATCTAAAGAGTTTTGAAAAATTATCACTAATGCATCCACTATTTCTGGAGCTACTTCCTTAAGTACTCTGGGATGCAGCCTATCTGGCCCTGGTGACTTATCGGCCTTTTATCCATTCAATTTACCCAACACCACTTCCCGACTAACCTGGATTTCACTCAGTTCCTCCATCTCCTTTGACCCGCGGCCCCTTGCTATTTCCGGCAGATTATTTATGTCTTCCTTAGTGAAGACGGAACCAAAGTAGTTATTCAATTGGTCTGCCATATCCTTGTTCCCCATGATCAATTCACCTGTTTCTGACTGCAAGGGACCTACATTTGATTTAACTAATCTCTTTCTCTTCACATATCTATAAAAACTTTTGCAGTCAGTTTTTATGTTCCCTGCCAGTTTCCTTTCATAATCTATTTTCCCTTTCCTAATTAAGCCCTTTGTCCTCCTCTGCTGGTCTCTGAATTTCTCCCAGTCCTCTGGTATGCTGCTTTTTCTGGCTAATTTGTACGCATCATCTTTTGCTTTGATACTATCCCTGATTTCCCTTGTTATCCACGGATGCACTACCTTCCTTGATTTATTCTTTTGCCAAACTGGGATGAACAATTTTTGTAGTTCATCCATGCAGTCTTTAAATGCCTTCCATTGCATATCCACCGTCAACCCTTTTAGAACTAATTGCCAGTCAATCTTGGCCAATTCACGTCTCATACCCTCAAAGTTACCTTTCTTTAAGTTCAGAACCGTTGTTTCTGAATTAACAATGTCACTCTCCATCCTAATGAGTAAAATCAAATATGGTGTACAATTACGGCTGGACAAGGACACTATTAAGATATTCAGGGACTACCCACATGAAATTGTGCAAAAAAGAAACAAATTTGATAAGGTTAAAGATCTTTTAAGAGGGAGAGAAGGGGTCAGATTTGGGGTTTTTTATCCCGCGAAAATGCGTATTTCCTTTAATGGTCTTGAAAAGTCATTTGTTAAGCCTGAAGACGCTTTCAAATATGCCCAAACGATTGTTGAAAAACAGAAATAAAAGGGAGCTTTGGCAGATCCGAATAATTCTCAGCTATGTTTTGTCTGGGGATAGTTACACTGTTATCTCTGGAATGTTGAAGCAAGGACATTTTCTGTTCAAAACGTGTAAACAACTTTATAGCTGGAATATGAATTAGAAAATAATTGCTTATTGATTAAAATGTTATAACCAATTGTAAGAACTTATCCTATTAACAACTTTAAAAGTTATGCAGGTTAGATTAGAATACTAACAAAAAAAACAAAAAAATAATGAACTAACATACTAATATGAATTTTTAATAAATTGTAACCTTGTCTATAAGCGGGAGGAGGGGATGAGAAACGAGCTCCTGGCTTATGTCCAGGAGCACGTCTCGTTAACCCCTTCAACCAACAGCTGATTCTTATTGAAATCAAAAATATTGGTTTAATAATTAAACTCTGATATATATATATGTTATAAGGAAATATCAGGGTAAAACTGTATTATATATCTGAATGTGAGGCCTCGTTTTAATATTTTAATATGTTATGATTAACTAAGAGAGCGGAGCTAGTTGAGCAACAACGCAATGGAAGTCAAAATAAGGTTTTTTCCCACCTACAGGTGGGTCACTCGCTACAGTGCCGACTATAGACACTGTAGCCTCACTTTTTTAGTTTTTTTTTTATCACATAAAATCACTTGTTTGTGTTTTGTGTTTAGTGATAAGAATAATATGGACATACCAACAAAAGTTAATAATTCAAAAACTCCCCCAATACCTAAAGACCTGGGATATGGACGCACCACAAGATTCAAAGGTACTATAATTATTCAAAATGCATGACACCACACAAAAGAACCTAGGAGGAATCTCATTTTGTAGTTGGAATATAAGAGGTATTAACGAACCTATCAAAAGGGGTAAGATATTAGCTCAGCTAAAAATGTATAATTCTGACATTACCTTCCTACAAGAAACACACCTAAAACCTCAGGACCAAGTTAGGCTGAGGGCGAAATGGATAGGTCAAACATACCACTCTTCATTCACTTCAAAATCTAGAGGCACGTCAATTATCATAAGAAAAGGTATACCATTTAAAGCAAAGAATATTATAACAGATATAGAAGGGAGATACCTAATAGTTAATGGAGAAATCCATGACACTCCACTTACTTTGGTAAATATATATGCCCCTAACTTTGATAACCCGCACTTTTTCAATACAATCTTCAATATAATTGCAGAGTCAAACTATCAAAATATTATAATAGGCGGAGACTTTAACTGTGTTTTAGATCCGTACTTAGATAAATCAAGTCAAAAACAGAGAGGGAATATGAAATCGAAAACTGGGGAACTCCTCAATACCTACATAAATAACACTAATATAGCAGATGTTTGGAGAATTGTGAATCCAACTGGCAGGGAATATTCGTTTTACTCAATGGTACATAAGACATACTCACGTATAGACTACTTTCTGCTGCATACAAAATTAATCCCCCAAACATCTAATGCAATATACCATACAAATTCAATTTCAGACCATTCTCCACTAACTTTTTTTTTTAAACTGGAAGGATTGTCTAAGAATAATTCATTCTGGAGATTTAACTCTCAAATTTTAAAAGATCCACAAGCGAGTATATATTTAAAAGAACAAATGGAGGTCTTTTTTCAAACAAATGATACTTCAGATATATCGCCTACTTTACTTTGGGAATCTTTTAAAGCATACATTAGGGGTATTATAATTTCATATCAAGCTTTTCAAAATAAAAAGAATAAGAATGAACAAAGACAGTTAGAAGAACTTATTAGACAAATGGATATAGATAATGCTAAAGATCCATCAATAGATAAACATAATAAAATAATAATTTTAAAATTTAAATTAAATAAATTATTATCTGCCAAACTTATAAGACTTTTTCAAATTACAAAACAAGAGCACTTTGAATTTGGGGATAAACCGCATAAACTTTTGGCTCGCCAGCTAAAAAAACGAGAAAAGGAACATACTATACCAAAGATCAAATCAGATAAAGGGGAATTATTAACAACACCGAAGGATATTAATAAAAGATTTGCGCAATTTTACGAGAATTTGTATACATCTAAAACGATAATTGATTCCAATAATATCACAAAGTTCTTGGATACCTGTAATCTTCCAAAGTTAGAGCTGAAGGAACAAGAGGAACTGGGTGCACAAATCTCAATTAAGGAATTAGAAGATACAATAAACTCACTAAAAAATGGAAAAACACCAGGCCCTGATGGATTTACTAATGAATTTTATAAAAGCTTTTATGATAAAATAATACCAAGATTACAAAAAATGTACCAATACGCTTTTAAAAAACGAATACTACCTGATACATTAGCGGAATCAACGATTACATTAATACCTAAGAAAAATAAGGATTTAGAAGAACCTGGCTCATATAGAGCTATATCATTGTTAAACACAGATCAAAAAATATTAGCGAAAACATTAGCCAGAAGATTAAGTAAATACATTAGTAAATTAATAAACCCAGATCAGACAGCGTTTATCCCTAAGAGATACTCTTCTAATAATATGAGACGTCTACTCAACATAATGCACTCACACAAATCTGAAGATCAAGAATTATCAATTATTTCGCTGGATGCTGAAAAAGCATTTGATCAAGTAGAATGGAATTATATGGATAAAGTATTACAAAAATTTCAACTGGGAGAGAATTTTATTTTATGGATTAAGTTACTATATAACAAACCTACAGCTAGAATACTTACTAATAACATATTATCCTCGAAATTTCAACTATCAAGGGGAAATAGACAAGGATGCTCATTATCACCACAGCTGTTTGCTCTCATTATTGAACCGCTAGCAGAAAAAATTAGAATACACCCTGATATTCATGGATATAATACTAAAGACTCATATAATAAAATATCTTTATACGCGGATGATATATTATTGTATATTACAAAACCTCAAATCACTATACCAAATATATTAAATTTAATTGAAGACTTCGGATCTTTTTCTGGATATAGAATAAATTGGAATAAAAGTGAAATTATGTCAATAAAACCGAAAGATTCAACACATCTTTTAAAATTCCCTTTTAAAATAGCTACAGAAAAATTTAAATATTTGGGAATCGAAATTACCAGAGCATATCAAGGTATGTTCAGGGCAAATTTTGACCCCCTACTTAATAAACTGAATACATTAATTAAATTCTGGAAAACGCTCCCGATGTCTTTAATAGGCCGAATAAACGCAATAAAAATGATCTTTTTACCACAAATTTTATACCTATTTCAATCAATTCCTACTCGTTCCCCCGCCCGTCGCTGTTGCACTGCGTGAGACGCTATGAAGCGCATGCGTGCTGGCGGGGTCTTCACGGAGTCACTCATGTGACTCCGAAGTAAAATCAAACAGTCCTTATTGCAAACATACACTACTGCTCCACTCTCTCTCCACTGCATCGGGGTTGCCTGCCTGCCTCCTGCACCCATACACAACTTGCTGATTTCATTCACTTTTCCAGTAACTTCCACCCAGTCCTCAAATTCACTCGGAACATCTTTGACATCGCTCTCCCCTGTCTTGATCTCTCCGTCTCCATTACAAGGGACAGATTATTGACAGATATCAACTACTGCACACACACACTGACTCCCACCGACTATACATCATCCCACCCTGCCCCTAGCAACGATGCCATTCTCTACGCTCAATTTCACCATCTCTGTTGCATCTGCTCTCAATATGAGGCTTTCCACTCGAGGACATCCTCTTTCTTTAGCAAATATGGTTCTCCCTGCTGTCGTACGTATATATGGATCCTTCACCTGTATCTCCCGGGTCCTGTAGTTCTACTCTCACTCCCCCTCTCCCCAAATGAACAAGGATAGAGTTACCGTGCTTCTTACCTTTCATACCACCTGCCTCCACATCTGTCATTTCAGCCACCTATATCACCGCTACCAGTCACCTCTTCCCATCCTTATCCACAGAGACTGCTCCCTCCACACTTCTTCGTTCCCACCCAAACCATCCCCTCTCAGGTATTTTCCCCTGCAACCGCAAGAGATGTAATACCTGTTCCAATACTTCCTCCATATATACCCTGCAATTCAGTTCTCACTCCCTCTCCCACACCCCCCCCCCAGGCCACAGACGGAATAAGCATAAAGCTCCCTTTGTCCTGGTCCTTTGCTTTTTCATTCCACCAGACTTTGCAACTTCCCATCCCCACACCTTTCCGCACAGACTGCTCCATCCACAACTTTTTGGTTTACTCATCCTTTTCCACCCGAATGGCCACCTTTCCAGATATTTTTCCCTGCAGCCACAGGAGATGCATCCTCTGCAAACTTACTAATCATGCTTGTGTACGTTAGACGGGAATGTACTCGGCATGATTAGTACGGTTTCAGATGATACTAAAGTGAGCAGCTTTATACACAGTGAAGGTGGTGATAGAAACATAGAAACATAGAGCATAGGTGCAGGAGTAGGCCATTCGGCCCTTCGAGCCTGCACCGCCATTCAATGTGATCATGGCTGATCATCCAACTCAGTATCCTGTACCTGCCTTCTCTCCATACCCACTGATCCCTTTAGCCACAAGGGCCACATCTAACTCCCTCTTAAATATAGCCAATGAACTGGCCTCAACTACCTTCTGCCTGAGAGAATTCCAGATATTCACCACTCTCAGTGTGAAAAAAGTTTTCCTCATCTCGGTCCTAAAAGATTTCCCCTTTATCCTTAAACTGTGACCCCTTGTTCTGGACTTCCCCAACATCGGGAACAATCTTCCTGCATCTAGCCTGTCCAACCCCTTAAGAATTTTGTATGTTTCTATAAGATGCCCCCTCAATCTTCTAAATTCTAGCGAGTACAAGCCGAGTCTATCCAGTGTTTCTTCATATGAAAGTCCTGACATCCCAGGAATCAGTCTGGTGAACCTTCTCTGTACTCCCTCTATGGCAAGAATGTCTTTCCTCAGATTAGGAGACCAAAACTGTACGCAATACTCCAGGTGTGGTCTCACCAAGACCCTGTACAACTGCAGTAGAACCTCCCTGCTCCTATACTCAAATCCTGTTGCTATGAATGCTAACATACCAGTCGCCTTCTTCACTGCCTGCTGCACCTGCATGCCTACTTTTAATGACTGGTGTACCATGACACCCAGGTCTCGTTGCATCTCCCCCTTTCCTAATCGGCCACCATTTAGATAATAGTCTGCTTTCCTGTTTTTGCCACCAAAGTGGATAACCTCACATTTATCCACATTATACTGCATCTGCCATGCATTTGCCCCCTCACCCAGCCTATATAAGTCACCTTGCAGCCTCCTAGCATCCTCCTCACAGCTAACACTGCCCGCCAGCTTCGTGTCATCCGCAAACTTGGAGATGTTGCATTCAATTCCCTCGTCCAAATCATTAATAACGGTTATGAAGGCCAATATGCCAAAATTGTACACAATACTTCACGTGTTGTCTCACCAGGGCCCTGTACAACTGCAGAAGGGCGTCTTTGCTCCAAGACTCAACTCTGTCTTCGTTTTCTTTAGTGTACTTTCCAAATAAAATGAAAACATATTTTACACTTTGTGGACAACTGAATGTTCGAAATATGTTCTTCAAACAGTTTAGTCCAGTTTAGTTTAGATACAGCGCGGAAACAGGACCAGCATTCTGGCAGGCAGGTTTGCCACTGCTACACGGGTGGTTTTAAACTGAATAAGGGGGGTGGGGTGTCGAATGGGATAGTGGAGGATGGAGTTAAAGGGAAAGGGTTTCTTAAATGTGTGAGCGTAGAGACAGAGGAGTGTAAAATGAGGGTAGAAGCAATAGGTAGCAAGGTGAAAAGTAAAAGTGGAAGACAGACAAAACCAGGGCAAAAATCAAAAAGGGCCACTTTTCAACATAATTGTATAAGGGGTAAGAGTGTTGTAAAAACAAGCCTGAAGGCTTTGTGTCTCAATGCAAGGAGCATTCGTAATAAGGTGGATGAGTTGAATGTGCAGATAGCTATTAATGACTATGATATAGTTGGGATCACGGAGACATGGCTCCAGGGTGACCAAGGCTGGGAGCTGAACATCCAGGGATATTCAATATTCAGGAGGGATAGAGAGAAAGGAAAAGGAGGTGGGGTAGCATTGATGATTAGAGAGGAGATTAACGCAATGGAAAGGAAGGACATTAGGTTCAAGGATGTGGAATCGGTATGGGTAGAGCTGCGAAACACTAAGGGGCAGAAAACGCTGGTGGGTGTTGTGTACAGGCCACCTAACAGTAGTAGTGAAGTTGGAGATGGTATCAAACAGGAAATTAGAAATGCGTGCGACAAAGGCAAAACAGTTATAATGGGTGACTTCAATCTACATATAGATTGGGTGAATCAAATTGGCAGGGGTGCTGAGGAAGAGGATTTCTTGGAATGTATGCGGGATAGTTATCTAAATCAACATGTAGAGGAACCAACGAGAGAGCAGGCTATTTTAGACTGGGTATTGAGTAATGAGGAAGGGTTAGTTAGCAGTCTTGTTGTACGTGCCCCCTTGGGCAAGAGTGACCACAATATGGTTGAGTTCTTCATTAGGATGGAGAGTGACATTGTTAATTCAGAAACTATGGTTCTGAACTTAAAGAAAGATAACTTTGAGGGTATGAGACATGAATTGGCCATGATTGACTGGCAATTAATTCTAAAAGGGTTGACGGTGGACATGCAATGGAAGACATTTAAAGACTGCATGGATGAACTACAAAAATTGTTCATCCCAGTTTGGCAAAAGAATAAATCAGGGAAGGTAGTGCATCCGTGGATAACAAGGGAAATCAGGGATGGTATCAAAGTGAAAGATGATGCGTACAAATTAACCAGAAAAAGCAGCATACCAGAGGACTGGGAGAAATTCAGAGACCAGCAGAGGAGGACAAAGGGCTTAATTAGGAAAGGAAAAATAGATTATGAAAGAAAACTGGCAGGGAACATAAAAACTGCCTGCAAAAGTTTTTATAAATATGTAAAAAGAAAGAGATTAGTTAAAACAAATGTAGGTCCCTTGCAGTCAGAAACAGGTGAGTTGATCATGGGGAACAAGGATATGGCGGACCAATTGAATAACTACTTTGGTTCCGTCTTCACTGTGGAAGACATAAATAATCTGCCGGAAATAGCAGGGGACCGCGGGTCAAAGGAGTTGGAGGAATTGAGTGAAATCCAGGTTAGTCGGGAAGTGGTTTTGGGTAAATTGAATGGATTAAAGGCCGATAAATCCCCAGGGCCAGATAGGCTGCATCCCAGAGTACTTAAGGAAGTAGCTCCAGAAATAGTGGATGCATTAGTAATAATCTTTCAAAATTCTTTAGATTCTGGAGTAGTTCCTGAGGATTGGCGGGTAGCAAACGTAACCCCACTTTTTAAGAAGTGAGGGAGAGAGAAAACGGGGAATTACAGACCAGTTAGTCTAACATCGGTAGTGGGGAAACTGCTAGAGTCAGTTATTAAAGATGGGATAGCAGCACATTTGGAAAGTGGTGAAATCATTGGACAAAGCCAGCATGGATTTACGAAAGGTAAATCATGTCTGACGAATCTTATAGAATTTTTCGAGGATGTAACTAGTAGCGTGGATAGGGGAGAACCAGTGGATGTGGTGTATCTGGATTTCCAGAAGGCTTTCGACAAGGTCCCACATAAGAGATTAGTATACAAACTTAAAGCACATGGTATTGGGGGTTCAGTATTGATGTGGATAGAGAACTGGCTGGCAAACAGGAAGCAAAGAGTAGGAGTAAACGGGTCCTTTTCACAATGGCAGGCAGTGACTAGTGGGGTACCGCAAGGCTCAGTGCTGGGACCCCAGCTATTTACAATATATATTAATGACCTGGATGAGGGAATTGAAGGCAATATCTCCAAGTTTGCGGATGACACTAAGCTGGGGGGCAGTGTTAGCTGTGAGGAGGATGCTAGGAGACTGCAAGGTGACTTGGATAGGCTGGGTGAGTGGGCAAATGTTTGGCAGATGCAGTATAATGTGGATAAATGTGAGGTTATCCATTTTGGTGGCAAAAACAGGAAAGTAGACTATATTCTAAATGGTGGCCGACTAGGAAAAGGGGAGATGCAGCGAGACCTGGGTGTCATGGTACACCAGTCATTGAAAGTAGGCATGCAGGTGCAGCAGGCAGTGAAGAAAGCGAATGGTATGTTAGCTTTCATAGCAAAAGGATTTGAGTATAGGAGCAGGGAGGTTCTACTGCTGTTGTACAGGGTCTTGGTGAGACCACACCTGGAGTATTGCGTACAGTTTTGGTCTCCAAATCTGAGGAAGGACATTATTGCCATAGAGGGAGTGCAGAGAAGGTTCACCAGACTGATTCCTGGGATGTCAGGACTGTCTTATGAAGAAAGACTGGATAGACTTGGTTTATACTCTCTAGAATTTAGGAGATTGAGAGGGGATCTTATAGAAACTTACAAAATTCTTAAGGGGTTGGACAGGCTAGATGCAGGAAGATTGCTCCCGATGTTGGGGAAGTCCAGGACAAGGGGTCACAGCTTAAGGATAAGGGGGAAATCCTTTAAAACCGAGATGAGAAGAACTTTTTTCACACAGAGTGGTGAATCTCTGGAACTCTCTGCCACAGAGGGTAGTCGAGGCCAGTTCATTGGCTATATATAAGAGGGAGCTAGATGTGGCCCTTGTGGCTAAAGGGATCAGAGGGTATGGAGAGAAGGCAGGTACGGGATACTGAGTTGGATGATCAGCCATGATCATATTGAATGGCGGTGCAGGCTCGAAGGGCCGAATGGCCTACTCCTGCACCTAATTTCTATGTTTCTATGTTTCTATGTTTCTAGGCCCTTCGGCCCACCGAGTCCGTGCCGACCAGCGATTGCCCATTCACACGCTAGTTTAGTTTAGAGATACAGCGCGGAAACAGGCCCTTCAGCCCACCGAGTCCGTGCCGACCAGCGATCCCCGCACACTAACACTATCCTACACACACACACAGGGGGACAACTTACAATCTTTACCAGAAGCCAATTAACCTACAAACCCGCATGTCTTTGGAGTGTGGGAGGAAACCGGAACGCCAGGAGAAAACCCACGCAGGTCACGGGGAGAGAACGTGCAAACTCCATACAGACAGCGCCCGTGGTCTGGATCGAAACCTGGTCTCTGGCGCCGTGAGGCGGCAAATCTACCACTGGGCCACCGTGATGCCCAGAGAGGGAGGGAGAGGTGAATACTTCTCTTTCCCTCATCCCTCCCTCGTCGCTCTCATTCCCTCTTTCCCTCTCTCTCTCTCTCTGTCTCTCTCTCCCTCTCTCCCTCTTCCTCTCATCCTCTCTCTCTCCCACTTCCCCTCTCTCCCTCTCTCCCTCTCCCTGTCCCTCCATCCCTGGTGAGACCACACATGGAGTATTGTGGGCAATTTTGGCCTGTTGGCCTTCATAAAAAAAGGAGTTGAGTATACGGGTAGATAGGTCCTTGTGCAGTTAAACAGTGCCCTAGTGAGACCACACCTGGAGTATTGTGTGCAGTTTTGGTCTCCCAATTTATAACCATATAACAATTACAGCACGGAAACAGGCCATCTCGGCCCTACAAGTCCGTGCCGAACAATTATTTTCCCCTAGTCCCATCTACCTGCACTCAGACCACAACCCTCCATTCCTTTCCCGTCCATATACCCATCCAATCTATTTTTAAAGGATAACATCGAACCTGCCTCCACCACTTCCACTGGAAGCTCATTCCACACAGCTACCACTCTCTGAGTAAAGAAGTTCCCCCCTAATGTTCCCCCTAAACTTCTGTCCCTTAATTCTCAAGTCATGTCCCCTTGTTTGAATCTTCCCTACTCTCAATGGGAAAAGTTTATCCACGTCCACTCTGTCTAACCCGCTCATAATTTTAAAGACCTCTATCAAGTCCCCTCTTAACCTTCTGCGCTCCAAAGAATAAAGCCCTCTTGTTCAACCTTTCTCTGTAACTTAGTTGCTGAAACTCAGGCAACATTCTAGTAAATCTCCTCTGTACTCTCTCTATTTTGTTGACATCCTTCCTATAATTAGGCGACCAAAATTGTACTCCATACTCCAGAATTGGCCTCACCAATGCCTTGTACAATTTTAACATTACATCCCAACTTCTATATTCAATGCTCTGATTTATAAAGGCCAGCACACCAAAAGCTTTCTTTACCACCCTATCTACATGAGATTCCACCTTCAGGGAACTATGCACAGTTATTCCTAGATCCCTCTGTTCAACTGCATTCCTCAATTCGCTACCATTTACCGTGTACGTCCTATTTTGATTTGTCCTGCCGAGATGTAGCACCTCACATTTGTCAGCATTAAACTCCATCTGCCATCTTTCGGCCCACTCTTCCAAATGGCCTAAATCTCTCTGTAGACTTTGAAAATCTACTTAATTATCCACAACACCACCTATCTTAGTATCATCTGCATACTTACTAATCCAATTTTCCACACCATCATCCAGATCATTGATGTACATGACAAACAACAGTGGACCCAACACAGACCCCTGAGGCACCCCACTAGTCACCGGCCTCCAACCTGACAAACAGCCATCCACCATTACTCTCTGGCACCTCCCATTCAGCCACTGTTGAATCCATCTTGCTACTCCACCATTAATACCCAACAATTGAATCTTCTTAACCAACCTTCCATGAGGAACCTTGTCAAAGGCCTTACTGAAGTCCATATAGACAACATCCACTGCTTTACCCTCATCATCCTCCTCACAGCTAACACTGCCCCCCAGCTAAGTGTCATCCGCAAACTTGGAGATATTGCCTTCAATTCCCTCATCCAGTTCATTAATATATATTGTAAATAGCTGGGGTCCCAGCACTGAGCCTTGCGGTACCCCACTAGTCACTGCCTGCCATTGTGAAAAGGACCCGTTTACTCCTACTCTTTGCTTCCTGTTTGCTAGCCAGTTCTCTACCCACATCAATACTGAACCCCCAATGCCATGTGCTTTAAGTTTGTATACTAATCTCTTATGTGGGACCTTGTCGAAAGCCTTCTGGAAGTCCAGATACACCACATCCACTGGTTCTCCCCTATCCACGCTACTAGTTACATCCTCTAAAAATTCTATAAGATTCGTCAGACATGATTTACCTTTTGTAAATCCATGCTGACTTTGTCCAATGCTTTCACCACTTTCCAAATGTGCTGCTACCCCATCTTTAATAACTGACTCTAGCAGTTTCCCCACTACCGATGTTAGACTGACTGGTCTGTAATTCCCCGTTTTCTCTCTCCCTCCCTTCTTAAAAAGTGGGGTTACGTTTGCTACCCGCCAATCCTCAGGAACTACTCCAGAATCTAATGAGTTTTGAAAGATTATTACTAATGCATCCACTCTTTCTGGAGCTACTTCCTTAAGTACTCTGGGATGCAGCCTATCTGGCCCGGGGGATTTATCGGCCATTAGTCCATTCAATTTACCCAAAACCACTTCCCGACTAACCTGGATTTCACTCAATTCCTCCAACTCCTTTGACCCGCGGTCCCCTGCTATTTCTGGCAGATTATTTATGTCTTCCTTAGTGAAGACGGAACCAAAGTAGTTATTCAATTGGTCCGCCATAACCTTGTTCCCCATGATCAACTCACCTGTTTCTGACTGCAAGGGACCTACAGTCCGAATTTCTCCCAGTCCTCTGGTATGCTGCTTTTTCTGGCTAATTTGTACGCATCATCTTTCGCTTTGATACCATCCCTGATTTCCCTTGTTATCCACGGATGCACTACCTTCCCTGATTTATTCTTTTGCCAAACTGGGATGAACAATTTTTGTAGTTCATCCATGCACTTTAAATGTCTTCCATTGCATGTCCACCGTCAACCCTTTTAGAATTAATTGTCAGTCAATCTTGGCCAATTCACGTCTCATACCCTCAAAGTTACCTTTCTTTAAGTTCAGAACCATTGTTTCTGAAGTAACAATGTCACTCTCCATCCTAATGAAGAACTCAACCATATTATGGTCACTCTTGCCCAAGGGGGCACGTACAACAAGACTGCTAACTAACCCTTCCTCATTACTCAATACCCATTCTAAAATAGCCTGCTCTCTCGTTGGTTCATCTACATGTTGATTTAGATAACTATCCCGCATACATTCCAAGAAATCCTCTTCCTCAGCACCCCTGCCAATTTGATTCACCCAATCTATATGTAGATTGAAGTCACCCATTATAACTGTTTTGCCTTTGTCGCACGCATTTCTAATTTCCTGTTTGATACCATCTCCAACTTCACTACTACTGTTAGGTGGCCTGTACACAACACCCACCAGCGTTTTCTGCCCCTTAGTGTTTCGCAGCTCCACCCATAACGATTCCACATCCTCGAACCTAATGTCCTTCCTTTCCATTGCGTTAATCTCCTCTCTAATCAGCAACGCTACCCCACCTCCTTTTCCTTTCTCTCTATCCCTCCTGACTATTGAATATCCCTGGATGTTCAGCTCCCAGCCTTGGTCACCCTGGAGCCATGTCTCCGTGATCCCAACTATATCATAGTCATTAATAGCTATCTGCACATTCAACTCATTCACCTTATTACGAATGCTCCTTGCATTGAGACACAAAGCCTTCAGGCTTGTTTTTACGACACTCTTACCCCTTATACAATTATGTTGAAAAGTGGCCCTTTTTGATTTTTGCCCTGTTTTGTCTGCCTGCCACTTTTACTTTTCACCTTGCTACCTATTGCTTCAACCCTCATTTTACACCCCTCTGTCTCTACGCTCACACATTTAAGAAACCCTTTCCCTTTAACTCCATCATCCACTATCCCATTCGACACCCCACCCCCCTTATTCAGTTTAAAACCACCCGTGTAGCAGTGGCAAACCTGCCTGCCAGAATGCTGGTCCCACACCTGTTAAGATGCAATCCGTCCCCTTTGTACAGTTTCCCCTAACCCCAAAACAGATCCCAGTGATCTAAGAATCTAAATCCCTGCCCCGTGCACCAGTTCCTCAGCCACACGTTCAGGTCCCGTATCTCCCTGTTCCTGCTCTCGCCAGCACGAGGAACTGGAAGCAAACCGGAGATAACAACCCTGGAGGTCCTGCTTTTCAGCATTTTTCCGAGCTCTCCAAAGTCACGCTGCGGAATATTCTTCCCCTTCTTTCCTAGTCCCACCCCGACCAACATGCCCCATCTACACTAGTCCCACCCCGACCAACATGCCCCATCTACACTAGTCCCACCCCGACCAACATGCCCCATCTACACTAGTCCCACCCCGAACAACATGCCCCATCTACACTAGTACCACCCCGACAAACATGACCCATCTACACTTGTCCCACCCCGACCATCATGCCACATCTAAACTAGTCTCACCCGAACAACATGCCCCATCTACACTAGTCCCACCCCGACCAACATGCCCATCTACACTAGTCCCACCACAATCAACATGCCCCATCTACACTAGTCCCACCCCGACCAACATGCCCCATCTACACTAGTCCCAGCCCCATAAACATGTACCATCTACACCAGTCCCACCCCGACCTACATGCCCCATCTACACTAGGTCCACCCCGACCAACATACCCCATCTACACTAGTCCCACCCCGAACAACATGCCCCATCTACACTAGTGCCACCCCGACCAACAGGACCCATCTACACTTGTCCCACCCCGACCATCATGCCACATCTAAACTAGTCTCACCCGACCAACATGTCCCATCTACACTAGTCCTACCCCGACCAACATGCCCCATCTAAACTAGTCCCACCCCGACCAACATGCTCCATCTACACTAGTCCCACTCCGACTAACATGCCCCATCTACACTAGTCCCACCCGACCAACTTGCCCCATCTACACTAGTCCCACCTGACCAACATGCCCCATCTACACTAGTCCCACTCTGACCAACATGCCCCATCTACACTAGTCCCACCCCGCGCAACATGCCCCATCTACACTAGTCCCACCCCGACCAACATGCCCCATCTACACTAGTCTCACCCCGACCAATATGCCCATCTACACTAGTCCCACCCCGACCAACATGCCCATCTACACTAGTCCCACCACAACCAACATGCCCCGTCTACACTAGGCCCACCCCGACCAACATGCCCCATCTACACTGATCTCACCCCAACCAACATACCCCATCTACACTAGTCCTACCCCGACCAACATGCCCTATCTACACTAGTCCCACCCCGACCAACATGCCCCATCTACACTGGTCACCCCGACTAACATGCCCCATCTACACTAGTCCCACCCCGACCAGCAAGCCCCATCTACACTAGTCCCACCCCGACCAACATGTTCCATCTACACTAATTCCACGCCGACCAACAGGCCTCATCTACACTAGTCCCACCCCGACCACATGCCCCATCTACACTAGGCCCACCCCAACCAACATGCCCCATCTACCTGAGTCCCACCCCGACCAGCAAACCCCATCTACACTAGTCCCACCCAACCAACATGCCCCAACTACACTACTCCCACACCGACCAACAAGCCCCATCGACACGAGTCCCACCCGACCAACATGCCCCATCTACACTAGTCCCACCCCGACCAACATGCCCCATCTACACTAGTCCTACCCCGACCACATGCCCCATCTACACAAGGCACACCCCGACCAACATGCCCCATCTACACTAGTCCCACCCCGCCCAACATGCCCCATCTATACTAGTCCCACCCCGACCAACATGCCCCATCTACACTAGTCTCACCGCGCCCAACATGCCCCATCTACACTAGTCCCACTCTGACCAACATGCTCCACCTACACTAGTCCCACCACGACCAACATGACCCATCTACACTATTCCCACCCCGACCAACATGCCCCATCTACACTAGTCCCACCCCGATCAACATGACCCATCTACACTAGTCCCACCCCAGCCAACATGCCCCATCTACACTAGGCTAACCCCGACCAACATGCCCCATCAACACTTGTCCCACCCCGACCATCATTCCCCATCTACATTAGTCCCACCCCTACCAACATGCACCAACTACACTAGCCCCACCCTGACGAACATGCCCCATTTACTCTAGTCCCCCCCGACCAACATGACCCATCTACAATAGTCCTACCCCGACCACATGCCCCATCTACACAAGGTCCACCCCGACCAACATGCCCCATCTTCACTAGTCCCACCCCGACCAACAAACCCCATCCACACTAGTCCCACCCCGACCAACATGCCCCATCTACACTGATCTCACCCCAACCAACATACCCCATCTACACTAGTCCTACACCGACCAACATGCCCTATCTACACTAGTCCCACCCCGACCAACATGCCCCATCTACACTGGTCACCCCGACTAACATGCCCCATCTACACTAGTCCCACCCCGACCAGCAAGCCCCATCTACACTTGTCCCACCCCGACCAACATGTTCCATCTGCACTAATCCCACGCCGACCAACAGGCCTCATCTACACTAGTCCCACCCCGACCACATGCCCCATCTACGCGAGGCCCACCCCAACCAACATGCCCCATCTACCTGAGTCCCACCCCGACCAACAAACCCCATCTACACTAGTCACACCCGACCAACATGCCCCATCTACACTACTCCCACACCGACCAACAAGCCCCATCGACACGAGTCCCACCCGACCAACATGCCCCATCTACACTAGTCCCACCCCGACCAACATGCCCCATCTACACTAGTCCCACCCCGACCAACATGCCCCATCTACACTAGTTCCACCCCGACCAACATGCCCCATCTATATTAGTCCCACCCCGACCAACATGTCCCATCTACACTAGTCCCACCCCGACCAACATGCTCCATCTACACTAGTCCTACCCCGACCACATGCCCCATCTACACAAGGCACACCCCGACCAACATGCCCCATCTACACTAGTCCCACCCCGCCCAACATGCCCCATCTATACTAGTCCCACCCCGACCAACATGCCCCATCTACACTAGTCTCACCGCGCCCAACATGCCCCATCTACACTAGTCCCACCCTGACCAACATGCTCCATCTACACTAGTCCCACCACGACCAACATGACCCATCTACACTATTCCCACCCCGACCAACATGCCCCATCTACACTAGTCCCACCCCGATCAACATGACCCATCTACACTAGTCCCACCCCAGCCAACATGCCCCATCTACACTAGGCTAACCCCGACCAACATGCCCCATCAACACTTGTCCCACCCCGACCATCATTCCCCATCTACATTAGTCCCACCCCTACCAACATGCACCAACTACACTAGCCCCACCCTGACGAACATGCCCCATCTACTCTAGTCCCCCCCGACCAACATGACCCATCTACACTAGTCCTACCCCGACCACATGCCCCATCTACACAAGGTCCACCCCGACCAACATGCCCCATCTTCACTAGTCCCACCCCGACCAACAAATCCCATCCACACTAGTCCCACCCCGACCAACATGCCCTATCTATACCAGTCCCACCCTGACCAACAAGCCCCGTCTACACTTGTCCCACCTCTACCAACATGCCCCATCTACACTAGCCCCACTCCGACCAACATGCCCCATCGACACTAGTCCCACCCCGCCCAACATGCCCCATCTACACTAGTCCCACACCCACCAACAAGCCCCATCTACAGCAGTCCCACCCTGACCAACATGCCCCATCTACACTAGTCACACCCCGACCAATATGCCCATTTACACTAGTCCCACCCCGACCAACATGCCCATCTACACTAGTCCCACCACAACCAACATGCCCCGTCTACACTAGTCCCACCCCGACCAACATGCCCCATCTACACTAGTCTCACCCCAACCAACATGTCCCATCTACACTAGTCTCACCCCGACCAACATGCCTCATCTACACTAGTCCCACCCCGGGCATTACCCCATCTAAATTAGTCCCACCCCGACCAACATGCCCCATCTATACTAGTCCCACCCTGACCAACAAGCCCCGTCTACACTTGTCCCACCTCTACCAACATGCCACATCTACACTAGCCCCACCCCGACTAACATGCCCCATCTACACTAAGCCCACCCCGACCAACATGCCCCATCTACACTAGTCCCAACCCCACCAACAAGCCCCATCTACACTAGTCCCACCCGACCAACATGCCCCATCAACACTTGTCCCACCCCGACCATCAAGCCACATCTAAACTAGTGCCACCCGACCAACATGCCCCATCTACACTAGTCCCACCCCGACGAACATGTCCCATCTACACAAGTCCCACGCCGACCAACATGCCCTATCTACACTAGTCCAAACCCGACCAACATGCCACATCTACACTTGTCCCACTCCGACTAACATGCCCCATCTACACTAGTCCCCACCCCCACCAACAAGCCCCATCTACACTAGTCCCACCCTGACCAACAAGCCCCGTCTACACTTGTCCCACCCCGACCAACATGCCCCATCTACACTAATCCCACCCCGACCAACATGCCTCATCTACACTAGATTCACCCCGGCCTACACCCCATCTACATTAGTCCCACCCCTACCAACATGCCCCATCTACACTAACCCCACCCCGAACAATATGCCCCATCTACACTAGTCCCACCCCGACCAACATGCCCCATCTACACTTGTCCCACCTCGACCAACATGCCCCATCTACACTAGTCCCACTCCAAACTTCATGTCCCATCTACACTAGTGCCACCCCGACCAACATGACCCATCTACACTAGTCCCACCACGACGAACATGCCCTAACTACACTAGTCCCACCCCGACCAACATGCCCCATCTACACTTGGCTAACCCCGACCAACATGCCCCATCTACACTAGTCCCACCCCGACCAACATGACCCATCCACACTAGACCCACCCGAACAACATGCCCCATCTACACTAGTCCCACCCGACCAACATGCCCCATCTACACTAATCCCACCCCGAACAACATGCCCCATCTACACTAGTGCCACCTCGACCAACATGACCCATCCACACTGGTGCCACCCCGACCAACATGCCCCATCCACACTAGTGCCACCCCGACCAACATGTCCCATCTACACGAGGCTAACCCCGACCAACATGCTCCATCTACACTAGTCCTACCCCGACCACATGCCCCATCTACACAAGGCCCACCCCGACCAACATGCCCCATCTTCACTAGTCCCACCCCGACCAACAAACCCCATCTACACTAGTCCCACCCCGACCAACATGCCCCATCTACACTAGACCCACCCCGACCAACATGCCCCATCTACACTAGTCCCACCCCGACCAACATGCCCCATCTACACTAGTCCCACCCCGCCCAACATGCCCCATCTACATTAGTCCCACCGCGACCAACATGCCTCATCTACACTAGTCCCTCCCCGGCCAACACCCCATCTACATTAGTCCCACCCCGACCAACATGCCCCATCTACACTAGTCCCACCCGACCATCATACCCCATCTACACTAGTCCCACCCCTACCAACATGCCCCAACTACACTAGCCCCACCACGACTAACATGCCCCATCTACACTAGTCCCCCCGTCCAACATGACCCATCTACACTAGACCCACCACGACCAACATGCCCCATCTACACAAGTCCCACCCCGACCAACATGCCCTATCTACACTAGTCCAAACCCGACCAACATGCCCCATCTACACTTGTCCCACTCCGACTAACATGCCCCATCTACACTAGTCCCACCCCGCCTAACATGCCCCATCTACACTAGTCCCACCCCGACGAGCAAGCCCCATCTACACTAGTCCCACCCCGACCAACATGCTCCATCTACACTAATCCCACCCCGACCAACATGCCTCATCTACACTAGTCCCACCCCGGCCAACACGCCAACTACATTAGTCCCACCCCGACCAACATTCCCCATCTACACTAGTCCCACCCCCACCAACATGCCTCATCTACTCTAGTCCCACACCGGCCAACACCCCAACTACACTAGTCCCACCCCGACCAACATGCCCCATCTACACTAGTCCCACCCCCACCAACAAGCCCCATCTACACTAGTCCCACCCTGACCAACAAGCCCCGTCTACACTTGTCCCACCCCGACCAACATGCCCCATCTACACTAATCCCACCCCGACCAACATGCCTCATCTACACTAGATTCACCCCGGCCTACACCCCATCTACATTAGTCCCACCCCGACCAACATGCCCCATCTACACTAACCCCACCCCGACCAACATGCCCCATCTACACTAGTCCCACCCCGAACAACATGCCCCATCTACACTTGTCCCACCTCGACCAACATGCCCCATCTACACTAGTCCCACTCCGAACTTCATGTCCCATCTACACTAGTGCCACCCCGACCAACATGACCCATCTACACTAGTCCCACCACGACGAACATGCCCTAACTACACTAGTCCCACCCCGACCAACATGCCTCATCTACACTTGGCTAACCCCGACCAACATGCCCCATCTACACTAGTCCCACCCCGACCAACATGACCCATCTACACTAGACCCACCCGAACAACATGCCCCATCTACACTAGTCCCACCCGACCAACATGCCCCATCTACACTAATCCCACCCCGAACAACATGCCCCATCTACACTAGTGCCACCTCGACCAACATGACCCATCCACACTGGTGCCACCCCGACCAACATGCCCCATCTACACTAGTGCCACCTCAACCAACATGTCCCATCTACACTAGGCTAACCCCGACCAACATGCTCCATCTACACTAGTCCTACCCCGACCACATGCCCCATCTACACAAGGCCCACCCCGACCAACATGCCCCAACTTCACTAGTCCCACCCCGACCAACAAACCCCATCTACACTAGTCCCACCCCGACCAACATGCCCCATCTACACTAGACCCACCCCGACAAACATGCCCCATCTACACTAGTCCCACCCCGACCAACATGCCCCATCTACACTAGTCCCACCCCGCCCAACATGCCCCATCTACATTAGTCCCACCGCGACCAACATGCCTCATCTACACTAGTCCCTCCCCGGCCAACACCCCATCTACATTAGTCCCACCCCGACCATCATACCCCATCTACACTAGTCCCACCCCTACCAACATGCCCCAACTACACTAGCCCCACCCCGACTAACATAGCCCATCTACACTTGTCCCCCCGTCCAACATGACCCATCTACACTAGACCCACCACGACCAACATGCCCCATCTACACAAGTCCCACCCCGACCAACATGCCCTATCTACACTAGTCCAAACCCGACCAACATGCCCCACCTACACTTGTCCCACTCCGACTAACATGCCCCATCTACACTAGTCCCACCCCGCCTAACATGCCCCATCTACACTAGTCCCACCCCGACGAGCAAGCCCCATCTACACTAGTCCCACCCCGACCAACATGCTCCATCTACACTAATCCCACCCCGACCAACATGCCTCATCTACACTAGTCCCACCCCGGCCAACACGCCAACTACATTAGTCCCACCCCGACCAACATTCCCCATCTACACTAGTCCCACCCCCACCAACAAGCCCCATCTACACTACTCCCACCCTGACCAACAAGCCCCGTCTACACTTGTCCCACCCCGACCAACATGCCCCATCTACACTAATCCCACCCGACCAACATGCCTCATCTACACTAGCTTCACCCCGGCCAACACCCCATCTACATTAGTCCCACCCCGACCAACATGCCCCACCCACACTAGTCCCACCCCGACCAACATGCCCCATCTACACTAGTCCCACCCCGACCAACATGTCCCATCTACACTAGGCTAACCCCGACCAACATGCCCCATCAACACTAGTCCCACCCAGACCATCATGCCACATCTAAACTTGTCCCACCCGACCAACATGCCCCATCTACACTAGTCCCACCCCGACCAACATGCCTCATCTACACTAGTCCCATCCCGACCAACACCCCATCTACACCAGACCCACCCCGACCAACATCACCCATATACAGAGGCCCCACCCCGACTAACATGCCCCATCTACAGTAGTCCCACCCCTACCAACATGACCCATCTACACTAGACCCACCCCGACCAACAAGCCCCAACTACACTAGGCCCACCCCGACCAACATGCCCCATCTACACTAGACCCACCCCGACCAACATGCCCCATCTACACTAGTCCGACCCCGACCAACATGCCCCATCTACACTAATCCCACCCCGAACATCTGAAGAAGTGTTTCGGTCCGAAACGTCGCCTATTTCCTTCGCTCCATAGATGCTGCTGCACCCGCTGAGTTTCTCCAGCATTTTTTGTCTACCTCCTTGCCTCATCTACACTGGTCCCACCCCGACCAACACCTCATCTACACTAGTCTCACCCCGACCAACATGCCCATCTACACTAGTTCCACCCCGACCAACATGCTCACCTACACTAGTCCCACCCCAACCAACATGCCCCATGTACACTAGACCCACCCGGACCAACATGCCCCATCTACACTAGTCCCTCCCGACCAACATGTCCCATCTACACTTGTCCCACCCCGACCAACATGCCCCATCTACACTAGTCTCACCCCGACAAACATGCCCCATCTACACTAGTCCCACCCCGACCAACATGCCCCATCTACACTAGTCCCACTCCGACCAACATGCCCCATCTACACTAGTCACTCCCCGCCCAACATGCTCCATCTACACTAGTCTCCCCCGGCCCAACAAGCCCCATCTACACTAATCCCACCCCGACCAACAGGCCTCATCTAAACTAGTCCCACCCCGGCCAACACCCCATCTACATTAGTCCCACCCCGACCAACATGCCCCATCTACACTAGTCCCACCCGATCATCATGCCCCATCTACACTACTCCCACCCTACCAACATGCCCCATCTACACTAGTCCCACCCCAACCAACATGCCCCATCTACACTTGTCCCACCTTGACCAACATGCCCCATCTACACTAGTGCCCCATCTACACTAGAGCCACTAGTTTATATAGCGCTTTACATCGCATTATTCATTCACTCCTCAGTCACACTCGGTGTTGGTGAGCTACTTCTGTAGCCACAGATGCCCTGGGGCAGACTGACGGAAGCGTGGCTGCTAATCTGCGCCTAATGCCCCTCCGACCACCACCAATCACTCACACACATTCAGACACATTCACACACATTCACACGCAGGCAAAGGTGGGTGAAGTGTCTTGCCCAAGGACACAACGACAGTATGCACTCCAAGCGGGATTCTAACCGGCTACCTTCCGGTTGCCAGCCGAACACTTAGCACATTGCGCCATCTGTCGTCCTAACTAGTCGACAGATGTTGGTCGGGGTGGGCACTAGGCCCAACCCGACCAACATGCCCCATCTACACTAGGCCCACCCCCACCAGCTAGCCGCATCTACACTAGTCCCACCCTGACCAACAAGCCCCGTCTACACTTGTCCCACCCCGACCAACATGCCCCATCTACACTAATCCCACCCCGACCAACATGCCTCATCTACACTAGTTTCACCCCGGCCAACACCCCATCTACATTAGTCCCACCCCGACCAACATGCCCCATCTACACTAGACCCGCCCCAAACAACATGCCCCATCTACACTAGTACCACCACGACCAACATGACCCATCTACACTAGACCCACCCCGACCAACATGCCCCATCTACACTAGACTAACCCAGATGAACATGCCCCATCAACACTTGTCCCACCCCGACCATCATGCCACATCTAAACTAGTCCCACCCGACCAACATGCCCCATCTACACTAGTTCCACCCCGACCAACATGCCCCATCTACACTAGTCCCACCCCGACCAACATGCCCCATCTACACTGGTCCCACCCGACCAACATGCCCCATCTACAATAGTCCGACACCGACCAACATGCCCCATCTACACTAATCCCACCCCGAACATCTGAAGAACGGTTTCGGCCCGAAACGTCGCCTATTTCCTTCGCTCCATAGATGCTGCTGCACCCGCTGAGTTTCTCCAGCATTTTTGTCTACCTTCTTGCCTCATCTACACTGGTCCCACCCCGACCAACATGCCCCATCTACACTAGTCTCTCGCCGCCTAAACATGCCCCATCTACACTAGTCTCACCCGCCCAACAAGCCCCATCTACACTAATCCCACCCCGACCAACAGGCCTCATCTAAACTGGTCCCACCCCGGCCAACACCCCATCTACATTAGTCCCACCCCGACCAACATGCCCCATCTACACTAGTCCCACCCGATCATCATGCCCCATCTACACTACTCCCACCCCTACCAACATGCCCCATCTAGACTAGTCCCACCCCAACCAACATGCCCCATCTACACTAGTCCCACCCTGGCCAACATGCCCCATCTACACTAGTCCCTCCCGACCAACATGTCCCATCTACACTAGTGCCACCCCGACCAACATGCCCCATCTACACTAGTCCCACCCCGAACAACATGCCCCATCTACACTAGGCTAACCTCGACCAACATGCCCCATCAACACTAGTCCCACCGCGACCATCATGCCCCATCTACATTAGTCCCACCAGACCAAAACGCCCCATCTACACTAGTCCCACCCCGATCAACATGCCTCATCTACACTAGTCCCACCCCGACCAACACCCCATCTACACTAGTCTCACCCCGACCAACATGCCCATCTACACTAGTCCCACCCCAATCAACATGCCCCATCTACACTAGTCCCACCCCGACCAACATGCCCCATCTACACTAGTCTCACCCCGACCAACATGCCCTACACTAGTCCCACCCCAACCAACATACCCCATCTACACTAGTCCCACCCCGACCAACATGCCCCATCTACACTAGTCCCATCCCGACCAACATGCCCCATCTACACTAGTCTCACCCCAACCAATATGCCCCATCTACACAATTCCCACCCCGACCAACATGTCCCATCTACAGTAGGCCCACCCCGACCAACATGCCTCATCTACACTAGGCCCACCCCGACCAACATGCCCCATCTACACTAGACCCACCCCGACCAACATGCCCCATCTTCACAGGCCCCACTCCGACTAACATGCTCCATCTACACTAGTCCCACCCCAAACAACATGCCCAATCTTCACAGGCCCCACCCCGACTAACATGCCCCATCTACACTAGGCCCACCACGACCATCATGCCACAGCTACACTAGTCCCACCCAGCCCAACATGCCCCATCTAGACTAGTCTCACCCCCACCAACATGCCCCATCCACACTAGGCCCACCCCGACCAACATGCCCCATCTACACTAGTCCCACCCCGAACAACTAGCCCAGCTACACTAGTGCCACCCCGACCAACATGACCCATCTACACTAGTCCCACCCCGACCAACATGCCCCATGTTCACTAGTCCCACCCCGACCAACATGCCCCATCTACACTAGGCTAACCCCGACCAACATGCCCCATCAACACTTGTCCCTCCCCGACCATCATGCCACATCTAAACTAGCCTCACCCGAACAACTTGCCCCATCTACACCAGTCCCACCCCGACTAACATGCCTCATCTACACTAGTCCCACCCCGACCAACATGCCCATCTACACTAGTCCCACCCCAACCAACATGCCCCATTTACACTAGTCCCACCTCGACCAACATGCCCCATCTACACAAGCCCCACACCGACTAACATGGCCCATCTACACTAGTCCCACCCCGACCAACATGCCCCATCTACACAAGCCCCACACCGAACAACTTGCCCCATCTACACCAGTCCCACCCCGACTAACATGCCTCATCTACACTAGTCCCACCCCGACCAACATGCCCATCTACACTAGTCCCACCCCAACCAACATGCCCCATTTACACTAGTCCCACCTCGACCAACATGCCCCATCTACACAAGCCCCACACCGACTAACATGGCCCATCTACACTAGTCCCACCCCGACCAACATGCCCCATCTACACAAGCCCCACACCGACTAACATGCCTCATCTACACTAGTCCCACCCGACCAACATGCCTCATCTACACTAGTCCCACCCCGACCAACATGCCCCATCTACACTAGTCCCACCCCGACCAACATGCCCCATCTACACTAGTCCCACCCCTACCAACATGCCCCATCTACACTAGTTCCACCCCGACCAATATGCCTCAGCTACACTAGTCCCACCAGGACCAACACCCCATCTACACTAGTCCCACCCCAACCAACATGGCCCATCTACACTAGTCCCACCCGGACCAACATGACCCATCTACACTAGTCCCACCACGCCCAACAAGCCCCATCTACACTAGTCACACCCCGATCAACATGCCCCATCTACACTAGACACACCCAGACCAACATGCCCCATCTACACTAGTCCCACCCCTACCAACATGCCACATCTACACTAGTCCCAGCCGACCAACATGCCTCATCTACACTGGTCCTTCCCCGGCCAACACCCATCTACACTAGTCTCACCCCGACCAACAGGCCCATCTACACTAGTCCCACCCCAACCTACATGCCCCATCTACACTAGTCCCACACCGACCACCATGCCCCATCTACACTAGTCCCACACCGACCATCATGCCACATCTAAACTATTCCCACCCGACCAACATGCCCCATCTACACTAGTCCCACCCCTACCAACATGGCACATCTACACTAGTCCCACCCCGAACAACATGCCCAATCTTCACAGGCCCCACCCCGACTAACATGCCCCATCTACACTAGTCCCACCACGACCATCATGCCACAGCTACACTAGTCCCACCGAGACCAACATGCCCCATCTAGACTAGTCCCACCCCCACCAACATGCCCCATCCACACTAGGCCCACCCCGACCAACATGCCCCATCTACACTACTCCCACCCCACCAACAAGCCCCATCTACACTAATCCCACCCTGACCAACATGCCCCAACTACACTAATCCCACGCCGAACTACATGCCTCATCTACACTAGTTTCACCCGGACATCACCCCATCTACACTAGTCCCACCCCGACCAACATTCCCCATCTACACTAGTCCTACCGCGACCAACATGCCCCATCTACATTAGTCCCACCCTGACCAACATGCCCCATCTACACTAGTCCCACCCCGACCAACATGCCCCATCTACACTGGTCCCACCCCGACCAACATGCCCCATCTGCACTAGTCCCACCCCGAACAACATGCCCCATCTACACTAGTGCTACCCCGACCAACATGACGCATCTACACTAGTCCCACCCCGACCAACATGCCCCATGTTCACTAGTCCCACCCCGACCAACATGCCCCATCTACACTAGGCTAACCCCGACCAACATGCCCCATCAACACTTGTCCCACCCCGACCATCATGCCACATCTAAACTAGTCTCACCCGAACAACATGCCCCATCTACAACCAGTCCCACCCCGACTAACATGCCTCAGCTACACTAGTCCCACCCCGACCAACATGCCCATCTACACTAGTCCCACCCCAACCAACATGCCCCATTTACACTAGTCCCACCTCGACCAACATGCCCCATCTACACAAGCACCACACCGACTAACATGCCCCATCTACACTAGTCCCACCCCGACCAACATGCCCCATCTACACAAGCCCCACACCGACTAACATGCCCCATCGATACTAGTCCCACCCAGACCAACATGCCCCATCTACACTAGTCCCACTCGACCAGCATGCCTCATCTACACTAGTCCCACCCCGACCAACATGTCCCATCTACAATACTCCCACCCCGACCAACTTGCCCCATCTACACTAGTCCTACCCCGACCAACATGCCCCATCAACACTAGTCCCACCCGACCATCATGCCACATCTAAACTGTTCTCACTCGACCAACATGCCCCATCTACGCTAGGCCCACCCCTCCCAACATGCCCCATCTACACTAGTTCCACCCCGACCAATATGCCTCAGCTACACTAGTCCCACCCCGACCAACACCCCATCTACACTAGTCTCACCCCGACCAGCATGCCTATCTACACTAGTCCCACCCCAACCAACATGCCACATCTAAACTGTTCTCACTCGACCAACATGCCCCATCTACGCTAGGCCCACCCCTACCAACATGCCCCATCTACACTAGTTCCACGCCGACCAATATGCCTCAGCTACACTAGTCCCACCCCGACCAACACCCCATCTACACTAGTCTCACCCTGACCAACATGCCCATCTACACTAGTCCCACCCCAACCAACATGCCCCATCTACACTAGTCCCACCCCGACCAACATGCCCCATCTACACTAGTCCCACCCCGACCAACATGCCCCATCTACACTAGTCCCACTCCGACCAACAAGCCCCATCTACACTAGTCCCACCACGCCCAACATACCCCATCTGCACTAGTCCCACCCCGACCAACAAGCCCCATCTACACTAGTCCCACCCCGATCAACATGCCCCATCTACACTAGTCCCACACAGACCAACATGCCCCATCTATACTAGTCCCACCCAGACCAACATGCCTCATCTACACTAGTCCCACCCTGACCAACATGCCCCATCTACACTAGTCCCACCCCGAACAACATGCCCCATCTTCACAGGCCCCACTCCGACTAACATGCTCCATCTACACTAGTCCCACCCCGACCAACATGCCACATCTACACTATTCCCACCCGACCAACATGCCCCATCTACACTAGTCCCACCCCTACCAACATGCCACATCTACACTAGTCCCACCCGACCAAAATGCCTCATCTACACTGGTCCTTCCCCGACCAACACCCCATCTACATAGAAACATAGAAACATAGAAATTAGGTGCAGGAGTAGGCCATTCGGCCCTTCGAGCCTGCACCGCCATTCAATATGATCATGGCTGATCATCCAACTCAGTATCCCGTACCTGCCTTCTCTCCATACCCTCTGATCCCTTTAGCCACAAGGGCCACATCTAGCTCCCTCTTAAATATAGCCAATGAACTGGCCTCGACTACCCTCTGTGGCAGAGAGTTCCAGAGATTCACCACTCTCTGTGTGAAAAAAGTTCTTCTCATCTCGGTTTTAAAGGATTTCCCCCTTATCCTTAAGCTGTGACCCCTTGTCCTGGACTTCCCCAACATCGGGAGCAATCTTCCTGCATCTAGCCTGTCCAACCCCTTAAGAATTTTGTAAGTTTCTATAAGATCCACTCTCAATCTCCTAAATTCTAGAGAGTATAAACCAAGTCTATCCAGTCTTTCTTCATAAGACAGTCCTGACATCCCAGGAATCAGTCTGGTGAACCTTCTCTGCACTCCCTCTGTGGCAATAATGTCCTTCCTCAGATTTGGAGACCAAAACTGTACGCAATACTCCAGGTGTGGTCTCACCAAGACCCTTTACAACTGCAGTAGAACCTCCCTGCTCCTATACTCAAATCCTTTTGCTATGAAAGCTAACATACCATTCGCTTTCTTCACTGCCTGCTGCACCTGCATGCCTACTTTCAATGACTGGTGTACCATGACACCCAGGTCTCGCTGCATCTCCCCTTTTCCTAGTCGGCCACCATTTAGAAAATAGTCTGCTTTCCTGTTTTTGCCACCAAAATGGATAACCTCACATTTATCCACATTATACTGCATCTGCCAAACATTTGCCCACTCACCCAGCCTATCCAAGTCACCTTGCAGTCTCCTAGCATGCTCCTCACAGCTAACACTGCCCCCCAGCTTAGTGTCATCCGCAAACTTGGAGATATTGCCTTCAATTCCCTCATCCAGGTCATTAATATATATTGTAAATAGCTGGGGTCCCAGCACTGAGCCTTGCGGTACCCCACTAGTCACTGCCTGCCATTGTGAAAAGGACCCGTTTACTCCTACTCTTTGCTTCCTGTTTGCCAGCCAGTTCTCTATCCACATCAATACTGAACCCCCAATGCCATGTGCTTTAAGTTTGTATACTAATCTCTTATGTGGGACCTTGTCGAAAGCCTTCTGGAAGTCCAGATACACCACATCCACTGGTTCTCCCCTATCCACGCTACTAGTTACATCCTCGAAAAATTCTATAAGATTCGTCAGACATGATTTACCTTTCGTAAATCCATGCTGACTTTGTCCAATGATTTCACCACTTTCCAAATGTGCTGCTATCCCATCTTTAATAACTGACTCTAGCAGTTTCCCCACTACCGATGTTAGACTAACTGGTCTGTAATTCCCTGTTTTCTCTCTCCCTCCCTTCTTAAAAAGTGGGGTTACGTTTGCTACCCGCCAATCCTCAGGAACTACTCCAGAATCTAAAGAATTTTGAAAGATTATTACTAATGCATCCACTATTTCTGGAGCTACTTCCTTAAGTACTCTGGGATGCAGCCTATCTGGCCCTGGGGATTTATCGGCCTTTAATCCATTCAATTTACCCAAAACCACTTCCCGCCGGAAGCGCCTCGGGAATGCAGCTGTGAAGAGCAGGTAAAGATAAAAGCGCTACCTTGCAGCGGGGGTGGGAGCAATGCAGCCAATGATGCATGCAGTCCCTTTAATGCAGCAGGGGAAGCATGCACAGGCGCTGTCAGGCGGTTCCCCACACTTTACAACTCACACTATATCCACACTTAATGTGGCCCTGCAGGCCGGGTTCTGTCTCATTTCCAAACCATTTGCCCCAATAACTCCCCCAAAGTCACGAAGCCGACGTTGCAGGACAACGGGGTGGATGCGGGGAACCTGGAGCGTCCGGAAAACGCCCGTCAGCCCATTTCACTCCTGCTAGCCCACACTTGGCATTGTCTGCATTGGACCTTTCTGAATTTGTAGTCAGCAGGGCAGTTCTCCGCCTTGCAACCATGGCTGACCTATCTCCCCCTCTCTCTCCCACCTCTCTCTCTCTCTCCCCCCCTCTCTCTCTCTCCCCCCTCTCTCCCCCCCTCTCTCTCCCCCTCTCTCTTTTCCCCTCTCTCTCCCCCCTCTCTCACCCCTCTCTCTCACCCTCTCTCACCCCTCTCTCTCTCCCCCTCTCTCGCCCCCCTCTCTCTCCCCCTCATCCCCCCTCTCTCTCACCCTCTCCCTCCCCCTCTCTGCGTCTCTCTCCCACTCCCTCTCTCACCCCCTCACTGCCTCTCTCTATCCCCCTCTTACTCTCCCTCTCTCCCTCTCTCCCTCTCTCTCTCTCCCTCTCTCTCTCCCCCCTCTCTCCTCCCTCTCTGCCCCTCTCTCTCTCCCTCTCCCTCCATCCCTAATGAGACCACACCTGGAGTATTGGCCTTCATAACAAGAGGAGTTGCGTATAGGAACAAAGAGGTCCTTCTGCAGTTGTACAGGGCCCTGGTGAGACCACACCTGGAGTATTCCATCCGCAGTTCACACTTCAAATTAAGTGGGCTTGAGGAAGCCACTGATTGGTGGAAACGGACTAGGGGAAGCCGCTGATTGGCTTGTATGCAGGGTAAGGCTTTGTATTGTATCCAGGGTAAGGGGGGAGAATGAGGGCCAGGGCAGTTTACTGTTCTGGATGTCAGATGTGGGAGGTCATGGAGTCTGATACCCCTCCAGACGTCCACATCTGCGCCAGGTGTGTCCAGATGGGGCTCCTAAGGGACCATGTTAGGAACTTGGAGCAGCAGCTCGATGACCTCTGTCTGATCAGGGAGAATGAGGAGGTTATAGAAAGGAGTTATAGAGAGGTGGTCACTCCAAGACCACGGGAGGCAAGCAAGTGGGTCACTGTTAGGAAGGGCAAGGGGCAGAGGCAGGGACTAGTCAGTACCCCGGTGGCTGTACACCTTGAAAATAAGTACTCATGTTTGAGTACGGTTGGGGGGGACAGCCTTCCTGCGGGTAGCGACAGCGGCCGGGCCTCCGGCACAGAGACCGGCCCTGTTGCTCAGAAGGGTAGGGAAAAGAAGAGGAGGGCAATAGTAATAGGGGACTCTATAGTTAGGGGGTCAGATAGGCGATTCTGTGGACGCAGTCAGGAGACCCGGATGGTAGTTTGCCTCCCTGGTGCCAGGGACAGGGATGTGTCTGAACGCGTCCAAGATATCCTGAGATGGGAGGGAGAGGAGCCTGAGGTCGTGGTACATATAGGTACCAATGACATAGGTAGAAAGAGAGAAGAGGTCCTGAAAGGAGAATTTAGGGAGTTGGGAGGAGAGTTAAGGAGAAGGACCAAAAATATAACAATCTCAGGATTATTTCCTGTGCCACGAGACAGTGAGAGTAGGAATGGAATGAGGTGGAGGATAAATGCGTGGCTGAGGGACTGGTGCCGTGGGCAGGGATTCAAGTTTCTGGATCATTGGGACCTCTTTTGGGGAAGGTGTGACCTGTACAAAAAGGACGGGTTGGACGAACCCGAGGGGGCCAATATCCTGGCGGGGAGATTTGCAAAGACAACTGGGGAGACTTTAAACTAGAATGGTTGGGGTGAGGTACTCGAATAGGGAAAGCTAGTAGTCAGGGTGTGAGGCAGGAGGCAGAGAAGGGAAGCACTCGGACCCAAAATGTAGGGGAGAAAGAACAAAAAGATAATAAACAGAGAATAAGTGGTGGTGGGTTTCTTAAATGTGTATATTTAAATGCTAGGAGCATTGTAAGAAAGGTGGATGAGCTTAGAGCCTGGATTGACACCTGGAAGTATGATGTTGTGGCGATCAGTGAAACATGGTTGCAGGAGGGCTGTGAGTGGAAAGTAAATATTCCAGGATTTCGTTGCTTTAGGTGTGATAGAGTTGGAGGGGCAAGAGGTGGGGGTGTTGCATTGCTTGTCAAGATAGATAGATAGATAGATAGAAACTTTATTTGCCACACGACCAGGGTTGGTGGTAATTGGGTTCGGTACATGATGGTACACTGCTTTAGCACATTAACACTAATAACAACACAGATCATAATACTAAAGCACATCACAAATCACAAATCTCACCAACAATACATAGTACAAAAGAACAGACAAAAACCATAGACAAGACACTGTATACATCAAAGTCAAAATGTTATTGGAGGGAATTAAGTGTTCTTATTGCTGAGGGGAAGAAACTGTTTTTAAAACGGGTGGATTTTGTAGCAAGTGACCTAAGGCGCCTCCCTGAAGTGAGAGACTGGAAAAGGTGGTTTGCTGGATGGGAGGGGTCCGAGATGATCTTTGTTGCCCGTTTTGAGGTACGTTGGAGGTAAATGGAATGGATTGAGGGGAGGGGAGAGTTGATGATCCTAGAGGCCTTGGAGACAATGCGCTGTATTCTGTGTAGTGAGTGACTGTCAGTGTTTCCGTACCAGACTGTAATTGAGGAAGTGATGATGCTTTCAATGATGGATTGATAGAAGCGTACCAGGAGGTGTTTGTGGACTGAACTTCTTGAGCTGTCTGAGGAAGTATAGGCGTTGTTGTCCTTTCTTAATGATGTGGTCAGCATTGATGTGCCATTTTAGATTATTGCAGATATAGGTGCCCAGAAACTTAAATAAGTTCGTGGAGGTTATGGGATGGGAGTGGACATGGACCGGGGGTTTGAGGTTTTGTTTGCGTCTGAAATCTATGATGGTTTCTAAGGTTTTTGAGGTGTTAAGCTGGAGGTTGTTTTCTGCGCACCATTTGACTGCGCTGTCCACTGTTTGATGGTATTGTGATTCATTGTTGTCTGAGATGAGGCCAATTATTGTCGTGTCGTCTGCATATTTGAACATTTTAACTGAGCTGCATTGGGATGTGAGGTTGTTGGTGTAAAGTGAGAAGAGCTGAGGTGACAGAACGCACCCTTGAGGGGCTCCTGTATTGAGAGTCAGAGGGCTGGAGAGTTTTTCACCCACCTTGACTCTTTGTTGTCTGTTTGTCAGAAAATGTAAAATCCAATGGCACATGGCTAGGTGAATGCCCATGTCCAACAGTTTATTGTAGAGTTTAATTGGGTGTATAGTATTAAAGGCCGAGCTAAAATCTATAAACAGGATGCGTGCATAAGTGTTCGGTGATTCCAAATGATGTAGGGAGTAGTGAAGAGCTAAGTTGATAGCATCCTCCACAGACCGGTTGGCGCTGTATGCAAATTGAAAAGGGTCCATGATGGGGACAGTGTATGTTTTCAGATGGGTGAGGACTATGTGCTCAAAGGCCTTCATGGCAACTCATGTTAGTGCAACAGGTCTAAAATCGTTCAGACAGCTCACCTTGGAGGACTTGGGCACAGGGATGATAATGGATGCTTTAAAACACTGCGGGACTCCACATTGGCTGAGGGAAGTGTTAAAGATGGAGGTGAACACAGGAGCCAGCTGAGCTGCACAGTGGTTAAGAGCAGTGGGGCTGAGGTCGTCTGGCCCTGCCGCTTTTCTTTTATTAAGATTTTTGAAGGCCGCCCTCACCACCTCCTCAGAGATGGTGAATGGTGCTGAGTTAGGTGGGGGGGGAGGCATGGATGGCGGGGTGACATTATCAAAGCGTGCATAAAAAGTATTCAATTTTTCCGGTAAGTTTTTTCCGGTAATATTACAGCAGTGCTTTGGCAGGATAGATTAGAGGGCTCGTCTAGGGAGGCTATTTGGGTGGAACTGAGAAATGGGAAAGGGGTAGCAACACTTATAGGGGTGTATTATACCAATGGAGAGCGAGAATTGGAAGAGCAAATATGTAAGGAGATAGCAGATAACAGTAGTAAGCACAAGGTAGTGATTGTGGGAGATTTCAATTTTCCACACATAGACTGGGAAACACATTCTGTAAAAGGGCTGGATGGTTTGGAGTTTGTAAATTGTGTGCAGGATAGTTTTTTGCAGCAATACATAGAGGTACCTACAAGAGAAGGGGCAGTGCTGGACTTCCTGTTAGGAAATGAGACAGGGCAGGTGGCAGAGGTATGCGTTGCGTTTTGCAGCAATACATAGAGGTACCTACAAGAGAAGGGGCAGTGCTGGACCTCCTGTTAGGAAATGAGACAGGGCAGGTGGCAGAGGTATGCGTTGCGGAGCACTTTGGGTCCAGTGATCACAATACCATTAGTTTCAATATAATTATGGAGAGGGTCAGAACTGGACCTAAGGTTGAGATTTTTGACTGGAAAAAGGCTAACTTTGAGGAGATGCGAAAGGATTTAAAAGGAGTGAATTGGGACATGTTGTTTTATGGGAAGGATGTAGAAGAGAAATGGAGGACATTTAAAGTGAAATTTTAAGAGTACAGAATCTTTATGTCCCTGTTCGGTTGAAAGGAAAGAGTAAAAATTGGAAAGAGCCATGGTTTTCAAGGGAAATTGGACACGGTTCAGAAAAAGAGAGAGATCTACAATATTTATAGGCGGCATGGAGTAAATGAGGTGCTGCAGGAGTATAAAGAATGTAAAAAGAATATTAAGAAATAAATTAGAAAAGCTAAAAGAAGATAAGAGGTTGCTTTGGCAAGTAAGGTGAAAGCAAACCCAAAGGGTTTCTACAGCTATATTAATAGCAAAAGGATAACAAGGAATAATATTGGTGAGGGTAAAGCAGTGGATGTTGTCTATATGGACTTCAGTAAGGCCTTTGACAAGGTTCCTCATGGAAGGTTGGTTAAGAAGATTCAATTGTTGTGTATTAATGGTGGAGTAGCAAGATGGATTCAAACAGTGGCTGAATGGGCGATGCCAGAGAGTAATGGTGGATGGCTGTTTGTCAGGTTGGAGGCTGGTGACGAGTGGGGTGCCTCAGGGGTCTGTGTTGGGTCCACTGTTTATTGTCATGTACATCAATGATCTGGATGATGGTGTTGAAAATTGGATTAGTAAGTATGCAGATGATACTAAGATAGGTGGTGTTGTGGATAATGAAGTCGATTTTCAAAGTCTACAGAGAGATTTAGGCCATTTGGAAGAGTGGGCTGAAAGATGGCAAATGGAGTTTAATGCTGACAAATGTGAGGTGCTACATCTTGGCAGGACAAATCAAAATAGGACGTACATGGTAAATGGTAGCGAATTGAGGAATGCAGTTGAACAGAGGGAATAACTGTGCATAGTTCCCTGAAGGTTGGAATCTCATGTAGATACGGTACGGTGGTAAAGAAAGCTTTTGGTGTGCTGGCCTTTACAAATCAGAGCATTGAATATAGAAGTTGGGATGTAATGTTAAAATTGTACAAGGCATTGGTGAGGCCAATTCTGGAGTATGGAGTACAATTTTGGTCACCTAATTATAGGAAGGATGTCAAGAAAATAGAGAGCGTACAGAGGAGATTTACGAGAATGTTGCCTGGGTTTCAGCAACTAAATTACAGAGAAAGGCTGAACAAGTTAGGTCTTTATTCTTTGGAGCGCAGAAGGTTATGGGGGGACTTGATAGAGGTCTTTAAAATGATGAGAGGGATAGACAGAGTTGACGTAGATTAGCTTTTCCCATTGAGAGTAGGGAAGATTCAAACAAGAGGACATGACTTGAGAATTAAGGGACAGAAGTTTAGGGGTAATATTAGGGGGAACTTCTTTACTCAGAGAGTGGTAGCTGTGTGGAATGAGATTCCAGTGGAAGTGGTGGAGGCAGGTTCGATTTTATCATTTAAAAATAGATTGGATGGGTATATGGACGAGAAAGGAATGCAGGGTTATGGTCTGAGTGCCAAAGAGTTGTGAATCAGTGGCCATTTGGGACTGAGATGAGGAGAAACTTTTCCACCCAGAGAGTTGTGAATCTGTGGCCATTTGGGACTGAGATGAGGAGAAACTTTTCACCCAGAGCGTTGTGAATCTGCGGGATTCTCTGCATCAGAGGGCGGTGGAGGCCATTCTCTGGATACTTTCAAGAGAGAGCTAGATAGGGCTCTTAAAGATAGCGGAGTCATGGGATTTGGGGAGAAGGCAGGAACGGGGTACTGATTGGGGATGAACAGCCATGATCACAGTGAATGGCGGTGCTGTCTCGAAGGGCCGAGTGGCCTCCTCCTGCACCTGTTGTCTATTGTCCAGTGAAGGTGATTTGACTCTATTGCAGGTAGACAAAAATGCTGGAGAAACTCAGCGTGTAATGCAGCATCTATGGAGAGAAGGAAATGGTTCTTGAGTCTGAAGAAGGGTCTCGACCCGAATCGTCAACTATTCCTTCGCTCCGTAGATGCTGCCTCACCCGCTGAGTTACTCCAGCATTTTGTGTCTACCTTCGATTTTCCAGCATCTGCAGTTCCTTCTTAAACATTTAGACGATATTGTTGTCTCGAGAGACAGAGAGAGATAGAGACAGAGAGAGAGAATGACAGGGAGAGAGACAGGGAGAGAGACAGGGAGAGAGACAGGGAAAGGAGACCGAGAGACACTGAGAGAGAGACACAGAGAGAGAGACAGAGACAGAGAGAGAAAGAGAAGGAGTCACAGAGAGAGATAGACAGGGAGAGAGAGAGAGAGAGAGAGAGAGAGACAGAGTGATACAGCGTGGAAACAGGCCCTTCGGCCAAACTTGCCCACACCGACCAACTTGCCCCATCTACACTAGTCCCACCTGCTGCCCGCGTTTGGCCCATATCCCTCCAAACCTGTCCTATCCAGGTACCTGTCCAAGTGTTGTGATAGTCCCTGCCTCAACTACCTCCTCGGCAGCTCGTTCCATACACCCACCACCCCCTGGGTGGAAAAGTTGCCCCTCAGATTCCTATTCAATTTTTCCCCGCCCCCGCATCTCTCACCTTAAACCCGTGTCCTCTGGTCCTCAATTCCCCTACTCTGGGCAAGAGAATCTGTGCGTCTACCCGATCTATTCCTCTGATGATTTTGTACACCTCTATAAGATCGCCCCTCATCCTCCTGCGCTCCAAGGAATAGAGTCCCAGCCCTGCCCCAAACTCTCCCTGTAGCTCAGGCCCCCCGAGTCCCGGCAACATCCTCGTAAATCTTCTCCATGCCCTTTCAAAGCTCGACGACATCTTTCCTGTAACACGGTGCCCAGAACTGAACGCAATACTCTAAATGCAGCCTCACCAACGTCTTGTACAACTGCAACGTGGCCTCCCGACTTCACAGAGAGAGAGAGAGAGAGAGAGAGAGAGAGAGAGAGAGAGAGAGAGAGAGAGAGAGAGAAAGAGAAAGAGAGAGAGAGAGAGAGAGAGAGAGAGAGAGAGAGAGAGAGAGAGAGAGAGAGAGAGAGAGAGAGAGAGAGAGAGAGAGAGAGACAGAGAGAGAGACAGACAGACAGACAGACAGACAGACAGACAGACAGACAGACAGACAGACAGACAGACAGACAGACAGACAGACAGACAGACAGACAGACAGACAGACAGACAGACAGACAGAGAGAGAGAGGGAGAGACTGAGGTAGAGAGAGACAGAGAGAGGGAGTGACAGAGAGAGACAGTGTGAGAGAGAGACAGAGAGAGACACAGTGAGAGACAGACAGAAATAGACAGAGAGAGAGAAGCAGAGAGAGAGAGGGAAACAGAGGGAGAGACAGAGAGAGAGAGGGAATGAGAGAGACAGAGAAACAGAGAGAGAGAGAGAGAGAGAGAGAGAGAGAGAGAGAGAGAGAAACAGAGATAGACATATACAATGACAGAGCGAGACAGAGAAAGAGAGAGAAGGAGAAAGAAGAGAGAGACAGAAAGAGAGAGACACATGTATATGTCAGCGATTTGGCAGTAAAGCTGGACCAGAGCACAGCGCCGGGCCTCTTTCTTCTGGGCGGAGAGGTAAAATCCCTGTTTTATGCGGATGACTTGGTTCTGCTGTCCCCCACAGAACAGGGACTGCAGCAACAGTTGGACCTACTTGATGAATACTGCCAAAATTGGGCCCTGGCAGTAAATCTAAAGAAAATCAACATCATGAGTTTTCAGAAAAGACCCAGATGTCAGGAAGATAAATACAAATTTACTCTCAATGGTATTATTATCGAACACACTATGAGCTATACTTACCTTGGTCTAACTGTTGCAGCATCAGGGAGCTTCAACATGGCAATAAATACACTAAAAGAGAAAGCTCGAAGAGCTCTGTATGCAATAAAAAGAAGATTCTACAACATTGAAATTCCAACTAAAAGCTGCTTAAAATATTTGACAGCGTAATCCAGCCTGTTGCGCTTTATGGTAGTGAAGTATGGGGTCCGCTCAGTCACCATAGTTATAGTAAATGGAAACACACACAACGGAGGCTCTGCATGCGGAATTTTGTCGGACATCCTCCGCATCCAAAGGAAAACACCAACAAACGCATGTAGGGCGGATTTAGGCAGATACCCACTGATAATAAATATCCAGAAAGAGCACTAAATTTTTGGAATCACCTTAAATCTAGCCCCC
>JAXLNO010005430.1:85747-118319 GCA_038087875.1 Malacoraja senta
TGCCCCATCTACACTAGTCCCACCCCGACCAACATGCCCCATCTACACTAGTCCCACCCCGACCAACATACCCCATCTACACTAGTCCCACCCCGATCAACATGCCCCATCTACACTAGTCCCCACCCCGACCAACATGCCCCATCTACAGTAGGCCCACCCCGACCAACATGCCCCATCTACACTAGTCCCACCCCGACCACATACCCCATCTACACTAGTCCCACCCCGACCAACATGCCCCATCTACACTAGTCCCACCCCGAACAACATGCCCCATCTACACTAGTCCCACCCCGACCAACATACCCCATCTACATTAGTCCCACCCCGGCCAACATGCCCCATCTACACTAGTCCCACCCCGACCAACATGCCCCATCTACACTAGTCCCACCCCGACCAACATGCCCCATCTACACTAGTCCCACCCCGACCAACATGCCCCATCTACACTAGTCCCACCCCGATCAACATGCCCCATCTACACTAGTCCCACCCCGAAATAACATGCCCCATCTACACTAGTCCCACCCCGACCAACATGCCCCATCTACAGTAGTCCCACCCCGACCAGCATGCCCCATCTACACTAGTCCCACCCCGACCAACATGCCCCATCTACACTTGTCCCACGCCGACCAACATGCCCCATCTACACTAGTCCCACCCCGACCAACATGCCCCATCTTCACTAGTCCCACCCCGACCAACATGCCGCATCTACACTAGTCCCACCCCGACCAACATGCCGCATCTACACTAGTCCCACCCCGAACCACATGCCCCATCTAACCTAGTCCCACCTCGATCAACATGCCCCATCTACACTAGACCCACCCCGACCAACATGCCCCATCTACACTAGTCCCACCCGACCAACATGCCCCATCTACACTCGTCCCACCCCGACCAACATGCCCCATCTACACTAGTCCCACCCCGAACAACATGCCCCATCTACACTAGTCCCGCACCGACCTACATGCCCCATCTACACAAGACCCACCCCGACCAACATGCCCCTACACAAGTCCCACCCGACCAACATGTCCCATCTACACTAGTCCCACCCCGACCAACATGCCCCATCTACACTAGTCCCACACCAACCAATATGCCCCATCTACACTAGTCCCACCCCGACCAACATGCCCCGTCTACACTAGTCCCACCCCGACCAACATGCCCCATCTACACTAGTCCCACCCCGACCAACATGCCCCATCTACACAAGTCCCACCCCGACCAACATGCCCCTACACTAGTCCCACCCCGACCAACGTGCCCCATCTACACTAGTCCCACCCCGACCAAGATGCCCCATCTATACTAGTCCCACCCCGACCAACATGCCCCATCTACACTAGTCCCACCCCGACCAACATGCCCCATCTACACTAGTCCCACCCCGACCAACATGCCTCATTTACACTAGTCCCACCACGACCAACATGCCCCATCTATACTAGTCCCACTCCGAACAACATGCCCCTACACTAGTCCCACCCCGACCAACATGCCCCTACACTAGTCCCACCCCGACCAACATGCCCCAACTACACTAGTCCCACCCCGACCAACATGCCCCATCTACACTATTCCCACCCCGACCAACATGCCCCATCTACACTAGTCCCACCCCGACCATGCCCCATCTACACTAGTCCCACCACGACCAACATGCCCCTACACTAGTCCCACCCCGACCAACATGCCCCATCTACACTAGTCCCAACCCGACCAACATGCCGCATCTAAACTAGTGCCACCCCGACCAACACGCCCCATCTACACTAGTCCCACCCCGACCAACATGCCCCTACACTAGTCACACCCCGACCAACATGCCCCATCGACACTAGTCCCACCCCGACCAACATGCCCCATCTTCACCAGTCCCACCCCGACCAACATGCCCCATCTACACTAGTCCCACCCCGACCATCATGCCCCATCTACACTAGTCCCACCCCGACCAACATGCCCCATCTACACCAGTCCCACCCCGACCAACATGCCCCATCTACACTAGTCCCACCCCGACCAACATGCCCCATCTACACTGGTGCCACCCCGACCAACATGCCCCATCTACACTAGTCCCACCCCGACCAACATGCCCCATCTACAGTAGTCCCACCCCGACCAACATGCCCCATCTACACTTGTCCCACCCCGACCAACATGCCCCATCTACACTAGTCCCACCCCGACCAACATGCCCCATCTACACTAGTCTCACCCCGACCAACATGCCCCATCTACACTAGACCCACCCGACCAACATGCCCCATCTATGCTAGTCCCACCCCGACCATCATGCCCCATCTACACTAGTCCCACCCGGACCAACATGCCCCATCTACACTAGTCCCACCCCGATCAAACATGCCCCATCTACAGTAGTCCCACCCCGACCTACATGCCCCATCTACACTAGTCCCACCCCGACCAACATGCCCCATCTACACTAGTCCCACTCCGACCAACATGCCCCATCTACACTAGTTGCACCCGACCAACATGCCCCATCTACACTAGTCCCACCCCGACCAACATGCCCCATCTACACTATTCCCACCCCGATCAACATGCCCCATCTACACTAGTCCCACCCCGACCAACATGCCCCATCTACAGTAGTCCCACCCCGACCAACATGCCCCATCTACACTAGTCCCACCCCGACCAACATACCCCATCTACACTAGTCCCACCCCTACCAACATGCCCCATCTACACTAGTCCCACTCCGACCAACTTGCCCCATCTACACTAGTCCCACCCCGACCAACATGCCCCATCTACACTAGTCCCACCCCGACCAACATGCTCCATCTACACTAGTCCCACCACGACCAACATGCCCCATCTACACTAGTCCCACCCCGACCGACATGCCCCATCTACACTAGTCCCACCCCGACCAACATGCCCCATCTACATTGGTCCCACCCCGACCAACATGCCCCATCTACACTAGTCCCACCTCGACCAACATGCCCCATCTACACTAGTCCCACCCCGACCAACATGCCCCATCTACACTAGTCCCACCCCGACCAACATGCCCCATCTACACTAGTCCCACCCCGATCAACATGCCCCATCTACACTAGTCCCACCCCGACCAACATGCCCCATCTACACTAGTCCCACCCCGACCAACATGCCCCATCTACAGTAGTCCCACCCCGACCAGCATGCCCCATCTACACTAGTCCCACCCCGACCAACATGCCCCATCTACACTTGTCCCACGCCGACCAACATGCCCCATCTACACTAGTCCCACCCCGACCAACATGCCCCATCTACACTAGTCCCACCCCGACCAACATGCCGCATCTACACTAGTCCCACCCCGACCAACATGCCCCATCTACACTAGTCCCACCCCGAACAACATGCCCCATCTAACCTAGTCCCACCTCGATCAACATGCCCCATCTACACTAGACCCACTCCGACCAACTTGCCCCATCTACACTAGTCCCACTCCGACCAACTTGCCCCATCTACACTAGTCCCACCCCGACCAACATGCCCCATCTACACTAGTCCCACCCCGACCAACATGCTCCATCTACACTAGTCCCACCCCGACCAACATGCCCCATCTACACTAGACCCACCCCGACCAACATGCCCCATCTACACTAGTCCCACCCCGACCAACATGCCCCCATCTACACTAGTCCCACCCCGACCAACATACCCCATCTACACTAGTCCCACCCCGATCAACATGCCCCATCTACACTAGTCCCACCACGACCAACATGCCCCATCTACAGTAGGCCCACCCCGACCAACATGCCCCATCTACACTAGTCCCACCCCGACCAACATACCCCATCTACACTAGTCCCACCCCGACCAACATGCCCCATCTACACTAGTCCCACCCCGAACAACATGCCCCATCTACACTAGTCCCACCCCGACCAACATACCCCATCTACATTAGTCCCACCCCGACCAACATGCCCCATCTACACTAGTCCCACCCCGACCAACATGCCCCATCTACACTAGTCCCACCCCGACCAACATGCCCCATCTACACTAGTCCCACCTCGACCAACATGCCCCATCTACACTAGTCCCACCCCGACCAACATGCCCCATCTACACTAGTCCCACCCCGACCAACATGCCCCATCTACACTAGTCCCACCCCGATCAACATGCCCCATCTACACTAGTCCCACCCCGACCAACATGCCCCATCTACACTAGTCCCACCCCGACCAACATGCCCCATCTACAGTAGTCCCACCCCGACCAGCATGCCCCATCTACACTAGTCCCACCCCGACCAACATGCCCCATCTACACTTGTCCCACGCCGACCAACATGCCCCATCTACACTAGTCCCACCCCGACCAACATGCCCCATCTACACTAGTCCCACCCCGACCAACATGCCGCATCTACACTAGTCCCACCCCGACCAACATGCCCCATCTACACTAGTCCCACCCCGAACAACATGCCCCATCTAACCTAGTCCCACCTCGATCAACATGCCCCATCTACACTAGACCCACTCCGACCAACTTGCCCCATCTACACTCGTCCCACTCCGACCAACTTGCCCCATCTACACTAGTCCCACACCGACCAACATGCCCCATCTACACTAGTCCCACCCCGACCAACATGCTCCATCTACACTAGTCCCACCACGACCAACATGCCCCATCTACACTAGACCCACCCGACCAACATGCCCCATCTACACTAGTCCCACCCCGACCAACATGCCCCATCTACACTAGTCCCACCCCGACCAACATACCCCATCTACACTAGTCCCACCCCGATCAACATGCCCCATCTACACTAGTCCCACCACGACCAACATGCCCCATCTACAGTAGGCCCACCCCGACCAACATGCCCCATCTACACTAGTCCCACCCCGACCAACATACCCCATCTACACTAGTCCCACCCCGACCAACATGCCCCATCTACACTAGTCCCACCCCGAACAACATGCCCCATCTACACTAGTCCCACCCCGACCAACATACCCCATCTACATTAGTCCCACCCCGACCAACATGCCCCATCTACACTAGTCCCACCCCGACCAACATGCCCCATCTACACTAGTCCCACCCCGACCAACATGCCCCATTTACACTAGTCCCTCCCCGACCAACATGCCCCATCTACACTAGTCCCACCCCGATCAACATGCCCCATCTACACTAGTCCCACCCCGACCAACATGCCCCATCTACAGTAGGCCCACCCCGACCAACATGCCCCATCTACACTAGTCCCACCCCGACCAACATACCCCATCTACACTAGTCCCACCCCGACCAACATGCCCCATCTACACTAGTCCCACCCCGAACAACATGCCCCATCTACACTAGTCCCACCCCGACCAACATACCCCATCTACATTAGTCCCACCCCGACCAACATGCCCCATCTACACTAGTCCCACCCCGACCAACATGCCCCATCTACAGTAGTCCCACCCCGACCAGCATGCCCCATCTACACTAGTCCCACCCCGACCAACATGCCCCATCTACACTTGTCCCACGCCGACCAACATGCCCCATCTACACTAGTCCCACCCCGACCAACATGCCCCATCTACACTAGTCCCACCCCGACCAACATGCCGCATCTACACTAGTCCCACCCCGACCAACATGCCCCATCTACACTAGTCCCACCCCGAACAACATGCCCCATCTAACCTAGTCCCACCTCGATCAACATGCCCCATCTACACTAGACCCACTCCGCCCAACTTGCCCCATCTACACTAGTCCCACTCCGACCAACTTGCCCCATCTACACTAGTCCCACCCCGACCAACATGCCCCATCTACACTAGTCCCACCCCGACCAACATGCTCCATCTACACTAGTCCCACCACGACCAACATGCCCCATCTACACTAGACCCACCCCGACCAACATGCCCCATCTACACTAGTCCCACCCCGACCAACATGCCCCATCTACACTAGTCCCACCCCGACCAACATGCCCCATCTACACTAGTCCCACCACGACCAACATGCCCCATCTACATTAGGCCCACCCCGACCAACATGCCCCATCTACACTAGTCCCACCCCGACCAACATACCCCATCTACACTAGTCCCACACCGACCAACATGCCCCATCTACACTAGTCCCACCCCGAACAACATGCCCCATCTACACTAGTCCCACCCCGACCAACATACCCCATCTACATTAGTCCCACCCCGACCAACATGCCCCATCTACACTAGTCCCACCCCGACCAACATGCCCCATCTACACTAGTCCCACCCCGACCAACATGCCCCATCTACACTAGTCCCACCCCGACCAACATGCCCCATCTACACTAGTCCCATCCCGATCAACATGCCCCATCTACACTAGTCCCACCCCGAAATAACATGCCCCATCTACACTAGTCCCACCCGACCAACATGCCCCATCTACAGTAGTCCCACCCCGACCAGCATGCCCCATCTACACTAGTCCCACCCCGACCAACATGCCCCATCTACACTTGTCCCACGCCGACCAACATGCCCCATCTACACTAGTCCCACCCCGACCAACATGCCCCATCTACACTAGTCCCACCCCGACCAACATGCCGCATCTACACTAGTCCCACCCCGACCAACATGCCCCATCTACACTAGTCCCACCCCGAACAACATGCCCCATCTAACCTAGTCCCACCTCGATCAACATGCCCCATCTACACTAGACCCACCCCGACCAACATGCCCCATCTACACTAGTCCCACCCGACCAACATGCCCCAACTACACTCGTCCCACCCCGACCAACATGCCCCATCTACACTAGTCCCACCCCGAACAACATGCCCCATCTACACTAGTCCCACACCGACCTACATGCCCCATCTACACAAGACCCATCCCGACCAACATGCCCCTACACAAGTCCCACCCCGACCAACATGTCCCATCTACACTAGTCCCACCCCGACCAACATGCCCCATCTACACTAGTCCCACCCCAACCAACATGCCCCATCTACACTAGTCCCACCCCGACCAACATGCCCCGTCTACACTAGTCCCACCCCGACCAACATGCCCCATCTACACTAGTCCCACCCCGACCAACATGCCCCATCTACACTAGTCCCACCCCGACCAACATACCCCATCTACACTAGTCCCACCCCGATCAACATGCCCCATCTACACTAGTCCCACCACGACCAACATGCCCCATCTACAGTAGGCCCACCCCGACCAACATGCCCCATCTACACTAGTCCCACCCCGACCAACATACCCCATCTACACTAGTCCCACCCCGACCAACATGCCCCATCTACACTAGTCCCACCCCGAACAACATGCCCCATCTACACTAGTCCCACCCCGACCAACATACCCCATCTACATTAGTCCCACCCCGACCAACATGCCCCATCTACACTAGTCCCACCCCGACCAACATGCCCCATCTACACTAGTCCCACCCCGACCAACATGCCCCATCTACACTAGTCCCACCCCGACCAACATGCCCCATCTACACTAGTCCCACCCCGATCAACATGCCCCATCTACACTAGTCCCACCCCGAAATAACATGCCCCATCTACACTAGTCCCACCCGACCAACATGCCCCATCTACAGTAGTCCCACCCCGACCAACATGCCCCATCTACACTAGTCCCACCCCGACCAACATACCCCATCTACACTAGTCCCACCCCGACCAACATGCCCCATCTACACTAGTCCCACCCCGAACAACATGCCCCATCTACACTAGTCCCACCCCGACCAACATACCCCATCTACATTAGTCCCACCCCGACCAACATGCCCCATCTACACTAGTCCCACCCCGACCAACATGCCCCATCTACACTAGTCCCACCCCGACCAACATGCCCCATTTACACTAGTCCCACCCCGACCAACATGCCCCATCTACACTAGTCCCACCCCGATCAACATGCCCCATCTACACTAGTCCCACCCCGACCAACATGCCCCGTCTACAGTAGGCCCACCCCGACCAACATGCCCCATCTACACTAGTCCCACCCCGACCAACATACCCCATCTACACTAGTCCCACCCCGACCAACATGCCCCATCTACACTAGTCCCACCCCGAACAACATGCCCCATCTACACTAGTCCCACCCCGACCAACATACCCCATCTACATTAGTCCCACCCCGACCAACATGCCCCATCTACACTAGTCCCACCCCGACCAACATGCCCCATCTACACTAGTCCCACCCCGACCAACATGCCCCATCTACACTAGTCCCACCCCGACCAACATGCCCCATCTACACTAGTCCCACCCCGATCAACATGCCCCATCTACACTAGTCCCACCCCGACCAACATGCCCCATCTACACTAGTCCCACCCCGACCAACATGCCCCATCTACAGTAGTCCCACCCCGACCAGCATGCCCCATCTACACTAGTCCCACCCCGACCAACATGCCCCATCTACACTTGTCCCACGCCGACCAACATGCCCCATCTACACTAGTCCCACCCCGACCAACATGCCCCATCTACACTAGTCCCACCCGACCAACATGCCGCATCTACACTAGTCCCACCCCGACCAACATGCCCCATCTACACTAGTCCCACCCCGAACAACATGCCCCATCTAACCTAGTCCCACCTCGATCAACATGCCCCATCTACACTAGACCCACTCCGACCAACTTGCCCCATCTACACTAGTCCCACTCCGACCAACTTGCCCCATCTACACTAGTCCCACCCCGACCAACATGCCCCATCTACACTAGTCCCACCCCGACCAACATGCTCCATCTACACTAGTCCCACCACGACCAACATGCCCCATCTACACTAGACCCACCCCGACCAACATGCCCCATCTGCACTAGTCCCACCCCGACCAACATGCCCCATCTACACTAGTCCCACCCCGACCAACATACCCCATCTACACTAGTCCCACCCCGATCAACATGCCCCATCTACACTAGTCCCACCACGACCAACATGCCCCATCTACATTAGGCCCACCCCGACCAACATGCCCCATCTACACTAGTCCCACCCCGACCAACATACCCCATCTACACTAGTCCCACCCCGACCAACATGCCCCATCTACACTAGTCCCACCCCGAACAACATGCCCCATCTACACTAGTCCCACCCCGACCAACATACCCCATCTACATTAGTCCCACCCCGACCAACATGCCCCATCTACACTAGTCCCACCCCGACCAACATGCCCCATCTACACTAGTCCCACCCCGACCAACATGCCCCATCTACACTAGTCCCACCCCGACCAACATGCCCCATCTACACTAGTCCCATCACGATCAACATGCCCCATCTACACTAGTCCCACCCCGAAATAACATGCCCCATCTACACTAGTCCCACCCGACCAACATGCCCCATCTACAGTAGTCCCACCCCGACCAGCATGCCCCATCTACACTAGTCCCACCCCGACCAACATGCCCCATCTACACTTGTCCCACGCCGACCAACATGCCCCATCTACACTAGTCCCACCCCGACCAACATGCCCCATCTACACTAGTCCCACCCCGACCAACATGCCGCATCTACATTAGTCCCACCCCGACCAACATGCCCCATCTACACTAGTCCCACCCCGAACAACATGCCCCATCTAACCTAGTCCCACCTCGATCAACATGCCCCATCTACACTAGACCCACCCCGACCAACATGCCCCATCTACACTAGTCCCACCCGACCAACATGCCCCAACTACACTCGTCCCACCCCGACCAACATGCCCCATCTACACTAGTCCCACCCCGAACAACATGCCCCATCTACACTAGTCCCACACCGACCTACATGCCCCATCTACACAAGACCCATCCCGACCAACATGCCCCTACACAAGTCCCACCCCGACCAACATGTCCCATCTACACTAGTCCCACCCCGACCAACATGCCCCATCTACACTAGTCCCACCCCAACCAACATGCCCCATCTACACTAGTCCCACCCCGACCAACATGCCCCGTCTACACCAGTCCCACCCCGACCAACATGCCCCATCTACACTAGTCCCACCCCGACCAACATGCCCCATCTACACTAGTCCCACCCCGACCAACATACCCCATCTACACTAGTCCCACCCCGATCAACATGCCCCATCTACACTAGTCCCACCACGACCAACATGCCCCATCTACAGTAGGCCCACCCCGACCAACATGCCCCATCTACACTAGTCCCACCCCGACCAACATACCCCATCTACACTAGTCCCACCCCGACCAACATGCCCCATCTACACTAGTCCCACCCCGAACAACATGCCCCATCTACACTAGTCCCACCCCGACCAACATACCCCATCTACATTAGTCCCACCCCGACCAACATGCCCCATCTACACTAGTCCCACCCCGACCAACATGCCCCATCTACACTAGTCCCACCCCGACCAACATGCCCCATCTACACTAGTCCCACCCCGACCAACATGCCCCATCTACACTAGTCCCACCCCGATCAACATGCCCCATCTACACTAGTCCCACCCCGAAATAACATGCCCCATCTACACTAGTCCCACCCGACCAACATGCCCCATCTACAGTAGTCCCACCCCGACCAGCATGCCCCATCTACACTAGTCCCACCCCGACCAACATGCCCCATCTACACTTGTCCCACGCCGACCAACATGCCCCATCTACACTAGTCCCACCCCGACCAACATGCCCCATCTACACTAGTCCCACCCCGACCAACATGCCGCATCTACACTAGTCCAACCCCGACCAACATGCCCCATCTACACTAGTCCCACCCCGAACAACATGCCCCATCTAACCTAGTCCCACCTCGATCAACATGCCCCATCTACACTAGACCCACCCCGACCAACATGCCCCATCTACACTAGTCCCACCCGACCAACATGCCCCAACTACACTCGTCCCACCCCGACCAACATGCCCCATCTACACTAGTCCCACCCCGAACAACATGCCCAATCTACACTAGTCCCACACCGACCTACATGCCCCATCTACACAAGACCCACCCCGACCAACATGCCCCTACACAAGTCCCACCCCGACCAACATGTCCCATCTACACTAGTCCCACCCCGACCAACATGCCCCATCTACACTATTCCCACCCCAACCAACATGCCCCATCTACACTAGTCCCACCCCGACCAACATGCCCCGTCTACACTAGTCCCACCCCGACCAACATGCCCCATCTACACTAGTCCCACCCCGACCAACATGCCCCATCTACACAAGTCCCACCCCGACCAACATGCCCCTACACTAGTCCCACCCCGACCAACGTGCCCCATCTACACTAGTCCCACTCCGTCCAAGATGCCCCATCTACACTCGTCCCACCCCGACCATGCCCCATCTACACTAGTCCCACCACGACCAACATGCCCCTACACTAGTCCCACCCCGACCAACATGCCCCATCTACACTAGTCCCAACCCGACCAACATGCCGCATCTAAACTAGTGCCACCCCGACCAACACGCCCCATCTACACTAGTCCCACCCCGACCAACATGCCCCTACACTAGTCACACCTCGACCAACATGCCCCATCGACACTAGTCCCACCCCGACCAACATGCCCCATCTACACTAGTCCCACCCCGACCAACATGCCCCATCTACACTAGTCCCACCCCGACCATCATGCCCCATCTACACTAGTCCCACCCCGACCAACATGTCCCATCTACACTAGTCCCACCCCGACCAACATGCCCCATCTACACTAGTCCCACCCGACCAACATGCCCCATCTACACTAGTCCCACCCCGACCAACATGCCCCATCTACACTAGTCCCACCCCGACCAACATGCCCCATCTACACTAGTCCCACCCCAAACAACATGCCCCATTTACACTAGTCCCACCCCGAACAACATGCCCGATCTATACTAGTCCCACCCCAACAAACATGCCCCTACACTAGTCCCACCCCGACCAACATGCCCCTACACTAGTCCCACCCCGACCAACATGCCCCATCTACACTAGTCCCACCCCGACCAACATGCCCCATCTACACTCGTCCCACCCCAACATGCCCCATCTACACTAGTCCCAACCCGACCAACATGCCCCATCTAAACTAGTCCCACCCCGACCAACATGCCCCATCTACACTATTCCCACCCCGACCAACATGCCCCTACACTAGTCACACCCCGACCAACATGCCCCATCGACACTAGGCCCACCCCGACCAACATGCCCCATCTACACTAGTCCCACCCCGACCAACATTCCCCATCTACACTAGTCCCACCCCGACCAACATGCCCCATCTACACTAGTCCCACGCCGACCAACATGCCCCTACACTAGTCCCACCCCGACCAACATGCCCCATCTACACTAGTCCCACCCCGACCAACATGCCCCATCTACACTAGTCCCACCCCGACCAACATGCCCCATCTACATTGGTCCCACCCCGACCAACATGCCCCATCTACACTAGTCCCACCCCGACCATCATGCCCCATCTACACTAGTCCCACCCCGACCAACATGCCCCATCTACACTAGTCCCACCCCGACCAACATGCCCCATCTACACTAGTCCCACCCCGACCAACATGCCCCATCTACACTAGTCCCACCCCGACCAACATGCCCCATCTACACTAGTCCCACCCCGACCAACATGCCCCTTCTACACTAGTCCCACCCCGACCAACATGCCCCATCTACATTAGTCCCACCCCGACCAACATGCCCCATCTACACTAGTCCCTCCCCGACCATGCCCCATCTACACTTGTCCCACCACGACCAACATGCCCCTACACTAGTCCCACCCCGACCAACATGCCCCATCTACACTAGTCCCACCCCGACCAACATGCCCCATCTACACTAATCCCACCCCGACCAACATGCCCCATCTCCACTAGTCCCACCCCGACCAACATGCCCCATCTACACTAGTCCCAACCCCACCAACATGCCCCATCTGAACTAGTCCCACCCCGACCAAGATGCCCCATCTACACTAGTCCCACCCCGACCAACATGCCCCTACACTAGTCACACCCCGACCAACATGTCCCATCGACACTAGTCCCACCCCGACCAACATGCCCCACCTACACTAGTCCCACCCGACCAACATGCCCCATCTACACTAGTCCCACCCCGACCAACATGCCCCATCTACACTAGTCCCACCCCGACCAACATGCCCCATCTTCATTAGTCCCACGCCGACCAACATGCCCCATCTACATTGGTCCCACCCCGACCAACATGCCCCATCTACACTAGTCCCACCCCGACCATCATGCCCCATCTACACTAGTCCCACCCCGACCAACATGCCCCATCTACACTAGTCCCACCCCGACCAACATGCCCCATCTACACTAGTCCCACCCCGACCAACATGCCCCATCTACACTAGTCCCACCCCGACCAACATGCCCCATCTACACTAGTCCCACCCCGACCAACATGCCCCATCTACACTAGTCCCACCCCGACCAACATGCCCCATCTACACTAGTCCCACCCCGCCCAACTTGCCCCATCTACACTAGTCCCACCCCGACCAACATGCGCCATCTACACTAGTCCCACGCGACCAACATGCCCCATCTACACTAGTCCCACCCCGACCAACATGCCCCATCTACACTAGTCCCACCCCGACCAACATGCCCCATCTCCACTAGTCCCACCCCGACCAACATGCCCCATCTACACTAGTCCCAACCCGACCAACATGCCCCATCTAAACTAGTCCCACCCCGACCAACATGCCCCATCTACACTAGTCCCACCCCGACCAACATGCCCCTACACTAGTCACACCCCGACCAACATGCCCCATCGACACTAGTCCCACCCCGACCAACATGCCCCATCTACACTAGTCCCACCCGACCAACATGCCCCATCTACACTAGTCCCACCCCGACCAACATGCCCCATCTACACTAGTCCCACGCCGACCAACATGCCCCTACACTAGTCCCACCCCGACCAAAATGCCCCATCTACACTAGTCCCACCCCGACCAACATGCCCTATCTACACTAGTCCCACCCCGACCAACATGCCCCATCTACACTAGTCTCACCCCGACCAACATGCCCCATCTACACTAGTCCCACCCCGACCATCATGCCCCATCTACACTAGTCCCACCCCGACCAACATGCCCCATCTACACTTGTCCCACCCCGACCAACATGCCCCATCTACACTAGTCCCACCCCGACCAACATGCCCCATCTACACTAGTCCCACCCCGACCAACATGCCCAATCTACACTAGTCACACCCCGACCAACATGCCCCATCTACACAAGTCCCACCCCGACCAACATGCCCCATCTACACTAGTCCCACCCCGACCAACATGCCCCATCTACACTAGTCCCACCCCGACCAACATGCCCCATCTACACTAGACCCACCCCGACCAACATGCCCCATCTACACTAGTCCCACCCCGACCAACATGCCCCATCTACACTAGTCCCACCCCGACCAACATGCCCCATCTACACTAGTCCCACCCCGACCAACATGCCCCATCTACACTAGTACCACCCCGACCAACATGCCCCATCTACACTAGTCCCACCCCGACCAACATGCCCCATCTACACTAGTCCCACCCCGACCAACATGCCCCATCTACACTCGTCCCACCCCGACCAGCATGCCCCATCTACACTCGTCCCACCCCGACCAACATGCCCCATCTACACTAGTCCCACCCCGACCAACATGCCCCTACACTAGTCACACCCCGACCAACATGCCCCATCTACACTCGTCCCACCCCGACCAACATGCCCCTACACTAGTCCCACCCCGACCAACATGCCCCATCTACACTAGTCCCACCCCGACCAACATGCCCCATCTACACTAGTCCCACCCCGACCAACATGCCCCATCTACACTGGTCCCACCCCGACCAACATGCCCCATCTACACTAGTCCCACCCCGACCATCATGCCCCATCTACACTAGTCCCACCCCGACCAACATGCCCCATCTACACTAGTCCCACCCCGACCAACATGCCCCATCTACACTAGTCCCACCCCGACCGACATGCCCCATTTACACTAGTCCCACCCCGACCAACATGCCCCATCTACACTAGTCCCACCCCGACCAACATGCCCCATCTACACTAGTCCCACCCCGACCAACATGCCCCATCTACAGTAGTCCCACCACGACCAACATGCCCCTACACTAGTCGCACCCCGACCAACATGCCCCATCGACACTAGTCCCACCCCGACCAACATGCCCCATCTACACTAGTCCCACCCGACCACCATGCCCCATCTACACTAGTCCCACCCCGACCAACATGCCCCATCTACACTACTCCCACGCCGACCAACATGCCCCTACACTAGTCCCACCCCGACCAACATGCCCCATCCACACTGGTCCCACCCCGACCAACATGCCCCATCTACACTTGTCCCACCCCGACCAACATGCCCCATCTACACTAGTCCCACCCCGACCAACATGCCCCATCTACACTAGTCCCACCCCGACCAACATGCCCCATCTACACTAGTCCCACCCCGACCAACATGCCCCTACACTAGTCCCACCCCGACCAACGTGCCCCATCTACACTAGTCCCACCCCGACCAACATGCCCCATCTACACTATTCCCACCCCGACCAACATGCCCCATCTCCACTAGTCCCAACCCGAACAACATGCCCCATCTACACTAGTCCCAACCCGACCAACATGCCCCATCTAAACTAGTCCCACCCCGACCAACATGCCCCATCTACACAGGTCCCACCCCGACCAACATGCCCCTACACTAGTCACACCCTGACCAACATGCCCCATCGACACTAGTCCCACCCCGACCAACATGCCCCCATCTACACTAGTCCCACCCGACCAACATGCCCCATCTACACTAGTCCCACCCCGACCAACATGCCCCATCTACACTAGTCACACCCCGACCAACATGCCCCATCTACACTAGTCCCACCCCGACCAACATGCCCCATCTACACTCGTCCCACCCCGACCAACATGCCCCATCTACACTCGTCCCATCCCGACCAACATGCCCCATCTACACTAGTCCCACCCCGACCAACATGCCCCATCTACACTAGTCCCACCCCGACCAACATGCCCCATCTACACTAGTCCCACCCCGACCAACATGCCCCATCTACACTAGTCCCACCCCGACCAACATGCCCCTTCTACACTAGTCCCACCCGACCAACATGCCCCTACACTAGTCCCACCCCGACCAACATGCCCCATCTACACTAGCCCCACCCCGACCAACATGCCCCATCTACACTATTCCCACCCCGACCAACATGCCCTATCTACACTAGTCCCACCCCGACCAACATGCCACTACACTAGTCCCCCCGACCAACATGCCCCATCGACACTAGTCCCACCCCGACCAACATGCCCCATCTACACTAGTCCCACCCGACCACCATGCCCCATCTACACTGGTCCCACCCCGACCAACATGCCCCATCTACACTACTCCCACGCCGACCAACATGCCCCTACACTAGTCCCACCCCGACCAACAAGCCCCATCCACACTGGTCCCACCCCGAGCAACATGCCCCATCTACACTAGTCCCACCCCGACCAACATGCCCCATCTACACTAGTCCCAACCCGACCAACATGCCCCAACTATACTAGTCCCACCGCGACCAACATGCCCCATCTACACTAGTCCCACCCCGACCAACATGCCCCATCTACACTAGTCCCACCCCGACCAACATGCCCCATCTACACTAGTCCCACCCCGACCAACATGCCCCATCTACACTAGTCCCACCCCGACCAACATGCCCCTACACTAGTCCCACCCGACCAACATGCCCCATCTACACTAGTCCCACCCCGACCAACATGCCCCGTCTACACTAGTCCCACCCCGACCAACATGCCCCATCTACACTAGTCCCACCCGACCAACATGCCCCATCTACACTAGTCCCACCCCGACCAACATGCCCCATCTACACTAGTCCCACCCTGACCAACATGCCCCATCTACACTAGTTCCACCCCGACCAACATGCCCCAACTACACTAGTCCCACCCCGACCTACATGCCCCATCTACACTAGTCCCACCCCGACCAACATGCCCCATTTACACTAGTCCCACCCCGACCAACATGCCCCATCTACACTAGCCCCACCCCGACCAACATGCCCCTACACTAGTCCCACCCCGACCAACATGCCCCTACACTAGTCCCACCCCGACCAACATGCCCCATCTACACTCGTCCCACCCCGACCAACATGCCCCATCTACACTAGTCCCACCCGCCCAACATGCCCCATCTGCACTAGTTCCACCCCGACCAACCCCAACTACACTAGTCCCACCCCGACCAACATGCCCCATCTACACTAGTCCCACCCGACCAACATGCCCCATCTACACTAGTTCCACCCCGACCATCATGCCCCATCTACACTAGTCCCATCCCGACCAACATGCCCCATCTACACTAGTCCCACCCCGACCAACTTGCCCAATCTACACTAGTCTTACCCCGACCAACATGCCCCATCTGCACCAGTCCCACCCCGACCAACATGCCCCATCTACACTAGTCCCACCGCGACCAACATGCCCCATCTACACTAGTCCCACCCCGACCAACATGCCCCATCTACACTAGTCCCACCCCGACCAACATGCCCCATCTACACTTGTCCCACCCCGACCAACATGCCCCATCTACACTAGTCCCACCCCGACCAACATGCCCCATCTACACTAGTCCAACCTCGACCAACATGCCCCATCTACACTATTCCCACCCCGACCAACATACCCCATCTACCCTAGTCCCACCCCGACCAAAATGCCCCATCTACACTAGTCCCACCCCGACCAACATGCCTCATCTATACTAGTCCCACCCAGACCAACATGCCCCATCTACACTAGTCCCACGCCGACCAACATGCCCCATCTACACTAGTCCCACCCCGACCAACATGCCCCATCTACACTAGTCCAACCCCGACCAACATGCCCCATCTACACTAGTCCCACCCCGACCAACATGCCCCATCTACACTAGTCCCAACCCGACCAACATGCCCCAAACTATACTAGTCCCACCGCGACCAACATGCCCCATCTACACTAGTCCCACCCCGACCAACATGCCCCATCTACACTAGTCCTACCCCGACCAACATGCCCCATCTACACTAGTCCCACCCCGACCAACATGCCCCATCTACACTAGTCCCACCCCGACCAACATGCCCCTACACTAGTCCCACCCCGACCAACATGCCCCATCTACACTAGTCCCACCCCGACCAACGCCCCATCTACACTAGTCCCACCCGGACTAACATGCCCCATCTACACTAGTCCCACCCCGACCAACATGCCCCATCTACACTAGTCCCACCCCGACAAACATGCCCAATCTACACTAGTCCCACCCTGACCAACATGCCCCATCTACACTAGTTCCACCCCGACCAACATGCCCCATCTACACTAGTCCCACCCCGACCTACATGCCCCATCTACACTAGACCCACCCCGACCAACATGCCCCATTTACACTAGTCCCACCCCGACCAACATGCCCCATCTACACTAGCCCCACCCCGACCAACATGCCCCTACACTAGTCCCACCCCGACCAACATGCCCCTACACTTGTCCCACCCCGACCAACATGCCCCATCTACACTAGGCCCACCCCGCCCAACATGCCCCATCTACACTAGTTCCACCCCGACCAACCCCATCTACACTAGTCCCACCCCGACCAACATGCCCCATCTACACTAGTCCCACCCCGACCAACATGCCCCCTCTACACTAGTCCCACCCCGACCATCATGCCCCATCTACACTAGTCCCACCCCGACCAACATGCCCCATCTACACTAGTCCCACCTCGACCAACATGCCCCATCTACACTAGTCCCACCCCGACCAACATGCCCCATCTACACTAGTCCCACCCCGACCAACTTGCCCAATCTACACTAGTCTCACCCCGACCAACATGCCCCATCTACACAAGTCCCACCCCGACCAACATGCCCCATCTACACTAGTCCCACCCGACCAACAAGCCCCATCTACACTAGTCCCACCCCGACCAACATGCCCCATCTACACTAGTCCCAACCCGACCAACAATGCCCCATCTACACTAGTCCCACCCCGACCAACATGCCCATCTACACTAGTCCCACCCCGACCAACATGCCCCATCTACACTAGTCCCACCCCGAACAACATGCCCCATCTACACTAGTCCCACCCCGACCAACATGCCCCAACTACACTAGTCCCACCGCGACCAACATGCCCCATCTACACTAGTCCCACCCCGACCAACATGCCCCATCTACGCTAGTCCCACCCCGACCAACATGCCCCATCTACACTAATCCCACCCCGACCATCATGCCCCGCTACACTAGTCCCACCCCGACCAACATGCCCCATCTACATTAGTCCCACCTCGACCAACATGCCCCATCTACACTAGTCCCACCCCGACCTACATGCCCCATCTACACTAGACCCACCCCGACCAACATGCCCCATCTACACTAGTCCCACCCCGAACAACATGCCCCATGTACACTAGTCCCACCCCGATCAACATGCCCCTACACTAGTCCCACCCCGACCAACATGCCCCATCTACACTAGTCCCACCCCGCCCAACATGCCCCATCTACACTAGTTCCACCCCGACCAACCCCATCTACACTAGTCCCACCCCGACCAACATGCCCCATCTACACTAATCCCACCCCGACCAACATGCCCCATCTACACTAGTCCCACCCCGACCAACATGCCCCTACACTAGTCCCACCCGACCAACATGCCCCATCTACACTAGTCCCACCCCGACCAACGCCCCATCTACACTAGTCCCACCCCGACCAACATGCCCCATCTACACTAGTCCCACCGCGACAACATGCCCCATCTACACTAGTCCCACCCCGACCAACATGCCCCATCTACATTAGTCCCACCTCGACCAACATGCCCCATCTACACTAGTCCCACCCCGACCAACATGTCCCATCTACACTAGTCCCACCCCGACCAACTTGCCCAATCTACACTAGTCTCACCCCGACCAACATGCCCCATCTACACAAGTCCCACCCGACCAACATGCCCCATCTACACTAGTCCCACCCCGACCAACATGCCCCATCTACACTAGTCCCACCCCGACCAACATGCCCCATCTACACTAGTCCCAACCCGACCAACATGCCCCATCTACACTAGTCCCACCCCGACCAACATGCCACATCTACACTAGTCCCACCCCGACCACCATGCCCCATCTACACTAGTCCCACCCCGAACAACATGCCCCATCTACACTAGTCCCACCCCGACCAACATGCCCCTACACTAGTCCCACCCCGACCAACATGCCCCATCTATACTAATCCCGCCCCGACCAACATGCCCCATCTACACTAGTCCCACCCCGACCAACATGCCCCATCTACACTAGTCCCAACCCGACCAACATGCCCCATCTACACTAGTCCCACCCCGACCAACATGCCCATCTACACTAGTCCCACCCTGACCAACATGCCCCATCTACACTAGTTCCACCCCGACCAACATGCCCCATCTACACTAGTCCCACCCCGACCTACATCCCCATCTACACTAGTCCCACCCCGACCAACATGCCCCATTTACACTAGTCCCACCCCGACTAACATGCCCCATCTACACTAGCCCCACCCCGACCAACATGCCCCTACACTAGTCCCACCCCGACCAACATGCCCCTACACTAGTCCCACCCCGACCAACATGCCCCATCTACACTTCTCCCACCCCGACCAACATGCCCCATCTACACTAGTCCCACCCCGCCCCAACATGCCCCATCTACGCTAGTTCCACCCCGACCAACCCCATCTACACTAGTCCCACCCCGACCAACATGCCCCATCTACACTAGTCCCACCCCGACCAACATGCCCCATCTACACTAGTCCCACCCCGACCATCATGCCCCATCTACACTCGTCCCACCCCGACCAACATGCCCCATCTACACTAGTCCCACCACGACCAACATGCCCCATCTACACTAGTCCCACCCCGACCAACATGCCCCATCTACACTAGTCCCACCCCGACCAACTTGCCCAATCTACACTAGTCTCACCCCGACCAACATGCCCCATCTACACTAGTCCCACCCCGACCAACATGCCCCATCTACACTAGTCCCACCCCGACCAACATGCCCCATCTACACTAGTCCCACCCCGACCAACATGCCCCATCTACACTAGTCCCACCCCGACCAACTTGCCCCATCTACACTAGAACCACCCCGACCAACATGCCCCATCTACACTAGTCCCACCCCGACCAACATGCCTAATCTACACTACTCCCACCCTGACCAACATGCCCCATCTACACTAGACCCACCCCGACCAACATGCCCCATCTACACTAGTCCCACCCCGACCAACATGCCCCATCTACACTAGTCCCACCCCGACCAACATGCCCCATCTATACTAGTCCCACCCAGACCAACATGCCCCATCTACACTAGTCCCACGCCGACCAACATGCCCCATCTACACTAGTCCCACCCCGACCAACATGCCCCATCTACACTAGTCCCACCCCGACCAACATGCCCATCTACACTAGTCCCACCCCGACCAACATGCCCCATCTACACTAGTCCCAACCCGACCAACATGCCCCAACTACACTAGTCCCACCGCGACCAACATGCCCCATCTACACTAGTCCCACCCCGACCAACATGCCCCATCTACACTAGTCCCACCCCGACCAACATGCCCCATCTACACTAGTCCCACCCCGATCAACATGCCCCATCTACACTAGTCCCACCCCGACCAACATGCCCCTACACTAGTCCCACCCCGACCAACATGCCCCATCTACACTAGTCCCACCCCGACCAACGCCCCATCTACACTAGTCCCACCCCGACCAACATGCCCCATCTACACTAGTCCCACCCCGACCAACATGCCCCATCTACACTAGTCCCACCCCGACCAACATGCCCCATCTACACTAGTCCCAACCCGACCAACATGTCCCAACTACACTAGTCCCACCGCGACCAACATGCCCCATCTACACTAGTCCCACCCCGACCAACATGCCCCATCTACACTAGTCCCACCCCGAACAACATGCCCCATCTACACTAGTCCCACCCCGACCAACATTCCCCATCTACACTAGTCCCACCCCGACCAACATGCCCCTACACTAGTCCCCCCCCGACCAACATGCCCCATCTACACTAGTCCCACCCCGACCAACGCCCCATCTACACTAGTGCCACCCCGACCAACATTCCCCATCTACACTAGTCCCACCCCGACCAACATGCCCCATCTACACTAGTCCCAACCCGACCAACATGCCCCAACTACACTAGTCCCACCGCGACCAACATGCCCCATCTACACTAGTCCCACCCCGACCAACATGGCCCATCTACACTAGTCCCACCCCGACCAACATGCCCCATCTACACTAGTCCCACCCCGACCAACATGCCCCATCTACACTAGTCCCACCCCGACCAACATGCCCCTACACTAGTCCCACCCCGACCAACATGCCCCATCTACACTAGTCCCACCCCGACCAACGCCCCATCTACACTAGTCCACCCCGACCAACATGCCCCATCTACACTACTCTCACCCCGACCAACATGCCCCATCTACACTAGTCCCACCCCGACCAACATGCCCATCTACACTAGTCCCACCCCGACCAACATGCCCCATCTACACTAGTCCCAACCCGACCAACATGCCCCAACTACACTAGTCCCACCGCGACCAACATGCCCCATCTACACTAGTCCCACCCCGACCAACATGCCCCATCTACACTAGTCCCACCAGAACCAACATGCCCCATCTACACTAGTCCCACCCCGACCAACATGCCCCATCTACACTAGTCCCACCCCGACCAACATGCCCCATCTACACTAGTCCCACCCCGCCCAACATGCCCCATCTACACTAGTTCCACCCCGACCAACCCCATCTACACTAGTCCCACCCCGACCAACATGCCCCATCTACACTAGTCCCACCCCGACCAACATGCCCCATCTACACTAGTCCCACCACGACCATCATGCCCCATCTACACTAGTCCCACCCCGACCAACATGCCCCATCTACACTAGTCCCACCTCGACCAACATGCCCCATCTACACTAGTCCCACCCCGACCAACATGCCCCATCTACACTAGTCCCACCCCGACCAACTTGCCCAATCTACACTAGTCTCACCCCGACCAACATGCCCCATCTACACTAGACCACCCCGACCAACATGCCCCATCTACACTAGTCCCACCCTGACCAACATGCCCCATCTACACTAGTTCCACCCCGACCAACATGCCCCATCTACACTAGTCCCACCCCGACCTACATCCCCATCTACACTAGTCCCACCCCGACCAACATGCCCCATTTACACTAGTCCCACCCCGACTAACATGCCCCATCTACACTAGCCCCACCCCGACCAACATGCCCCTACACTAGTCCCACCCCGACCAACATGCCCCTACACTAGACCCACCCCGACCAACATGCCCCATCTACACTAGTCCCACCCCGACCAACATGCCCCATCTACACTAGTCCCACCCCGCCCAACATGCCCCATCTACACTAGTTCCACCCCGACCAACCCCATCTACACTAGTCCCACCCCGACCAACATGCCCCATCTACACTAGTCCCACCCCGACCAACATGCCCCATCTACACTAGTCCCACCCCGACCATCATGCCCCATCTACACTCGTCCCACCCCGACCAACATGCCCCATCTACACTAGTCCCACCACGACCAACATGCCCCATCTACACTAGTCCCACCCCGACCAACATGCCCCATCTACACTAGTCCCACCCCGACCAACTTGCCCAATCTACACTAGTCTCACCCCGACCAACATGCCCCATCTACACTAGTCCCACCCCGACCAACATGCCCCATTTACACTAGTCCCACCCCGACCAACATGCCCCATCAACACTAGTCCCACCCCGACCAACATGCCCCATCTACACTAGTCCCACCCCGACCAACTTGCCCCATCTACACTAGAACCACCCCGACCAACATGCCCCATCTACACTAGTCCCACCCCGACCAACATGCCTAATCTACACTACTCCCACCCTGACCAACATGCCCCATCTACACTAGACCCACCCCGACCAACATTCCCCATCTACACTAGTCCCACCCCGACCAACATGCCCCATCTACACTAGTCCCACCCCGACCAACATGCCCCATCTATACTAGTCCCACCCAGACCAACATGCCCCATCTACACTAGTCCCACGCCGACCAACATGCCCCATCTACACTAGTCCCACCCCGACCAACATGCCCCATCTACACTAGACCCACCCCGACCAACATGCCCATCTACACTAGTCCCACCCCAACCAACATGCCCCATCTACACTAGTCCCAACCCGACCAACATGCCCCAACTACACTAGTCCCACCGCGACCAACATGCCCCATCTACACTAGTCCCACCCCGAACAACATGCCCCATCTACACTAGTCCCACCCCGACCAACATGCCCCATCTACACTAGTCCCACCCCGACCAACATGCCCCATCTACACTAGTCCCACCCCGACCAACATGCCCCATCTACACTAGTCCCAACCCGACCAACATGTCCCAACTACACTAGTCCCACCGCGACCAACATGCCCCATCTACACTAGTCCCACCCCGACCAACATGCCCCATCTACACTAGTCCCACCCCGACCAACATGCCCCATCTACACTAGTCCCACCCCGACCAACATGCCCCATCTACACTAGACCCACCCCGACCAACATGCCCCTACACTAGTCCCTCCCCGACCAACATGCCCCATCTACACTAGTCCCACCCCGACCAACGCCCCATCTACACTAGTCCCACCCCGACCAACATGCCCCATCTACACTAGTCCCACCCCGACCAACATGCCCCATCTACATTTGTCCCACCCGACCAACATGCCCCATCTACACTAGTCCCACCCTGACCAACATGCCCCATCTACACTTGTTCCACCCCGACCAACATGCCCCATCTACACTAGTCCCACCCCGACCTACATGCCCCATCTACACTAGTCCCACCCCGACCAACATGCCCCATTTACACTAGTCCCACTCCGACCAACATGCCCCATCTACACTAGCCCCACCCCGACCAACATGCCCCTACACTAGCCCCACCCCGACCAACATGCCCCTACACTAGGCCCACCCCAACCAACATGCCCCATCTATACTAGTCCCACCCCGACCAACATGCCCCATCTACACTAGTCCCACCCCGCCCAACATGCCCCATCTACACTAGTTCCACCCCGACCAACCCCATCTACACTAGTCCCACCCCGACCAACATGCCCCATCTACACTAGTCCCACCCCGACCAACATGCCCCATCTACACTAGTCCCACCCCGACCATCATGCCCCATCTACACTAGTCCCACCCCGACCAACATGCCCCATCTACACTAGACCCACCCCGACCAACATGCCCCTACACTAGTCCCTCCCCGACCAACATGCCCCATCTACACTAGTCCCACCCCGACCAACGCCCCATCTACACTAGTCCCACCCCGACCAACATGCCCCATCTACACTAGTCCCACCCCGACCAACATGCCCCATCTACACTTGTCCCACCCCGACCAACATGCCCCATCTACACTAGTCCCACCCTGACCAACATGCCCCATCTACACTAGTTCCACCCCGACCAACATGCCCCATCTACACTAGTCCCACCCCGACCTACATGCCCCATCTACACTAGTCCCACCCCGACCAACATGCCCCATTTACACTAGTCCCACCCCGACCAACATGCCCCATCTACACTAGCCCCACCCCGACCAACATGCCCCTACACTAGTCCCACCCCGACCAACATGCCCCTACACTAGTCCCACCCCAACCAACATGCCCCATCTACACGTCCCACCCCGACCAACATGCCCCATCTACACTAGTCGCACCCCGCCCAACATGCCCCATCTACACTAGTTCCACCCCGACCAACCCCATCTACACTAGTCCCACCCCGACCAACATGCCCCATCTACACTAGTCCCACCCCGACCAACATGCCCCAACTACACTAGTCCCACCCCGACCATCATGCCCCATCTACACTAGTCCCACCCGGACCAACATGCCCCATCTACACTAGTCCCACCTCGACCAACATGCCCCATCTACACTAGTCCCACCCCGACCAACATGCCCCATCTACACTAGTCCCACCCCGACCAACTTGCCCAATCTACACTAGTCTCACCCCGACCAACATGCCCCATCTACACTAGTCCCACCCCGACCAACATGCCCCATCTACTCTAGTCCCACCCCGACCAACATGCCCCATCTACACTAGTCCCACCCCGACCAACATGCCCCATCTACACTAGTCCCAACCCGACCAACATGCCCCAACTACACTAGTCCCACCGCGACCAACATGCCCCATCTACACTAGTCCCACCCCGACCAACATGCCCCATTTACACTAGTCCCACCCCGACCAACATGCCCCATCTACACTAGTCCCACCCCGACCAACATGCCCCATCTACACTAGTCCCACCCCGACCAACATGCCCATACACTAGTCCCACCTCGACCAACATGCCCCATCTACACTAGTCCCACCCCGACCAACATGCCCCATCTACACTAGTCCCACCCTGACAAACATGCCCCATCTACACTAGTCCCACCCCGACCAACATGCCCCATCTACACTAGTCCCACCCCGACCAACATGCTCCATCTACACTAGTCCCACCCTGACCAACATGCCCCATCTACACTAGTTCCACCCCGACCAACATGCCCCATCTACACTAGTCCCACCCCGACCTACATGCCCCATCTACACTAGTCCCACCCCGACCAACATGCCCCATTTACACTAGTCCCACCCCGACCAACATGCCCCATCTACACTAGCCCCACCCCGACCAACATGCCCCTACACTAGTCCCACCCCGACCAACATGCCCCTACACTAGTCCCACCCCGACCAACATGCCCCATCTACACTAGTCCCACCCCGACCAATATGCCCCATCTACACTAGTCCCACCCCGCCCAACATGCCCCATCTACACTAGTTCCACCCCGACCAACCCCATCTACACTAGTCCCACCCCGACCAACATGCCCCATCTACACTAGTCCCACCCCGACCAACATGCCCCATCTACACTAGTCCCACCCCGACCATCATGCCCCATCTACACTAGTCCCACCCCGACCAACATGCCCCATCTACAATAGTCCCACCCCGACCAACATGCCCCATCTACACTAGTCCCACCCCGACCAACATGCCCCATCTACACTAGTCCCACCCCGACCAACTTGCCCAATCTACACTAGTCTCACCCCCGACCAACATGCCCCATCTACACTAGTCCCACCCCGACCAACATGCCCCATCTACACTAGTCCCACCCCGACCAACATGCCCCATCTACACTAGTCCCACCCCGACCAACATGCCCCATCTACACTAGTCCCACCCCGACCAACTTGCCCCATCTACACTAGAGCCACCCCGACCAACATGCCCCATCTACACTAGTCCCACCCCGACCAACATGCCCCATCTACACTACTCCCACCCTGACCAACATGCCCCATCTACACTAGACCCACCCCGACCAACATGCCCCATCTACACTAGTCCCACCCCGACCAACATGCCCCATCTACACTAGTCCCACCCCGACCAACATGCCCCATCTACACTAGTCCCACCCCGACCAACATGCCCCATCTACACTAGTCCCACCCCAACCAACATGCCCCATCTACACTATTCCCACCCCGACCAACATGCCCCATCTACACTAGTCCCACCCCGACCAACATGCCCCATCTACACTAGTCCCACCCCGACCAACATGCACCATCTACACTCGTCCTACCCCGACCAACATGCCCCATCTACACTTGTCCCACCCCGACCAACATGCCCCATCTACACTAGTCCCACCCCGACCAACATGCCCCATCTACACTAGTCCCACCCCGACCAACATGCCCCATCTACACTAGTCCCACCCGACCAACATGCCCCATCTACACTAGTCCCACCCCGACCAACATGCCCTTTCTACACTAGTCCCACCCGTCCAACATGCCCCTACACTAGTCCCACCCCGACCAACATGCCCCATCTGCACTAGCCCCACCCCGACCAACATGCCCCATATACACTAGTCCCACCCCGACCAACATGCCCCATCTACACTTGTCCCACCCCGACCAACATGCCCCATCTACACTAGTCCCACCCCGACCAACATGCCCCATCTACACTAGTCCAACCTCGACCAACATGCCCCATCTACACTAGTCCCACCCCGACCAACATACCCCATCTACACTAGTCCCACCCCGACCAAAATGCCCCAACTACACTAGTCCCACCCCGACCAACATGCCCCATCTATACTAGTCCCACCCAGACCAACATGCCCCATCTACACTAGTCCCACGCCGACCAACATGCCCCATCTACACTAGTCCCACCACGACCAACATGCCCCATCTACACTAGTCCCACCCCGACCAACATGCCCCATCTACACTAGTCCCACCCCGACCAACATGCCCCATCTACACTAGTCCCAACCGGACCAACATGCCCCAAATACACTAGTCCCACCGCGACCAACATGCCCCTTCTACACTAGTCCCACCCCGACCAACATGCCCCATCTACACTAGTCCCACCCCGACCAACATGCCCCATCTACACTAGTCCCACCCCGACCAACATGCCCCATCTACAGTAGTCCCACCCCGACCAACATGCCCCTACACTAGTCCCACCCCGACCAACATGCCCCATCTACACTACTCCCACCCTGACCAACATGCCCCATCTACACTAGACCCACCCCGACCAACATGCCCCATCTACACTAGTCCCACCCCGACCAACATGCCCCATCTACACTAGTCCCACCCCGACCAACATGCCCCATCTACACTAGTCCCACCCCGACCAACATGCCCCATCTACACTAGTCCCACGCCGACCAACATGCCCCATCTACACTAGTCCCACCCCGACCAACATGCCCCATCTACACTAGTCCCACCCCGACCAACATGCCCCATCTACACTAGTCCCACCCCGACCAACATGCCCCATCTACACTAGTCCCAACCCGACCAACATGCCCCAAATACACTAGTCCCACCGCGACCAACATGCCCCATCTACACTAGTCCCACCCCGACCAACATGCCTCATCTACACTAGTCCCACCCCGACCAACATGCCCCATCTACACTAGTCCCACCCCGACCAACATGCCCCATCTACAGTAGTCCCACCCCGACCAACATGCCCCTACACTAGTCCCACCCCGACCAACATGCCCCATCTACACTACTCCCACCCTGACCAACATGCCCCATCTACACTAGACCCACCCCGACCAACATGCCCCATCTACACTAGTCCCACCCCGACCAACATGCCCCATCTACACTAGTCCCACCCCGACCAACATGCCCCATCTACACTAGTCCCACCCCGACCAACATACCCCATCTACACTAGTCCCACCCCGACCAAAATGCCCCAACTACACTAGTCCCACCCCGACCAACATGCCCCATCTATACTAGTCCCACCCAGACCAACATGCCCCATCTACACTAGTCCCACGCCGACCAACATGCCCCATCTACACTAGTCCCACCCCGACCAACATGCCCCATCTACACTAGTCCCACCCCGACCAACATGCCCCATCTACACTAGTCCCACCCCGACCAACATGCCCCATCTACACTAGTCCCACCCCGACCAACATGCCCCATCTACAATAGTCCCACCGCGACCAACATGCCCCATCTACACTAGTCCCACCCCGACCAACATGCCCCATCTACACTAGTCCCACCCCGACCAACATGCCCCATCTACACTAGTCCCACCCCGACCAACATGCCCCATCTACACTAGTCCCACCCCGACCAACATGCCCCATCTACACTAGTCCCATCCCGACCAACATGCCCCATTTACACTAGTCCCACCCCGACCAACATGCCCCATCTACACTAGCCCCACCCCGACCAACATGCTCCTACACTAGTCCCACCCTGACCAACATGCCCCTACACTAGTCCCACCCCGACCAACATGCTCCATCTACACTAGTCCCACCCCGACCAACATGCCCCATCTACGCTAGTCCCACCCCGACCAACATGCCCCATCTACACAAGTCCCACCCCGACCAACCCCATCTACACTAGTCCCACCCCGACCAATATGTCCCTACACTAGTCCCACCCCGACCAACATGCCCCATCTACACCATTCCCACCCTACCCAACATGCCCCATCTACACCAGTCCCACCCCGACCAACATGCCCCATCTACACTAGTCCCACCCCGACCAACATGCCCCTAAACTACTCACACCCCGACCAACATGCCCCATCTACACTAGTCCCACCCCGACCAACATGCCCTATCTACACTAGTCCCACCCCGACCAACATGCCCCATCTACACTAGTCCCACCCCTACCAACATGCCCCATCTACACTAGTCCCACCCCGACCAACATGCCCCATCTACAATAGTCCCACCCCGACCAACATGCCCCATCTACACTAGTCCCACCCTGACCAACATGCCCCATCTACACTAGTCCCACCCCGACCAACATGCCCCATCTACACTAATCCCACCCCGACCAACATGCCCCATCTACACTCGTCCCACCCCGACCAACATGCCCCATCTACACTGGACCCACCCCGACCAACATGCCCCATCTACACTAGTCCCACCCCAACCAACATGCCCCATCTACACTAGTCCCACCCCGACCAACATGCCCCATCTACACTAATCCCACCCCGAACAACATGCCCCATCTACACTAGTCCCACCCCGACCAACTTGCCCCATCTACACTAGTCCCACCCCGACCAACATGCCCCATCTACACTAGCCGCACCCCGGCAAACATGCCCCATCTACACTAGTCCCACCCCGACCAACATGCCCCATCTACACTAGTCCCACCCCGACCAACATGCCCCATCTACACTAGTCCCACCCCGACCATCATGCCCCATCTACACTAGTCCCACCCCGACCAACATGCCCCATCTACACTAGTCCCACCTCGACCAACATGCCCCATCTACACTTGTCCCACCCCGACCAACATGCCCCATCTACATTAGTCCCACCCCGACCAACCCCATCTACACTACTCACACCCCGACCAACATGCCCCATCTACACTAGTCCCACCCCGACCAACATGCCCCATCTACACTAGTCCCACCCCGACCAACATGCCCCATCTACACTAGTCCCACCCCGACCAACATGCCCAATCTACACTAGTCCCACCCCGACCAACATGCCCCTTCTACACTAGTCCCAACCCGACCAACATGCCCCATCTACAATAGTCCCACCCCGACCAACATGCCCCATCTACACTAGTCCCACCCTGACCAACATGCCCCATCTACACTAGTCCCACCCCGACCAACATGCCCCATCTACACTAATCCCACCCCGACCAACATGCCCCATCTACACTCGTCCCACCCCGACCAACATGCCCCATCTACACTGGTCCCACCCCGACCAACATGCCCCATCTGCACTAGTCCTACCCCGACCAACATGCCCCATCTACACTAGTCCCACCCCGACCAACATTCCCCATCTACACTAATCCCACCCCGACCAACATGCCCCATCTACACTAGTCCCACCCCGACCAACTTGCCCCATCTACACTAGTCCCACCCCGACCAACATGCCCCATCTACACTAGCCCCACCCCGACAAACATGCCCCATCTACACTAGTCCCACCCCGACCAACATGCCCCATCAACACTTGTCCCACCCCGACCAACATGCCCCATCTACACTAGTCCCACCCCGACCAACTTGCCCCATCTACACTAGTCCCACCCCGACCAACATGCCCCATCTACACTAGACCCACCCCGACCAACATGCCCCATCTATACTAGTCCCACCCAGACCAACATGCCCCATCTACACTAGTCCCACGCGGCCAACATGCCCTATCTACACTAGTCCCACCACGACCAACATGCCCCATCTACACTAGTCCCACCCCGACCAACATGCCCCATCTACACTAGTCCCACCCCGACCAACATGCCCCATCTACACTAGTCCCAACCGGACCAACATGCCCCAAATACACTAGTCCCACCGCGACCAACATGCCCCATCTACACTAG
>JAXLNO010005430.1:118519-169329 GCA_038087875.1 Malacoraja senta
CACTTGTCCCACCCCGACCAACATGCCCCATCTACACTAATCCCATCCCGACCAACATGCCTCATCTACACTAGGTTCACCCCGGCCAACAACCCATCTACATTAGTCCCAGCCCGACCAACATGCCCCATCTACATTAGTCCCACCCCGACCAACATGCCCCATCTACACTAGTCCCACCCCGACCAACATGCCCCATCTACACTAGTCCCACCCCGACCAACAAGCCCCATCTACACTAGTCCCACCCCGACCAACATGCACCATCTACACTTGTCCCCACCCCGACCAACATGACCCATCTACACTAGTCCCACCCAACCAACATGCCTCATCTACACTAGTTTCACCCGGCCAACAACCCATCTACATTAGTCCCACCCAGACCAACATGCCCCATCTACACTAGTCCCACCCCGACCAACATGCCCCATCTACACTAGTCCCACCCCGACCAACATGCCCCATCTACACTAGTCCCACCCCGACCAACATGCACCATCTACACTTGTCCCACCCCGACCAACATGACCCATCTACACTAGTCCCACCCGACCAACATGCCTCATCTACACTAGTTTCACCCGGCCACCAACCCATCTACATTAGTCCCACCCAGACCAACATGCCCCATCTACACTAGTCCCACCCCGACCAACATGCCCCATCTACACTAGTCCCACCCCGACCAACATGCACCATCTACACTTGTCCCACCCCGACCAACATGACCCATCTACACTAGTCCCACCCGACCAACATGCCTCATCTACACTAGTTTCACCCGGCCAACAACCCATCTACATTAGTCCCCACCCAGACCAACATGCCCCATCTACACTAGTCCCACCCCGACCAACATGCCCCATCTACACTAGTCCCACCCCGACCAACATGCCCCATCTACACTAGTCCCACCCCGTCACATGCCCCATCTACACAAGGCCCACCTCGACCAACATGCCCCATCTTCACTAGTCCCACCCCACCAACAAACCCCATCTACACTAGTCCCACCCCGACCAACATGCCCCATCTACACTAGTCCCACCCCGACCAACAAGCCCCATCTACACTAGTCCCACCCCGACCAACATGCCCCATCTACACTAGTCCCACCCCGACCAACATGCCCCATCTACACTAGTTTCACCCGGCCAACAACCCATCTACACTAGTCCCACCCAGACCAACATGCCCCATCTACACTAGTCCCACCCCGACCAACATGCCCCATCTACACAAGGCCCACCTCGACCAACATGCCCCATCTTCACTAGTCCCACCCCACCAACAAACCCCATCTACACTAGTCCCACCCCGTCACATGCCCCATCTACACAAGGCCCACCTCGACCAACATGCCCCATCTTCACTAGTCCCACCCCCACCAACCAAACCCCATCTACACCAGTCCCACTCCACCAACATGCCCCATCTACACCAGTCCCACCCCGACCAACATGTCCCATCTACACCAGTCCCACCCCGACCAACATGCCCCATCTACACCAGTCCCACCCCGACCACATGCCCCATCTACACCAGTCCCACCACGACCAACATGCCCCATCTACACCAGTCCCACCCCGACCAACATGCCCCAATCTACACTAGTCCCACTCCGACCAACATGCCCCATCTACACTAGTCCCACCCCGCCCTGCATCCCCCATCTACACTAGTCCCACCCCGACCAACAAGCCCCATCTACACTAGTCCCACCCCGACCAACATGCCCCATCTACACTTGTCCCACCCCGACCAACATGCCCCATCTACACTAATCCCATCCCGACCAACATGCCTCATCTACACTAGGTTCACCCCGGCCAACAACCCATCTACATTAGTCCCAGCCCGACCAACATGCCCCATCTACATTAGTCCCACCCCGACCAACATGCCCCATCTACACTAGTCCCACCCCGACCAACATGCCCCATCTACACTAGTCCCACCCCGACCAACAAGCCCCATCTACACTAGTCCCACCCCGACCAACATGCACCATCTACACTTGTCCCACCCCGACCAACATGACCCATCTACACTAGTCCCACCCGACCAACATGCCTCATCTACACTAGTTTCACCCGGCCAACAACCCATCTACATTAGTCCCACCCAGACCAACATGCCCCATCTACACTAGTCCCACCCCGACCAACATGCCCCATCTACACTAGTCCCACCCCGACCAACATGCCCCATCTACACTAGCCCCACCCCGCCCAACATCCCCCATCTACACTAGTCCCACCCCGACCAACATGCCCCATCTGCACTAGTCCCACCCCGACCAACAAGCCCCATCTACACTAATCCCACCCCGACCAACATGCCCCATCTACACTTGTCCCACCCCGGCCAACATCCCCCATCTACACTAGCCCCACCCGACCAACATGCCCCAACTACACTAGACCCACCCCGACCATCATGCCACATCTACACTAGTCCCACCCCGACCAACATGCCCCATCTACACTAGTGCCACCCCGACCAACATGCCCATCTACACTAGTCCCACCACCAGCAACATGCCACATCTACACTAGTCCCACCCCGACCAACATGCCCCAACCACACTAGTCCCACTCCGACCAACATGCCCCATCTACACAAGTCCCACTCCGACCAACATGCCCCATCTACACTAGTCCCACCCCGCCCAACATGCCCCATCTACACTAGTCCCACCCCGTCACATGCCCCATCTACACAAGGCCCACCTCGACCAACATGCCCCATCTTCACTAGTCCCACCCCTCCAACAAGCCCCATCTACACTAGACTCACTCCGACCAACATGCCCCATCTACACTAGTCCCACCCCAACCAACATGCCCCATCTACACTAGTCCCACTCCGACCAACATGCCCATCTACACTAGTCCCACCCCGCCCAACATCCCCCATCTACACTAGTCCCACCCCGACCAACAAGCCCCATCTACACTAGTCCCACCCCGACCAACATGCCCCATCTACACTTGTCCCACCCCGACCAACATGCCCCATCTACACTAATCCCATCCCGACCAACATGCCTCATCTACACTAGTTTCACCCCGGCCTACAACCCATCTACATTAGTCCCAGCCCGACCAACATGCCCCATCTACACTAGTCCCACCCCGACCAACATGCCCCATCTACACTAGTCCCACCCCGACCAACATGCCCCAACTACACTAGTCCCACCCCGACCAACAAGCCCCATCTACACTAGTCACACCCCGACCAACATGCACCATCTACACTTGTCCCACCCCGACCAACATGCCCCATCTACACTAATCCCACCCCGACCAACATGCCTCATCTACACTAGTTTCACCCGGCCAACAACCCATCTACATTAGTCCCACCCAGACCAACATGCCCCATCTACACTAGTCCCACCCCGACCAACATGCCCCATCTACACTAGTCCCACCCCGACCAACATGCCCCATCTACACTAGTCCCACCCCGACCAACATGCCCCATCTACACTAGCCCCACCGCGCCCAACATCCCCCATCTACACTAGCCCCACCCCGACCAACATGCCCCATCTACACTAGGCCCACCCGACCATCATGCCACATCTACACTAGTCCCACCCCGACCAACATGCCCATCTACACTAGTCCTACCACAAGCAACATGCCACAACTACACTAGTCCCACCCCGACCAACATGCCCCATCTACACTAGTCCCAGCCCGACCAACATGCCCATCTACACTAGTCCAACCCCGACCAACATGCCCCATCTACACCATTCCCACCCCGACAACATGCCCCATCTACACCAGTCCCACCACGACCAACATGCCCCATCTACACTAGTCCCACCCCGACCAACATGCCCCATCTACACTAGTCCCACCCCGTCACATGCCCCATCTACACAAGGCCCACCTCGACCAACATGCCCCATCTTCACTAGTCCCACCCCTCCAACAAGCCCCATCTACACTAGACTCACTCCGACCAACATGCCCCATCTACACTAGTCCCACCCCAACCAACATGCCCCATCTACACTAGTCCCACTCCGACCAACATGCCCCATCTACACTAGTCCCACCCCGCCCAACATCCCCCATCTACACTAGTCCCACCCCGACCAACAAGCCCCATCTACACTAGTCCCACCCCGACCAACATGCCCCATCTACACTTGTCCCACCCCGACCAACATGCCCCATCTACACTAATCCCATCCCGACCAACATGCCTCATCTACACTAGTTTCACCCCGGCCTACAACCCATCTACATTAGTCCCAGCCCGACCAACATGCCCCATCTACACTAGTCCCACCCCGACCAACATGCCCCATCTACACTAGTCCCACCCCGACCAACATGCCCCAACTACACTAGTCCCACCCCGACCAACAAGCCCCATCTACACTAGTCACACCCCGACCAACATGCACCATCTACACTTGTCCCACCCCGACCAACATGCCCCATCTACACTAATCCCACCCCGACCAACATGCCTCATCTACACTAGTTTCACCCGGCCAACAACCCATCTACATTAGTCCCACCCAGACCAACATGCCCCATCTACACTAGTCCCACCCCGACCAACATGCCCCATCTACACTAGTCCCACCCCGACCAACATGCCCCATCTACACTAGTCCCACCCCGACCAACATGCCCCATCTACACTAGCCCCACCGCGCCCAACATCCCCCATCTACACTAGCCCCACCCCGACCAACATGCCCCATCTACACTAGGCCCACCCGACCATCATGCCACATCTACACTAGTCCCACCCCGACCAACATGCCCATCTACACTAGTCCTACCACAAGCAACATGCCACAACTACACTAGTCCCACCCCGACCAACATGCCCCATCTACACTAGTCCCAGCCCGACCAACATGCCCATCTACACTAGTCCAACCCCGACCAACATGCCCCATCTACACCATTCCCACCCCGACAACATGCCCCATCTACACCAGTCCCACCACGACCAACATGCCCCATCTACACTAGTCCCACCCCGACCAACATGCCCCATCTACACTAGTCCCACTCCGACCAACATGCCCCATCTACACTAGTCCCACCGCGCCCTACATCCCCCATCTACACTAGTCCCACCCCGACCAACAAGCCCCATCTACACTAGTCCCACCCCGACCAACATGCCCCATCTACACTTGTCCCACCCCGACCAACATGCCCCATGTACACTAATCCCATCCCGACCAACATGCCTCATCTACACTAGGTTCATCCCGGCCAACAACCCATCTACATTAGTCCCAGCCCGACCAACATGCCCCATCTACATTAGTCCCACCCCGACCAACATGCCCCATCTACACTAGTCCCACCCCGACCAACATGCCCCATCTACACTAGTCCCACCCCGACCAACATGCCCCATCTACACTAGCCCCACCGCGCCCAACATCCCCCATCTACACTAGCCCCACCCCGACCAACATGCCCCATCTACACTAGGCCCACCCGACCATCATGCCACATCTACACTAGTCCCACCCCGACAACATGCCATCTACACTAGTCCTACCACAAGCAACATGCCACAACTACACTAGTCCCACCCCGACCAACATGCCCCATCTACACTAGTCCCAGCCCGACCAACATGCCCATCTACACTAGTCCAACCCCGACCAACATGCCCCATCTACACCATTCCCACCCCGACCACATGCCCCATCTACACCAGTCCCACCACGACCAACATGCCCCATCTACACTAGTCCCACCCCGACCAACATGCCCCATCTACACTAGTCCCACTCCGACCAACATGCCCCATCTACACTAGTCCCACCGCGCCCTACATCCCCCATCTACACTAGTCCCACCCCGACCAACAAGCCCCATCTACACTAGTCCCACCCCGACCAACATGCCCCATCTACACTTGTCCCACCCCGACCAACATGCCCCATGTACACTAATCCCATCCCGACCAACATGCCTCATCTACACTAGGTTCATCCCGGCCAACAACCCATCCACATTAGTCCCAGCCCGACCAACATGCCCCATCTACATTAGTCCCACCCCGACCAACATGCCCCATCTACACTAGTCCCACCCCGACCAACATGCCCCATCTACACTAGTCCCACCCCGACCAACAAGCCCCATCTACACTAGTCCCACCCCGACCAACATGCACCATCTACACTTGTCCCACCCCGACCAACATGCCCCATCTACACTAGTCCCACCCGACCAACATGCCTCATCTACGCGTTTCACCCGGCCAACAACCCATCTACATTAGTCCCACCCAGACCAACATGCCCCATCTACACTAGTCCCACCCCGACCAACTTGCCCCATCTACACTAGTCCCACCCCGACCAAGATGCCCCATCTACACTAGTCCCACCCGACCAACATGCCCCATCTACACTAGCCCCACCCCGCCCAACATCCCCCATCTACACTAGCCCCACCCCGACCAACATGCCCCATCTACACTAGGCCCACCCCGTCACATGCCCCATCTACACAAGGCCCACCTCGACCAACATGCCCCATGTTCACTAGTCCCACCCCACCAACAAACCCCATCTACACTAGACCCACCCCGTCATATGCCCCATCTACACTAGTCCCACCCCGACCAACATGCCCCATCTACACTAGTCCCACCCCACCAACAAACCCCATCTACACTAGTCCCACCCCGACCAACATGCCCCATCTGCACTAGTCCCACCCCGACCAACAAGCCCATCTACACTAATCCCACCCCGACCAACATGCCCCATCTACACTTGTCCCACCCCGGCCAACATCCCCCATCTACACTAGCCCCACCCCGACCAACATGCCCCAACTACACTAGGCCCACCCGACCATCATGCCACATCTACACTAGTCCCACCCCGACCAACATGCCCCATCTACACTAGTCCCACACCGACCAACATGCCCATCTACACTAGTCCCACCACCAGCAACATGCCACATCTACACTAGTCCCACCCCGACCAACATGCCCCAACCACACTAGTCCCACTCCGACCAACATGCCCCATCTACACAAGTCCCACTCCGACCAACATGCCCAATCTACACTAGTCCCACCCCGCCCAACATGCCCCATCTACACTAGTCCCACCCCGTCACATGCCCCATCTACACAAGGCCCACCTCGACCAACATGCCCCATCTTCACTAGTCCCACCCCTCCAACAAGCCCCATCTACACTAGTCCCACTCCGACCAACATGCCCCATCTACACTAATCCCAGCCCGACCAACATGCCCCATCTACACTAGTCCCACTCCGACCAACATGCCCCATCTACACTAGTCCCACCCCGCCCAACATCCCCCATCTACACTAGTCCCACCCCGACCAACAAGCCCCATCTACACTAGTCCCACCCCGACCAACATGCCCCATCTACACTTGTCCCACCCCGACCAACATGCCCCATCTACACTAATCCCATCCCGACCAACATGCCTCATCTACACTAGTTTCACCCCGGCCAACAACCCATCTACATTAGTCCCAGCCCGACCAACATGCCCCATCTATACTAGTCCCACCCCGACCAACATGCCTCATCTACACTAGTCCCACCCCGACCAACATGCCCCATCTACACTAGTCCCACCCCGACCAACAAGCCCCATCTACACTAGTCCCACCCCGACCAACATGCACCATCTACACTTGTCCCACCCCGACCAACATGCCCCATCTACACTAATCCGACCCCGACCAACATGCCTCATCTACACTAGTTTCACCCGGCCAACAACCCATCTACATTGGTCCCACCCAGACCAACATGCCCCATCTACACTAGTCCCACCCCGACCAACATGCCCCATCTACACTAGTCCCACCCCGCCCAACATGCCCCATCCACACTAGTCCCACCCCGACCAACATGCCCCATCTACACTAGCCCCACCGCGCCCAACATCCCCCATCTACACTAGCCCCACCCCGACCAACATGCCCCATCTACACTAGGCCCACCCCGACCATCATGCCACATCTACACTAGTCCCACCCCGACCAACATGCCCATTTACACTAGTCCCACCACAAGCAACATGCCACATCTACACTAGTCCCACCCCGACCAACATGCCCCATCTACACTAGTCCCACCCCGACCAACATGCCCATCTACACTAGTCCCACCACAACCAACATGCCCCATCTACACTAGTCCCACCCCGACCAACATGCCCCATCTACACTCGTCCCAGCCCGACCAACATGCCCATCTACACTAGTCCCACCACGACCAACTTGCCCCATCTACACTAGTCCCACCACGACCAACATGCCCCATCTACACTAGTCCCAGCCCGACCAACATGTCCCATCTACACTAGTCCCACCCCGACCAACATATCCCATCTACACTAGTCCCACCCGACCAACATGCCCCATCTACACTAGGCTAACCCGACCAACATGCCTTATCAACACTAGACCCACCCCGACCATCATGCCACATCTAAACTAGTCCCACCCGACCAACATGGCCCATCTCCACTACTCCCAGCCTGACCAACAAGCCCCATCTACACTAGTCCCACACCGACCAACATGCCCCATTTACACTAGTCCCACCCGACCAACATGCCCCACCTACACTTGTCCCACCCCGACCAACATGCCCCACCTACACTAGTCCCACCTCGACCAACATGCCCCATCTACACTAGTCCCACCTCGTCCAACAAGCCCCATCTACATTAGTCCCACCCCGACCAACATGTCCCATCTACACCAGTCCCACCCCGACCAGCATGCCCCATCTACACTAGTCCCACCCCGACCACATGCCCCATCTACACTACGCCCACCCCAACCAACATGCCCCATCTACACCAGTCCCACCCCGACCAAGAAACCCCATCTACACCAGCCCAACCCCGACCAACATGCCCCATCTACACTAGTCCCACCCCGACCAACAAGCCCCATCTACACTAGTCCCACCCTGACCAACATGGCCCATCTACACTTGTCCCACCCCGACCAACATGCCCCATCTACACTAATCCCACCTCGACCAACATGCCTCATCTACACTAGTGTCACCCCGTCCAACAACCCATCTACATTAGTCCCACCCCGACCAACATGCCCCATCTACACTACATAGAAACATAGAAACATAGAAATTAGGTGCAGGAGTAGGCCATTCGGCCCTTCGAGCCTGCACCGCCATTCAATATGATCATGGCTGATCAACCAACTCAGTATCCCGTACCTGCCTTCTCTCCATACCCTCTGATCCCTTTAGCCACAAGGGCCACATCTAACTCCCTCTTAAATATAGCCAATGAACTGGCCTCGACTACCCTCTGTGGCAGAGTGTTCCAGAGATTCACCACTCTCTGTGTGAAAAAAGTTCTTCTCATCTCGGTTTTAAAGGATTTCCCCCTTATCCTTAAGCTGTGACCCCTTGTCCTGGGCTTCCCCAACATCGGGAGCAATCTTCCTGCATCTAGCCTGTCCAACCCCTTAAGAATTTTGTAAGTTTCTATAAGATCCCCTCTCAATCTCCTAAGTTCTAGAGAGTATAAACCAAGTCTATCCAGTCTTTCTTCATAAGACAGTCCTGACATCCCAGGAATCAGTCTGGTGAACCTTCTCTGCACTCCCTCTATGGCAATAATGTCCTTCCTCAGATTTGGAGACCAAAACTGTATGCAATACTCCAGGTGTGGTCTCACCAAGACCCTGTACAACTGCAGTAGAACCTCCCTGCTCCTATACTCAAATCCTTTTGCTATGAAAGCTAACATACCATTCGCTTTCTTCACTGCCTGCTGCACCTGCATGCCTACTTTCAATGACTGGTGTACCATGACACCCAGGTCTCGCTGCATCTCCCCTTTTCCTAGTCGGCCACCATTTAGATAATAGTCTGCTTTCCTGTTTTTGCCACCAAAATGGATAACCTCACATTTATCCACATTATACTGCATCTGCCAAACATTTGCCCACTCACCCAGCCAATCCAAGTCACCTTGCAGTCTACTAGCATCCTCCTCACAGCTAACACTGCCCCCCAGCTTAGTGTCATCCGCAAACCTGGAGATATTGCCTTCAATTCCCTCATCCAGTTCATTAATATATATTGTAAATAGCTGGGGTCCCAGCATTGAGCCTTGCGGTACCCCACTAGTCACTGCCTGCCATTGTGAAAAGGACCCGTTTACTCCTACTCTTTGCTTCCTGTTTGCCAGCCAGTTCTCTATCCACATCAATACTGAACCCCCAATGCCATGTGCTTTAAGTTTGTATACTAATCTCTTATGTGGGACCTTGTCGAAAGCCTTCTGGAATTCCAGATACACCACATCCACTGGTTCTCCCCTATCCACGCTATTAGTTACATCCTCGAAAAGTTCTATAAGATTCGTCAGACATGATTTACCTTTCGTAAATCCATGCTGACTTTGTCCAATGATTTCACCACTTTCCAAATGTGCTGCTATCCCATCTTTAATAACTGACTCTAGCAGTTTCCCCACTACCGATGTTAGACTGACTGGTCTGTAATTCCCCGTTTTCTCTCTCCCTCCCTTCTTAAAAAGTGGGGTTACGTTTGCTACCCACCAATCCTCAGGAACTACTCCAGAATCTAAAGAGTTTTGAAAGTTTATTACTAATGCATCCACTATTTCTGGAGTTACTTCCTTAAGTACTCTGGGATGCAGCCCATCTGGCCCTGGGGATTTATCGGCCTTTAATCCATTCAATTTACCCAAAACCACTTCCCGACTAACCTGGATTTCACTCAGTTCCTCCATCTCCTTTGACCCGTGGCCCCCTGCTATTTCCGGCAGATTATTTATGTCTTCCTTAGTGAAGACGGAACCAAAGTAGTTATTCAATTGGTCCGCCATATCCTTGTTCCCCATGATCAACTCACCTGTTTCTGACTGCAAGGGACCTACATTTGTTTTAAGTAATCTCTTTCTTTTTACATATCTATAAAAACTTTTGCAGTCAGTTTTTATGTTTCCTGCCAGTTTTCTTTCATAATCGATTTTTCCTTTCCTAATTAAGCCCTTTGTCCTCCTCTGCTGGTCTCTGAATTTCTCCCAGTCCTCCGGTATGCTGCTTTTTCTGGCTAATTTGTACGCATCATCCTTCGCTTTGATACCATCCCTGATTTCCCTTGTTATCCACGGATGCACTAATTTCCCTGATTTATTCTTTTGCCAAACTGGGATGAACAATTTTTGTAGTTCATCCATGCAGTCTTTAAATGTCTTCCATTGCATGTCCATCGTCAACCCTTTTAGAATTAATTGCCAGTCAATCTTGGCCAATTCACGTCTTATACCCTCAAAGTTACCTTTCTTTAAGTTCAGACCCATTGTTTCTGAATTAACAATGTCACTCTCCATCGTAATGAACAACTCAACCATATTATGGTCACTCTTGCCCAAGGGGGCACGTACAACAAGACTGCTAACTAACCCTTCCTCATTACTCAATACCCAGTCTAAAATAGCCTGCTCTCTCGTTGGTTCCCCTACATGTTGATTTAGATAACTATCCCGCATACATTCCAAGAAATCCTCTTCCTCAGCACCCCTGCCAATTTGATTCACCCAATCTATATGTAGATTGAAGTCACCCATTATAACTGTTTTGCCTTTGTCGCACGCATTTCTAATTTCCTGTTTGATACCATCTCCAACTTCACTACTACTGTTAGGTGGCCTGTACACAACACCCACCAGCGTTTTCTGCCCCTTAGTGTTTCGCAGCTCTACCCATACCGATTGCACATCCTCGAACCTAATGTCCTTCCTTTCCATTGCGTTAATCTCCTCTCTAATCAGCAACGCTACCCCACCTCCTTTTCCTTTCTCTCTATCCCTCTTGAATATTGAATATCCCTGGATGTTCAGCTCCCAGCCTTGGTCACCCTGGAGCCATGTCTCCGTGATCCCAACTATATCACAGTCATTAATAGCTATCTGCACATTCAACTCATCCACCTTATTACGAATACTCCTTGCATTGAGACACAAAGCCTTCAGGCTTGTTTTTACAACACTCTTACCCCTTATACAATTATGTCGAAAAGTGGCCCTTTTTGCTTTTTGCCCTGGTTTTGTCTGCCTGCCACTTTTACTTTTCACCTTGCTACTTATTGCTTCTACCCTCAGTTTACACCCCTCTGTCTCTAAGCTCACACATTTAAGAAACCCTTTCCCTTTAACTCCATCATCCACTATCCCATTCGACACCCCACCCCCCTTATTCAGTTTAAAACCACCCGTGTAGCAGTGGCAAACCTGCCTGCCAGAATGCTGGTCCCACACCTGTTAAGATGCAATCCGTCCCTTTTGTACAGTTCCCCCTTACCCCAAAACAGATCCCAGTGATCTAAGAATCTAAATCCCTGCCACGTCCACCAGTTCCTCAGCCACACGTTCAGGTCCCGTATCTCCCTGTTCCTGCTCTCGCCAGCACGAGGAACTGGAAGCAAACCGGAGATAACAACCCTGGAGGTCCTGCTTTTCAGCATTTTTCCGAGCTCTCTAAAGTCACGCTGCAGAATATTCATCCCCTTCTTTCCTAGTCCCACCCGACCAACATGCCCATCTACACTAGTCCCACCCCGACCAACATGCCCCATCTACACTAGTCCCACCCCGACCAACATGCCCCATCTACACTAGTCCCACCCCGAACAACATGCCCCATCTACACTAGTGCCACCCCGACAAACATGACCCATCTACACTTGTCCAACCCCGACCATCATGCCACATCTAAACTAGTCTCACCCGAACAACATGCCCCATCAACACTAGTCCCACCCCGACCAACATGCCCCATCTAAACTAGTCCCACCCCGACCAACATGCCCCATCTATACTAGTCCCACTCCGACTACCATGCCCCATCTAAACTAGTCCCACCCGACCAACTTGCCCCATCTACACTAGTCCCACCCGACCAACATGCCCCATCTACACTAGTCCCACTCCGACCAACATGCCCCATCTACACTAGTCCCACCCCGCCCAACATGCCCCATCTACACTAGTCCCACCCCGACCAACAAGCCCCATCTACAGTAGTCCCACTCTGACCAAGATGCCCCATCTACACTAGTCTCACCCCGACCAATATGCCCATCTACACTAGTCCCACCCCGACCAACATGCCCATCTACACTAGTCCCACCACAACCAACATGCCCCGTCTACACTAGTCCCACCCCAACCAACATGCCCCATCTACACTAGTCTCACCCCAACCAACATACCCCATCTACACTAGTCCCACCTCGACCAACATGTCCCATCTACACTAGTCCTACCCTGACCAACATGCCCTATCTACACTAGTCCCACCCCGACCAACATGCCCCATCTACACTGGTCACCCCCAACTAACATGCCCCAACTACACTAGTCCCACCCCGCCCAACATGCCCATCTACACTAGTCCCACCCCGCCCAGCAAGCCCCATCTACACTAGTCCCACCCCGACCAACATGCCCCATCTACACTAATCCCACCCCGACCAACAGCGCTCATCTACACTAGTCCCACCCCGGCCAACATGCCCCATCTACACTAGTCCCACCCGACCAACATGCCCCATCTACACTAGTCCCGCCCGACCAACATGCCCCATCTACTCTAGTCCCACCCCGACCAACATGCCCCATCTACACATGCCCCACCCCGACTAACATGCCCCATCAACACTAGTCCCACCCCGACCAACAGCACCCATCTACACTAGACCCACCCCGACCAACATGCCCCATCTACACTAGCCCACACCGAACAACATGCCCCATCTACACTAGTCCCACCCTGACCAATAAACCCCATCTACACTAGTCCCACCCTGACCAACATGCCCCATCTACACTAGTCCCTCCCGACCAACATACCCCATCTACACTAGTCCCACCCCGACCAACATGCCCCATCTACATTAGTCCCACTCCGACCAACATGTTCCATCTACACGTCCCACGCCGACCTACATGCCCCATCTTCACTATTCCCACCCCGACCACATGCCCCATCTACACTAGGCCCACCCCAAACAACATGCCCCATCTACCCGAGTCCCACCCCGACCAACAAACCCCATCTACACTAGTCCCACCCCGACCAACATGCCCCATCTACACTAGTCCCACACCGACCAACAAGCCCCATCTACACTCGTCCCACGCTGACCAACATGCCCCATCGACACTAGTCCCACCGACCAACATGCCCCATCTACACTACGCCCACCCCAACCAACATGCCCCATCTACACCAGTCCCACCCCGACCAAGAAACCCCATCTACACCAGTCCTACCCCGACCAACATGCCCCATCTACACTAGTCCCACCCCGACCAACAAGCCCCATCTACACTTGTCCCACCCTGACCAACATGGCCCATCTACACTTGTCCCACCCCGACCAACATGCCCCATCTACACTAATCCCACCTCGACCAACATGCCTCATCTACTCTAGTGTCACCCCGTCCAACAACCCATCTACATTAGTCCCACCCCGACCAACATGCCCCATCTACACTACATAGAAACATAGAAACATAGAAATTAGGTGCAGGAGTAGGCCATTCGGCCCTTCGAGCCTGCACCGCCATTCAATATGATCATGGCTGATCAACCAACTCAGTATCCCGTACCTGCCTTCTCTCCATACCCTCTGATCCCTTTAGCCACAAGGGCCACATCTAACTCCCTCTTAAATATAGCCAATGAACTGGCCTCGACTTCCCTCTGTGGCAGAGCGTTCCAGAGATTCACCACTCTCTGTGTGAAAAAAGTTCTTCTCATCTCGGTTTTAAAGGATTTCCCCCTTATCCTTAAGCTGTGACCCCTTGTCCTGGGCTTCCCCAACATCGGGAGCAATCTTCCTGCATCTAGCCTGTCCAACCCCTTAAGAATTTTGTAAGTTTCTATAAGATCCCCTCTCAATCTCCTAAGTTCTAGAGAGTATAAACCAAGTCTATCCAGTCTTTCTTCATAAGACAGTCCTGACATCCCAGGAATCAGTCTGGTGAACCTTCTCTGCACTCCCTCTATGGCAATAATGTCCTTCCTCAGATTTGGAGACCAAAACTGTATGCAATACTCCAGGTGTGGTCTCACCAAGACCCTGTACAACTGCAGTAGAACCTCCCTGCTCCTATACTCAAATCCTTTTGCTATGAAAGCTAACATACCATTCGCTTTCTTCACTGCCTGCTGCACCTGCATGCCTACTTTCAATGACTGGTGTACCATGACACCCAGGTCTCGCTGCATCTCCCCTTTTCCTAGTCGGCCACCATTTAGATAATAGTCTGCTTTCCTGTTTTTGCCACCAAAATGGATAACCTCACATTTATCCACATTATACTTCATCTGCCAAACATTTGCCCACTCACCCAGCCAATCCAAGTCACCTTGCAGTCTCCTAGCATCCTCCTCACAGCTAACACTGCCCCTCAGCTTAGTGTCATCCGCAAACCTGGAGATATTGCCTTCAATTCCCTCATCCAGTTCATTAATATATATTGTAAATAGCTGGGGTCCCAGCATTGAGCCTTGCGGTACCCCACTAGTCACTGCCTGCCATTGTGAAAAGGACCCGTTTACTCCTACTCTTTGCTTCCTGTTTGCCAGCCAGTTCTCTATCCACATCAATACTGAACCCCCAATGCCATGTGCTTTAAGTTTGTATACTAATCTCTTATGTGGGACCTTGTCGAAAGCCTTCTGGAATTCCAGATACACCACATCCACTGGTTCTCCCCTATCCACGCTATTAGTTACATCCTCGAAAAGTTCTATAAGATTCGTCAGACATGATTTACCTTTCGTAAATCCATGCTGACTTTGTCCAATGATTTCACCACTTTCCAAATGTGCTGCTATCCCATCTCTAGCAGTTTCCCCACTACCGATGTTAGACTGACTGGTCTGTAATTCCCCGTTTTCTCTCTCCCTCCCTTCTTAAAAAGTGGGGTTACGTTTGCTACCCACCAATCCTCAGGAACTACTCCAGAATCTAAAGAGTTTTGAAAGTTTATTACTAATGCATCCACTATTTCTGGAGTTACTTCCTTAAGTACTCTGGGATGCAGCCCATCTGGCCCTGGGGATTTATCGGCCTTTAATCCATTCAATTTACCCAAAACCACTTCCCGACTAACCTGGATTTCACTCAGTTCCTCCATCTCCTTTGACCCGTGGCCCCCTGCTATTTCCGGCAGATTATTTATGTCTTCCTTAGTGAAGACGGAACCAAAGTAGTTATTCAATTGGTCCGCCATATCCTTGTTCCCCATGATCAACTCACCTGTTTCTGACTGCAAGGGACCTACATTTGTTTTAAGTAATCTCTTTCTTTTTACATATCTATAAAAACTTTTGCAGTCAGTTTTTATGTTTCCTGCCAGTTTTCTTTCATAATCGATTTTTCCTTTCCTAATTAAGCCCTTTGTCCTCCTCTGCTGGTCTCTGAATTTCTCCCAGTCCTCCGGTATGCTGCTTTTTCTGGCTAATTTGTACGCATCTTCCTTCGCTTTGATACCATCCCTGATTTCCCTTGTTATCCACGGATGCACTAATTTCCCTGATTTATTCTTTTGCCAAACGGGGATGAACAATTTTTGTAGTTCATCCATGCAGTCTTTAAATGTCTTCCATTGCATGTCCATCGTCAACCCTTTTAGAATTAATTGCCAGTCAATCTTGGCCAATTCACGTCTTATACCCTCAAAGTTACCTTTCTTTAAGTTCAGACCCATTGTTTCTGAATTAACAATGTCACTCTCCATCGTAATGAAGAACTCAACCATATTATGGTCACTCTTGCCCAAGGGGGCACGTACAACAAGACTGCTAACTAACCCTTCCTCATTACTCAATACCCAGTCTAAAATAGCCTGCTCTCTCGTTGGTTCCCCTACATGTTGATTTAGATAACTATCCCGCATACATTCCAAGAAATCCTCTTCCTCAGCACCCCTGCCAATTTGATTCACCCAATCTATATGTAGATTGAAGTCACCCATTATAACTGTTTTGCCTTTGTCGCACGCATTTCTAATTTCCTGTTTGATACCATCTCCAACTTCACTACTACTGTTAGGTGGCCTGTACACAACACCCACCAGCGTTTTCTGCCCCTTAGTGTTTCGCAGCTCTACCCATACCGATTACACATCCTCGAACCTAATGTCCTTCCTTTCCATTGCGTTAATCTCCTCTCTAATCAGCAACTCTACCCCACCTCCTTTTCCTTTCTCTCTATTCCTCCTGAATATTGAATATCCCTGGATGTTCAGCTCCCAGCCCTGGTCACCCTGGAGCCATGTCTCCGTGATCCCAACTATATCACAGTCATTAATAGCTATCTGCACATTCAACTCATCCACCTTATTACGAATACTCCTTGCATTGAGACACAAAGCCTTCAGGCTTGTTTTTACAACACTCTTACCCCTTATACAATTATGTCGAAAAGTGGCCCTTTTTGCTTTTTGCCCTGGTTTTGTCTGCCTGCCACTTTTACTTTTCACCTTGCTACTTATTGCTTCTACCCTCAGTTTACACCCCTCTGTCTCTAAGCTCACACATTTAAGAAACCCTTTCCCTTTAACTCCATCATCCACTATCCCATTCGACACCCCACCCCCCTTATTCAGTTTAAAACCACCCGTGTAGCAGTGGCAAACCTGCCTGCCAGAATGCTGGTCCCACACCTGTTAAGATGCAATCCGTCCCTTTTGTACAGTTCCCCCTTACCCCAAAACAGATCCCAGTGATCTAAGAATCTAAATCCCTGCCCCGTGCACCAGTTCCTCAGCCACACGTTCAGGTCCCGTATCTCCCTGTTCCTGCTCTCGCCAGCACGAGGAACTGGAAGCAAACCGGAGATAACAACCCTGGAGGTCCTGCTTTTCAGCATTTTCCGAGCTCTCGCTGCAGAATATTCATCCTAGTCCCACCCAGAACAACATGCCCCATCTACACTAGTGCCACCCCGACAAACATGACCATCTACACTTGTCCAACCCCGACCATCATGCCACATCTAAACTAGTCTCACCCGAACAACATGCCCCATCAACACTAGTCCCACCCCGACCAACATGCCCCATCTAAACTAGTCCCACCCCGACCAACATGCCCCATCTATACTAGTCCCACTCCGACTACCATGCCCCATCTAAACTAGTCCCACCCGACCAACTTGCCCCATCCACACTAGTCCCACCCGACCAACATGCCCCATCTACACTAGTCCCACTCCGACCAACATGCCCCATCTACACTAGTCCCACCCCGCCCACCATGCCCCATCTACACTAGTCCCACCCCGACCAACAAGCCCCATCTACAGTAGTCCCACTCTGACCAAGATGCCCCATCTACACTAGTCTCACCACGACCAATATGCCCATCTACACTAGTCCCACCCCGACCAACATGCCCATCTACACTAGTCCCACCACAACCAACATGCCCCGTCTACACTAGTCCCACCCCAACCAACATGCCCCATCTACACTAGTCTCACCCCAACCAACATACCCCATCTACACTAGTCCCACCTCGACCAACATGTCCCATCTACACTAGTCCTACCCTTACCAACATGCCCTATCCACACTAGTCCCACCCCGACCAACATGCCCCATCTACACTGGACACCCCCAACTAACATGCCCCATCTACACTAGTCCCACCCCGCCCAACATGCCCCATCTACACTAGTCCCACCCCGCCCAGCAAGCCCCATCTACACTAGTCCCACCCCGACCAACATGCCCCATCTACACTAATCCCACCCCGACCAACAGGCCTCATCTACACTAGTCCCACCCCGGCCAACATGCCCCATCTACACTAGTCCCACCCGATCAACATGCCCCATCTACACTAGTCCCGCCCGACCAACATGCCCCATCTACACTAGTCCCACCCCGACCAACATGCCCCATCTACACAAGCCCCACCCCGACTAACATGCCCCATCAACACTAGTCCCACCCCGACCAACATGCTCCATCTACACTAGTCCTACCCCGACCACATGCCCCATCTACACAAGGCACACCCCGACCAACATGCCCCATCTTCACTAGTCCCACCCCGACCAACAAACCCCATCTACACTAGTCCCACCCCGACCAACATGCCCCATCTACACTAGTCCCACCCCGACCAACATGCCCCATCTACACTAGTCCCACCCCGACCAACATGCCCCATCTACACTAGTCCCACCCCGCCCAAGATGCCCCATCTATACTAGTCCCACCACGACAATCATGCCCCATCTACACTAGTCTCACCGCGCCCGACAAGCCCCATCTACACTAATCCCACCTCGAACAACATGCCTCATCTACACTAGTCCCTCCCCGGCCAACACCCCATCTACATTAGTCCCACCCCGACCAACATGCCCCATCTACACTAGTCCCACCCCGACCAACATGACCCATCTACACTAGTCCCACCCCACCCAACATGCCCCATCTACACTAGGCTAACCCCGACCAACATGCCCCATCAACACTTGTCCCACCCCGACCATCATGCCACATCTAAACTAGTCCCACCCGACCATCATTCCCCATCTACACTAGTCCCACCCCGACCAACAAACTCCATCCACACTAGTCCCACCCCGACCAACATGCCCCATCTACACTAGTCCCACCCCGACCAACATGCCCCATCTACACTAGTCCCACCCCGACCAATATGCCCCATCTTCACTAGTCCCTCCCCGCCCAACATGCCCCATCTATACTAGTCCCACCCTGATCAACAAGCCCCGTCTACATTTGTCCCACCTCTACCAACATGCCCCATCTACACTAGCCCCACTCCGACCAACAGGCCCCATCTAAACTAGTCCCACCCCGCCCAACATGCCCCATCTACACTAGTCCCACCCCGACCAACAAGCCCCATCTACAGTAGTCCCACCCCGAACAACATGCCTCATCAACACTTGTCCCACCCCGACCATCATGCCACATCTAAACTAGTGCCACCCGACCAACATGCCCCATCTACACTAGTCCCACCCCGACCAACATGTCCCATCTACACAAGTCCCACCCCGACCAACATGCCCTATCTACACTAGTCCAAACCCGACCAACATGCCCCATCTACACTTGTCCCACTCCGACTAAGATGCCCCATCTACACTAGTCCCACCCCGCCTAACATGCCCCATCTACACTAGTCCCACCCCGACCAGCAAGCCCCATCTACATTAGTCCCACCCCGACCAACATGCCCCATCTACTCTAATCCCACCCCGACCAACATGCCTCATCTTCTCTAGTCCCACCCCGGCCAACACCCCAACTACATTAGTCCCACTCCAACCAACATGCCCCATCTACACTAGTCCCACCCCCACCAACAAGCCCCATCTACACTAGTCCCACCCTGACCAACAAGCCCCGTCTACCCTTGTCCCACCCCGACCAACATGCCCCGTCTGCACTAATCCCACCCCGACCAACATGCCTCATCTACACTAGATTCACCCCGGCCAACACCCCATCTACATTAGTCCCACCCCGACCAACATGCCCCATCTACACTAACCCCACCCCGACCAACTTGCCCCATCTACACTAGTCCCACCCCGACCAACATGCCCCATCTACACTTGTCCCACCTCGACCAACATGCCCCATCTACACTAGTCCCACTCCGAACTTCATGCCCCATCTACACTAGTGCCACCCCGACCAACATGACCCATCTACACTAGTCCCACCCCGACGAACATGCCCTATCTACACTAGTCCCACCCCGACCAACATGCCCCATCTACACTTGGCTAACCCCGACCAACATGCCCCATCTACACTAGTCCCACCCCGACCAACATGACCCATCTACACTAGACCCACCCGAACAACATGCCCCTTCTACACTAGTCCCACCCGACCAACATGCCCCATCTACACTAATCCCACGTCGAACAACATGCCCCATCTACACTAGTGCCACCTCGACCAACATGACCCATCCACACTGGTCCCACCCCGACCAACATGCCCCATCTACACTAGTCCCACCCCGACCAACATGTCCCATCTACACTAGGCTAACCCCGACCAACATGCCCCATCAACACTAGTCCCACCCAGACCATCATGCCACATCTAAACTAGTCCCACCGACCAACATGCCCCATCTACACTAGTCCCACCCCGACCAACATGCTCCATCTACACTAGTCCTACCCCGACCACATGCCCCATCTACACAAGGCCCACCCCGACCAACATGCCCCATCTACACTAGTCCCACCCCAACCAACAAACCCCATCTACACTAGTCCCACCCCGACCAACATGCCCCATCTACACTAGTCGCACCCCGACCAACATGCCCCATCTACACTAGTCCCACCCGACCAACATGCCCCATCTACACTAGTCCCACCCCGCCCAACATGCCCCATCTACACTAGTCCCACCCCGACCAACATGCCCCATCTACACTAGTCTCACCCCGCCCAACAAGCCCCATCTACACTAATCCCACCCCGAACAACATGCCTCATCTACACTAGTCCCTCCCCCGCCAACACCCCATCTACATTAGTCCCACCCCGACCAACATGCCCCATCTGCACTAGTCCCACCCTACCACCATACCCCATCTACACTAGTCCCACCCCTACCAACATGCCCCAACTACACTAGCCCCACCGCGACCAACATGACCCATCTACACTAGACCCACCACGACCAACATGCCCCATATACACGTCCCACCCCGACCAACATGCCCTATCTACACTAGTCCAAACCCGACCAACACCCCAACTACATTAGTCCCACCCCGACCAACATTCCCCATCTACACTAGTCCCACCCCCACCAACAAGCCCCATCTACACTAGTCCCACCCTGACCAACAAGCCCCGTCTACACTTGTCCCACCCCGACCAACATGCCCCATCTACACTAATCCCACCCCGACCAACATGCCTCATCTACACTAGATTCACCCCGGCCAACACCCCATCTACATTAGTCCCACCCCGAACAACATGCCCCATCTACACTAATCCCACCCCGACCAACATGCCTCATCTACACTAGTCCCACCCCGACCAACAAGCCCCGTCTACATTAGTCCCACCCCGACCAACATGCCCCATCTACACTAATGCCACCCCGACCAACATGACCCATCTACACTAATCCCACCCCGACCAACATGCCCAACTACTCTAGTCCCACCCCGACCAACATGCCCCATCTACATTTGGCTAACCCCGAACAACATGCCCCATCTACACTAGTCCCACCCCGACCAACATGACCCATCTACACTAGACCCACCCGACCAACATGCCCCATCTACACTAGTCCCACCCAACCAACATGCCCCATCTACACTAATCCCACCCCGAACAACATGCCCCAACTACACTAGTGCCACCTCGACCAACTTGACCCATGCACACTAGTCCCACCCCGACCAACATGCCCCATCTACACTAGTCCCACCCCGACCAACGTGCCCCATCTACACTAGGCTAACCCCGACCAACATGCCCCATCAACACTAATCCCACCCAGACCATCATGCCACATCTAAACTAGTCCCACCTGACCAACATTCCCCATCTACACTAGTCCCACCCCGACCAACATGCTCCATCTACACTAGTCCTACCCCGACCATATGCCCCATCTACACAAGGCCCACCCCGACCAACATGCCCCATCTTCACTAGTCTCACCCCGACCAACAAACCCCATCTACACTAGTCCCACCCCGACCAACATGCCCCATCTACACTATTCCCACCCCGACCAACATGCCCCATCTACACTAGTCCCACCCCGACCAACATGCCCCATCTACACTAGTCCCACCCCGCACAACATGCCCCATCTACACTAGTCCCACCCCGACCAACATGACCCATCTACACTAGTCTCACCCCGCCCAACAAGCCCCATGTACACTAATCCCACCCCGAACAGCATGCCTCATCAACACTAGTCCCTCCCCGGCCAACACCCCATCTACATTAGTCACACCCCGACCAACATGCCCCATCTACACTAGTCCCACCCGACCATCATACCCCATCTACACTAGTCCCACCCCTACCAACATGCCCCAACTACACTAGCCCCACCCCGACTTACATGCCCCATCTACACTAGTCCCCCCGACCAACATGCCCCATCTACACAAGTCCCACCCCGACCAACATGCCCTATCTACACTAGTCCAAATCCGACCAACATGCCCCATCTACACTTGTCCCACTCCGACTAACATGCCGCATCTACACTAGTCCCACCCCGCCTAACATGCCCCATCTACACTAGTCCCACACCGACCAGCAAGCCCCATCTACACTAGTCCCACCCCGACCAACATGCCCCATCTACACTAATCCCACCCCGACCAACATGCCTCATCTACACTAGTCCCACCCCGGCCAACACGCCAACTACACTAGTCCCACCCCGACCAACATGCCCCATCTACACTTGGCTAACCCCGACCAACATGCCCCATCTACACTAGACCCACCCCGACCAACATGACGCATCTACACTAGACCCACCTGACCAACATGCCCCATCTACACTAATCCCACCCGGAACAACATGCCCCATCTACACTAGTCCCACCCAGACCATCATGCCACATCTAAACGTCCCACCCGACCAACATGCCCCATCTACACTAGTCCCACCCCGACCAACATGCCTCATCTACACTAGTCCCATCCAGACCAACACCCCATCTACACTAGACCCATCCCAACCAACATGCCCCATATACACAGGCCCCACCCCGACTAACATGCCCCATCTACAGTAGTCCCCACCCCTACCAACATGACCCATCTACACTAGACCCACCCCGACCAACATGCCCCATCTACACTAGGCCCACCCCGACCAACATGCCCCATCTACACTAGTGCCCCATCTACACTAGAGCCACTAGTTTATATAGCGCTTTACATCGCATTATTCATTCACTCCTCAGTCACACTCGGTGGTGGTGAGCTACTTCTGTAGCCACAGCTGCCCTGGGGCAGACTGACGGAAGCGTGGCTGCTAATCTGCGCCTACGGCCCCTCCGACCACCACCAATCACTCACACACATTCACACACATTCACACACATTCACACGCAGGCAAAGGTGGGTGAAGTGTCTTGCCCAAGGACACAACGACAGTATGCACTCCAAGCGGGATTCTAACCGGCTACCTTCCGGTTGCCAGCCGAACACTTAGCCCATTGCGCCATCTGTCGTCCTAACTAGTCGACAGATGTTGGTCGGGGGGGGCACTAGTCCCACCCGACCAACATGCCCCATCTACACTAGTCCCACCCCGATCAACATGCCTCATCTACACTAGTCCCATCCCGACCAACATCCCATCTACACTAGACCCACCCCGACCAACATGCCCCATATATACAGGCCCCACCCCGACTAACATGCCCCATCTACAGTAATCCCACCCCTACCAACATGACCCATCTACACTAGGCCCACCCCGACCAACATGGCCCATCTACACTAGTCACACCCCCACCAGCTAGCCCCATCTACACTAGTCCCACCCTGACCAACAAGCCCCGTCTACACTTGTCCCACACCGACCAACATGCCTCATCTACACTAGTTTCACCCCGGCCAACACCCCATCTACATTAGTCCCACCCACCAACATGCCCCATATACACTAATCCCACCCCAAACAACATGCCCCCATCTACACTAGTGCCACTCCGACCAACATGACCCATCTACACTAGACCCACCCGACCAACATGACCCACCTACACTAGTCCCACCCGACCAACATGCCCTATCTACCACTAATCCCACCCCGAACAACCTGCCCCATCTACACTAGTGCCACCTCGACCACCATTACCCATGCACGCTAGTCCCACCCCGACCAACATGCCCCATCTACACTAGTCCCACCCCGACCAACATGCCCCATCTACACTAGGCTAACACCGACCAACATGCCCCATCAACACTAGTCCCACCCAGACCATCATGCCACATCTAAACTAGTCCCACCCGACCAACATGCCCCATCTACACTAGTCCCACCCCGACCAACATGCTCCATCTACACTAGTCCTACCCCGACCACATGCCCCATCTACACAAGGCCCACCCCGACCAACATGCCCCATCTTCACTAGTCCCACCCCGACCAACAAACCCCATCTACACTAGTCCCACCCCGACCAACATGCCCCATCTACACTAGACCCACCCCGACCAACATGCCCCATCTACACTAGTCCCCACCCCGCCCAACAAGCCCCATCTACACTAATCCCACCCCGAACAGCATGCCTCATCAACACTAGTCCCTCCCCGGCCAACACCCCATCTACATTAGTCACACCCCGACCAACATGCCCCATCTACACTAGTTCCACCCCGACCATCATACCCCATCTACCCTAGTCCCACCCCTACCAACATGCCCCAACTACACTAGCCCCACTCCGACTACCATGCCCATCTACACTAGTCCCCTCCGACCAACATGCCCCATCTACACAAGTCCCACCCCGACCAACATGCCCTATCTACACTAGTCCAAACCCGACCAACATGCGCCATCTACACTTGTCCCACTCCGACTAACAAGCCCCATCTACACTAGTCCCACCCCGCCTAACATGCCCCATCTACACTAGTCCCACCCCGACCAGCAAGCCCCATCTACACTAGTTCCACCCCGACCAACATGACCCATCTACACTAATCCCACCCCGACCAACATGCATCATCTACACTAGTCCCACCACGGCCAACACGCCAACTACATTAGTCCCACCCCGACCAACATTCCCCATCTACACTAGTCTCACCCCCACCAACAAGCCCCATCTATACTAGTCCCACCCTGACCAATAAGCCCCGTCTACACTTGTCCCACCCCGACCAACATGCCCCATCTACACTAGATTCACCCCGGCCAACACCCCATCTACATTAGTCCCACCCCGACCAACATGCCCCATCTACACTTGTCCCACCTCGACCAACATGCCCCATCTACACTAGTCCACACCGAACAACATGCCCCATCTACACTAGTGCCACCCCGACCAACATGACCCATCTACACTAGTCCCACCCCGACCAACATGCCCTATCTACACTAGTCCCACCCCGACCAACATGCCCCATCTACACTTGGCTAACCCCGACCAACATGCCCCATCTACACTAGTCCCACCCCGACCAACATGACCCATCTACACTAGACCCACCCGACCAACATGCCCCAACTACATTAGTCCCACCCGACCAACATGCCCATCTACACTAATCCCACCCCGAACAACATGCCCCATCTACACTAGTGCCACCTCGACCAACATGACCCATCCACACTCGTCCCACCCCGACCAACATGCCCCATCTACACTAGTCCCACCCCGACCAACATGCCCCATCTACACTGGTCCCATCCCGACCAACACCCCATCTACACTAGACCCACCCCGACCAACATGCCCCATATACACAGGCCCCACCCCGACTAACATGCCCCATCTACAGTAGTCCCACCCTCCCAACATGACCCATCTACACTAGACCCACCCCGACCAACATGCCCTAACTACACTAGGCCCACCCCGACCAACATGCCCCATCTACACTAGTGCCCCATCTACACTAGAGCCACTAGTTTATATAGCGCTTTACATCGCATTATTCATTCACTCCTCAGTCACACTCGGTGGTGGTGAGCTACTTCTGTAGCCACAGCTGCCCTGGGGCAGACTGACGGAAGCGTGGCTGCTAATCTGCGCCTACGGCCCCTCCGACCACCACCAATCACTCACACACATTCACACACATTCACACGCAGGCAAAGGTGGGTGAAGCGTCTTGCCCAAGGACACAACGACAGTATGCACTCCAAGCGGGATTCTAACCGGCTACCTTCCGGTTGCCAGCCGAACACTTAGCCCATTGCGCCATCTGTCGTCCTAACTAGTCGACAGATGTTGGTCGGGTTGGGCACTAGGCCCACCCCGACCAACATGCCCCATCTACACTAGTCCCACCCCCACCAGCTAGCCCCATCTACACTAGTCCCACCCTGACCAACAAGCCCCGTCTACACTTGTCCCACCCCGACCAACATGCCCCATCTACACTAATCCCACCCCGACCAACATGCCTGATCTGCACTAGTTTCACCCCGGCCAACACCCCATCTACATTAGTCCCACCCCGACGAACATGCCCCATCTACACTAGTCCCACCCCGACCAACATGCCCCATCAACACTAGTCCCTCCCCAAACAACATGCCCCATCTACACTAGTGCCACCCCGTCCAACCGACCCATCTACACTAGTCCCACGCCAACCAACATGCCCCATCTACACTAGTCCCACCCCGACCAACATGCCCCATCTGCACTAGACTAACCCCGATGAACATGCCCCATCAACACTTGTCCCACCCCGACCATCATGCCCCATCTACAATAGTCCCACCCGACCAACATGCCCCATCTACACTAGTCCCACCCCGACCAACATGCCCCATCTACACTAGTCCCACCCCGACCAACATGCCCCATCTACACTAGACGAACCCCGATGAACATGCCCCATCAACACTTGTCCCACCCCGACCATCATGCCACATCTAAACTAGTCCCACCCGACCAACATGCCCCATCTACACTAGTCCCATCCCGACCAACATGCCCCATCTACACTAGTCCCACCCCGACCAACATGCCCCATCTACACTGGTCCCACCCGACCAACATGCCCCATCTACACTAGTCCCACCCCGACCAACATGCCCCATCTACACTAGTCCCACCCCCACCAACATGCCCCATCCACACTAGGCCCACCCCGACCAACATGCCCCATCTACACTACTCCCACCCCACCAACAAGCCCCATCTACACTAATCCCACCCTGACCAACATGCCCCATCTACACTAATCCCACCCCGAACTACATGCCTCATCTACACTAGTTTCACCCCGGCCATCACCCCATCTACACTAGTCCCACCCCGACCAACATTCCCCATCTACACTAGTCCCACCGCGACCAACATGCCCCATCTACATTAGTCCCACCCTGACCAACATGCCCCATCTACACAAGTCCCACCCCGACCAACATGCCCCATCTTCACTAGTCCCACCCCGACCAACATGCCCCATCTACACTAGTCCCACCCCGAACAACATGCCCCATGTACACTAGTGCCACCCGACCAACATGACCCATCTACACTAGTCCCACCCCGACCAACATGCGCCATGTTCACTAGTCCCACCCCGACCAACATGCCCCATCTACACTAGGCTAACCCCGACCAACATGCCCCATCAACACTTGTCCCATCCCGACCATCATGCCACATCTAAACTAGTCTCACCCGAACAACATGCCCCATCTACACCAGTCCCACCCCGACTAACATGCCTCATCTACACTGGTCCCACCCCGACCAACATGCCCATCTACACTAGTCCCACCCCAACCAACATGCCCCATTTACACTAGTCCCACCTCGACAAACATGCCCCATCTACACAAGCCCCACACCGACTAACATGCCCCATCTACACTAGTCCCACCCCGACCAACATGCCCCATCTACACAAGCCCCACACCGACTAACATGCCCCATCGATACTAGTCCCACCCAGACCAACATGCCCCATCTACACTAGTCCCACCCGACCAACATGCCTCATCTACACTAGTCCCACCCCGACCAACATGCCCCATCTACAATACTCCCACCCCGACCAACTTGCCCAATCTACACTAGACCTACCCCGACCAACATGCCCCATCAACACTAGTCCCACCCCGACCATCATGCCACATCTAAACTGTTCTCACTCGACCAACTTGCCCCATCTACGCTAGGCCCACCCCTACCAACATGCCCCATCTACACTAGTCCCACTCCGACCAATATGCCTCAGCTACACTAGTCCCACCCCGACCAACATGCCCCATATACACTAGTCTCACCCCGACCAACATGCCCCATCTACACTAGGCTAACCCCGACCAACATTCCCCATCAACACTAGTCCCACCCCGACCATCATGCCACATCTAAACTGTTCTCACTCGACCAACATGCCCCATCTACACTAGTCCCACCCCGAACAACATGCCCCATCTACACTAGTGCCACCTCAACCAACATGACCCATCTACACTAGTCCCACCCCGCCCAACATGCCCCATATACACTAGTCTCACCCCGACCAACATGCCCCATCTACACTAGGCTAACCCGGACCAACATTCCCCATCAACACTAGTCCCACCCGACCATCATGCCACATCTAAACTATTCCCACCCGACCAACATGCCCCATCTACACTAGTCCCACCCCTACCAACATGCCCCATCTACACTAGTCCCACCACGCCCATCATGCCACAGCTACACTAGTCCAACCCAGACCAACATGCCCCATCTAGACTAGTCCCACCACCACCAACATGCCCCATCCACACTAGGCCCACCCCGACCAACATGCCCCATCTACACTAGTCCCACCCCTACCAACATGCCACATCTACACTAGTCCCACCCCGACCAACATGCCTCATCTACACTGGTCCTACCCCGACCAACACCCCATCTACGCTTGTCTCACCCCGACCAACAGGCCCATCTACACTAGTCCCACCCCAACCAACATGCCCCAACTACACTAGTCCCACCCCGACCACAATGCCCCATCTACACTAGTCCCACTCCGCCCATCTTGCCACATCTAAACTATTCCCATCTGACCAACATGCCCCATCTACACTAGTCCCATCCGAACAAGATGCCCAATCTTCACAGGCCCCACCCCGACTAACATGCCCCATCTACACTAGTCCCACCACGCCCATCATGCCACAGCTACACTAGTCCAACCCAGACCAACATGCCCCATCTAGACTAGTCCCACCCCCACCAACATGCCCCATCCACACTAGGCCCACCCCGACCAACATGCCCCATCTACACTACTCCCACACCACCAACAAGCCCCATCTACACTAATCCCACCCAGACCAACATACCCCAACTAGACTAATCCCACCCCGAACTACATGCCTCATCTACACTAGTTTCACCCCCGCCATCACCCCATCTACACTAGTCCTACCCCGACCAACATTCCCCATCTACACTAGTCCCACCGCGACCAACATGCCCCCATCTACATTAGTCCCACCCTGACCAACATGCCCCATCTACACTAGTCCCACCCCGACCAACATGCCCCATCTACACTAGTCCCACCCCGACCAACATGCCCCATCTACACTAGTCGCACCCCCGAACAACATGCCCCATGTCCACAAGTCCCACCCCGACCAACATGCCCCATCTACACTAAATCCCACCCCGACCAACATGCCTCATCTGCACTAGTTTCACCCCGGCCAACACCCCTACATTAGTCCCACCCCGACGAACATGCCCCATCTACACTAGTCCCACCCCGACCAACATGCCCCATCTACACTAGTCCCACCCCAAACAACATGCCCCATCTACACTAGTGCCACCCCGTCCAAGCGACCCATCTACACTAGTCCCACGCCAACCAACATGCTCATCTACACTAGTCCCACCCCGACCAACATGCCCCATCTACACTAGTCCCACCCCGACCAACATGCCCCATCTACACTCGACTAACCCCGATGAACATGCCCCGTCAACACTTGTCACACCCCGACCATCATGCCCCATCTACACTAGTCCCACCCGACCAACATGCCCCATCTTCACAGGCCCCACTCCGACTAACATGCCCCATCTACACTAGTCCCACCCCGAACAAGATGCCCAATCTTCACAGGCCCCACCCCGACTAACATGCCCATCTACACTAGTCCCACCACGACCATCATGCCACAGCTACACTAGTCCAACCCAGACCAACATGCCCCATCTAGACTAGTCCCACCCCCACCAACATGACCCCATCCACACTAGGCCCACCCCGACCAACATGCCCCATCTACACTACTCCCACACCTCCAACAAGCCCCCATCTACACTAATCCCACCCTGACCAACATACCCCAACTAGACTAATCCCACCCCGAACTACATGCCTCATCTACACTAGTTTCACCCCCGCCATCACCCCATCTACACTAGTCCTACCCCGACCAACATTCCCCATCTACACTAGTCCCCCCGCGACCACATGCCCCATCTACATTAGTCCCACCCTGACCAACATGCCCATCTACACTAGTCCCACCCCGACCAACATGCCCCATCTACACTAGTCCCACCCCGACCAACATGCCCCATCTACACTAGTCGCACCCCGAACAACATGCCCCATGTTCACAAGTCCCACCCCGACCAACATGCCCCATCTACACTAATCCCACCCCGACCAACATGCCTCATCTGCACTAGTTTCACCCCGGCCAACACCCCATCTACATTAGTCCCACCCCGACGAACATGCCCATCTACACTAGTCCCACCCCGACCAACATGCCCCATCTACACTAGTCCCACCCCAAACAACATGCCCCATCTACACTAGTGCCACCCCGTCCAACCGACCCATCTACACTAGTCCCACGCCAACCAACATGCCTCATCTACACTAGTCCCCACCCCGACCAACATGCCCCATCTACACTAGTCCCACCCCGACCAACATGCCCCATCTACACTAGACTAACCCCGATGAACATGCCCCATCAACACTTGTCACACCCCGACCATCATGCCCCATCTACACTAGTCCCACCCGACCAACATGCCCATCTACACTAGTCCCACCCCGACCAACTTGCCCCATCTACACTAGTCCCACCCCGACCAACATGCCCCATCTACACTAGACTAACCCCGATGAACATGCCCCATCAACACTTGTCCCACCCGACCATCATGCCACATCTAAACTAATCCCACCCGACCAACATGCCCCATCTACACTAGTCCCACCCCGACCAACATGCCCCATCTACACTAGTCCCACCCCGACCAACATGCCCCATCTACACTGGTCCCACCCGACCAACATGCCCCATCAACACTAGTCCCACCACGACCATCATGCCACAGCTACACTAGTCCAACCCAGACCAACATGCCCCATCTAGACTAGTCCCACCCCCACCAACATGCCCCATCCACACTAGGCCCACCCCGACCAACATGCCCCATCTACACTACTCCCACACCACCAACAAGCCCCATCTACACTAATCCCACCCTGACCAACATACCCCAACTAGACTAATCCCACCCCGAACTACATGCCTCATCTACACTAGTTTTCACACCCGCCATCACCCCATCTACACTAGTCCTACCCCGACCAACATTCCCCATCTACACTAGTCCCACCGCGACCAACATGCCCCATCTACATTAGTCCCACCCTGACCAACATGCCCCATCTACACTAGTCCCACCCCGACCAACATGCCCCATCTACACTAGTCCCACCCCGACCAACATGCCCCATCTACACTAGTCGCACCCCGAACAACATGCCCCATGTTCACAAGTCCCACCCCGACAACATGCCCCATCTACACTAATCCCACCCCCACCAACATGCCTCATCTGCACTAGTTTCACCCCGGCCAACACCCCATCTACATTAGTCCCACCCCGACGAACATGCCCCATCTACACTAGTCCCACCCCGACCAACATGCCCCATCTACACTAGTCCCACCCCAAACAACATGCCCCATCTACACTAGTGCCACCCCGTCCAACCGACCCATCTACACTAGTCCCACGCCAACCAACATGCCTCATCTACACTAGTCCCACCCCGACCAACATGCTCCATCTACACTAGTTCCACCCCGACCAACATGCCCCATCTACACTAGACTAACCCCGATGAACATGCCCCATCAACACTTGTCACACCCCGACCATCATGCCCCATCTACACTAGTCCCACCCGACCAACATGCCCCATCTACACTAGTCCCACCCCGACCAACTTGCCCCATCTACACTAGTCCCACCCCGACCAACATGCCCCATCTACACTAGACTAACCCCGATGAACATGCCCCATCAACACTTGTCCCACCCCGACCATCATGCCACATCTAAACTAATCCCACCCGACCAACATGCCCCATCTACACTAGTCCCACCCCGACCAACATGCCCCATCTACACTAGTCCCACCTCGACCAACATGCCCCATCTACACTGGTCCCACCCGACCAACATGCCCCATCTACACTAGTCCCACCACGACCATCATGCCACAGCTACACTAGTCCAACCCAGACCAACATGCCCCATCTAGACTAGTCCACCCCCACCAACATGCCCCATCCACACTAGGCCACCCCGACCAACATGCCCCATCTACACTACTCCCACACCACCAACAAGCCCCATCTACACTAATCCCACCCTGACCAACATACCCCAACTAGACTAATCCCACCCCGAACTACATGCCTCATCTACACTAGTTTCACCCCCGCCATCACCCCATCTACACTAGTCCTACCCCGACCAACATTCCCCATCTACACTAGTCCCACCGCGACCAACATGCCCCATCTACATTAGTCCCACCCTGACCAACATGCCCCATCTACACTAGTCCCACCCCGACCAACATGCCCCATCTACACTAGTCCCACCCCGACCAACATGCCCCATCTACACTAGTCGCACCCCGAACAACATGCCCCATGTTCACAAGTCCCACCCCGACCAACATGCCCCATCTACACTAATCCCACCCCGACCAACATGCCTCATCTGCACTAGTTTCACCCCGGCCAACACCCCATCTACATTAGTCCCACCCCGACGAACATGCCCCATCTACACTAGTCCCACCCCGACCAACATGCCCCATCTACACTAGTCCCACCCCAAACAACATGCCCCATCTACACTAGTGCCACCCCGTCCAACCGACCCATCTACACTAGTCCCACGCCAACCAACATGCCTCATCTACACTAGTCCCACCCCGACCAACATGCCCCATTTACACTAGTCCCACCCCGACCAACATGCCCCATCTACACTAGACTAACCCCGATGAACATGCCCCATCAACACTTGTCACACCCCGACCATCATGCCCCATCTACACTAGTCCCACCCGACCAACATGCCCCATCTACACTAGTCCCACCCCGACCAACTTGCCCCATCTACACTAGTCCCACCCCGACCAACATGCCCCATCTACACTAGACTAACCCCGATGAACATGCCCCATCAACACTTGTCCCACCCCGACCATCATGCCACATCTAAACTAATCCCACCCGACCAACATGCCCCATCTACACTAGTCCCACCCCGACCAACATGCCCCATCTACACTAGTCCCACCCCGACCAACATGCCCCATCTACACTGGTCCCACCCGACCAACATGCCCCATCTACACTAGTCCCACCACGACCATCATGCCACAGCTACACTAGTCCAACCCAGACCAACATGCCCCATCTAGACTAGTCCCACCCCCACCAACATGCCCCATCCACACTAGGCCCACCCCGACCAACATGCCCCATCTACACTACTCCCACACCACCAACAAGCCCCATCTACACTAATCCCACCCTGATCAACATACCCCAACTAGACTAATCCCACCCCGAACTACATGCCTCATCTACACTAGTTTCACCCCCGCCATCACCCCATCTACACTAGTCCTACCCCGACCAACATTCCCCATCTACACTAGTCCCACCGCGACCAACATGCCCCATCTACATTAGTCCCACCCTGACCAACATGCCCCATCTACACTAGTCCCACCCCGACCAACATGCCCCATCTACACTAGTCCCACCCCGACCAACATGCCCCATCTACACTAGTCGCACCCCGAACAACATGCCCCATGTTCACAAGTCCCACCCCGACCAACATGCCCCATCTACACTAATCCCACCCCGACCAACATGCCTCATCTGCACTAGTTTCATCCCGGCCAACACCCCATCTACATTAGTCCCACCCCGACGAACATGCCCCATCTACACTAGTCCCACCCCGACCAACATGCCCCATCTACACTAGTCCCACCCCAAACAACATGCCCCATCTACACTAGTGCCACCCCGTCCAACCGACCCATCTACACTAGTCCCACGCCAACCAACATGCCTCATCTACACTAGTCCCACCCCGACCAACATGCCCCATCTACACTAGTCCCACCCCGACCAACATGCCCCATCTACACTAGACTAACCCCGATGAACATGCCCCATCAACACTTGTCACACCCCGACCATCATGCCCCATCTACACTAGTCCCACCCGACCAACATGCCCCATCTACACTAGTCCCACCCCGACCAACTTGCCCCATCTACACTAGTCCCACTCCGACCAACATGCCCCATCTACACTAGAATAACCCCGATGAACATGCCCCATCAACACTTGTCCCACCCCGACCATCATGCCACATCTAAACTAATCCCACCCGACCAACATGCCCCATCTACACTAGTCCCACCCCGACCAACATGCCCCATCTACACTAGTCCCACCCCGACCAACATGCCCCATCTACACTGGTCCCACCCGACCAACATGCCCCATCTACACTAGTCCCACCCCGACCAACATGCCCCATCTACACTAGGCCCACCCCCACCAACATGCCCCATCCACACTAGGCCCACCCCGACCAATATGCCCCATCTACACTACTCCCACACCACCAACAAGCCCCATCTACACTAATCCCACCCTGACCAACATGCCCCATCTACACTAATCCCACCCCGAACTACATGCCTCATCTACATTAGTTTCACCCCGGCCATCACCCCATCTTCACTAGTCCCACCCCGACCAACATTCCCCATCTACACTAGTCCCACCGCGACCAACATGCCCCATCTACATTAGTCCCACCCTGACCAACATGCCCCATCTACACTAGTCCCATCCCGACCAACATGCCCCATCTACACTAGTCCCACCCCGACCAACATGCCCCATCTACACTAGTCGCACCCCGAACAACATGCCCCATCTACACTAGTGCCACCCGACCAACATGACCCATCTACACTAGTCCCACCCCGACCAACATGCCCCATGTTCACAAGTCCCACCCCGACCAACATGCCCCATCTACACTAGGCTAACCCCGACCAACATGCCCCATCAACACTTGTCCCACCCCGACCATCATGCCACATCTAAACTAGTCTCACCCGAACAACATGCCCCATCTACAACCAGTCCCACCCCGACTAACGTGCCTCATCTACACTGGTGCTACCCCGACCAACACCCCATCTACACTAGTCTCACCTCGACGAACAGGCCCATCTACACTAGTCCCACCCCAACCAACATGCCCCATCTACACTAGTCCCACCCCTACCACCATGCCCCATCTACACTAGTCCCACTCCGACCATCATGCCACATCTAAACTATTCCCACATGACCAACATGCCCCATCTACACTAGTCCCACCCCGACGAACATGCCCCATCTACACTAGTCCCACCCGGACCAACATGCCTCATCTACACTAGTCCCACCCCGACCAACACCCCATCTACACTAGTCTCACCCCGACCAACATGCCCATCTACACTAGTCCCACCCCTACAAACATGCCACATCTACAATAGTCCCACCCAGACCAACATGCCTCATCTACACTAGTCCCACCCCGACCAACACCCCATCTACACTAGTCTCACCCGACCAACATGCCCATCTACACTAGTCCCACCCCAACCAACATGCCCCATCTATACTAGTCCCACCCCGTCCAACATGCCCATCTACACTAGTCCCACCCCGACCAACATGCCCATCTACACTAGTCCCACCCCGACCAACATGCCCATCTACACTAGACCCATCCCGACAAACATGCCCCATCTACATCACTCACCCCGACCAACATGCCCCATCTACACTAGCCCCACCCTGACCAACATGCCCCATCTACACAAGATCCGCCTGCCAGCATTTGGCCCATATCCCTCCAAACGTGTCCTAACCATGTACCTGTCATAGTGTTCCGGTAGTCCCAGCCTCAACTACGTTCTTCCGGAAGCTCGTTCCACACAACCACTGCGTGGAAAAGTTGCCCCTCAGATTCCTATTCAATTTTTCCCACCCCGGCCTCACTCTCCTTAAACACATTTCCTCGGGTCCTCGATTCCCCAACTCAGGGCAAGGGACTCTGTGCTTCTATCCGATCTATTCCTCTGGTGAGATAGATCTTATATTGTACACCTCTGTAGGATCACCCTTCATCCTCGTGCGCTCCAAGGAATAGAGTCCCAGTCTTCCCCAACCTCTCCCTGTAGCTCAGGCCCCTCAAGTCCCGGCAACATCCTCGTAAATCTTCTCCGCGCCCTTTCCAAGCTCAACGACATTTTTCCTGTAACAAGTTGCCCAGAACTGAATGCAATACTCTAAATGCAGCCTCACCAACGTCTTGTACAACTGCAACGTGACCTCCCAACTTCTAGACTCAATACAGAGAGACAGCGAGAGAGAGATATAGAGAGAGAACGACACAGAGAGATATACAGAGAAAGAGACAGACAGAGAGACACGGAGAGACAGAGAGAGAGAGAGAGAGAGAGAGAGAGAGAGAGAGAGAGAGAGAGAGACATAGTGGGAAAGACATACAGAGAGAGACGGAGAGAGAAAGACAGAGACGGAGAGAGAAACAGAGAGAGAGACAGAGAGAGAGAGCGAGAGAGAGAGATAGATAGAGAGAGAGAGTGAGGGAGAGAGAGACAGAGAGAGACTGAGGGAGAAAGACAGCAAGAGACCGAGGGACAGAGGGGGAGAGAGAGAGGGATACCAAGAGAGGGACAGAGACAGAACGAGAGAGACAGAGAGTGAGAGAGATGCAGAGAGAGAGAGAGAGAGAGAGGAGGAGGATAGAGCGAGCGATAGTGAGAGAGAGAGGAGAGGAGAGACGGTGAGAGAGAGAGAGAGAGTGAGAGAGACAGAGAGAGACTGATGGAGAGACAGAGAGAGTGACAGAGAGAGAGAGAGAGAGAGAGTGAGATCGAGAGAGGGAGAAAGCGAGACAGTTACAGAGAGGAAGACAACAGAGGGAGAGGAAGAGAGGGAGAGACAGAGACAGAGAAAGAGAGAGAGAAACATACAGAGAGAGATACAGACAGAGACAGAGGGTGCTGGAGTAACTCAGCATGTCAGGCAGCATATGTTGACAGGATAAACACAAAGTGCTCGAGTAACTCAGAGGGGCAGGCAGCATCTGTGGAGAGAATGAATGGGTGACATTTTGGGTCGAGAACCTTCTTTGGTTTAGTTTAGTTTAGAGATGAAGCACGGAAACAGGTATTTCAGCCCACGGAGTACGCGCCGACCAGCGATCACCCCGTACACTAGCACTATCCTACGCACATTCGGGACAATTTAACAATTTTTTGGAGGCCGATTAATCTACAACCCTGAACGTATTTGAAATGTTGGAGGAAACCGGAGCACGCAGAGTAAAAGCCCACGTAGGTCAAGTGGAGAACGTACAAACTCCACACAGACAGCACCAATAGTCAAAAACGTACCTGGGTCTCTGGCGGTGAGGCAGCAACTGTACCGCTGCGCCACTGTGCTGCGCAGAATTCTATAATGGTTTCCTCCACCATAAACGCACCCAATATGTGCTAGTAATGTCCTGTTTGCCAGCTTGTTGACCCTCTGTGTTCCCCTCCTGCAGGGTTTAGGAGCCGTTGCTGTGGACGGAGAGACGGGGACGTGAGCGGCCATTGAGGGCGGCCAGGGTGCCGGTGAGCTGGCTGAGCTTCGAGCTGCTGAGCTGCGATGGAGGACCACATGACGGGGCACAACGAGGAGAAGCGTTATGAGTGCGACATGTGTGGCAAGGCCTGGCAGAAGCCGTGTCTGCTGGAGATCCACCGGCGGGTGCACACGGGAGAACGCCCCTTCGACTGCTTGGAGTGCGGCAAGAGCTTCACCAGCTCCAATATCCTGTTGCAGCACAACCTCGTGCACAGAAGTGAGCGGCCCTTCACCTGCTCCAACTGAGGCAAAGGCTTCAAGTCGTCCAACCAACTGAAGGTGCACAGGCAAGGGCTTCACCAGCTCCACTAGGCTGCATTCCCACCAGCGGACCCACACCGGCGAGCGCCCCTACACCTGCGCCCAGTGCGGCAAGGGCTTCACCCACTCCAGCACCCTGCTGAAGCACCAGCACACCCACACTGGCGAGCGCCCCTACACCTGCACCCAGTGCGGCAAGGGCTTCATCCACTCCAGCAACCTACTGGTGCACCAGTGCACCCACACCGGCAAGCGTCCCTACACCTGCGCCCAGTGCGGCAAGGGCTTCACCCGCTCCACCTATCTGCAGTCCCACCAGTGGGTACACGCCGTCGACCGTCCCGTCCCCAGTGTGGAGAGCGCTTTACCATGGCCTCACATGCCGTGTCTCACCAGCGCGTGCACACCAGTGGCCAGCCCTACGACTGCCCGTACTGCGGTGAGGAGTTTGACAGCTCGCGGGGGTTGCGGCAGCACCGGCGGACCCACGCTGGCGAGCAGCTGCTCCCACTGTGAAAAGAGAGCACGGGGGCTGCAGGAGCACCAGCGGATACACACCAGCGAGAGACACCTTGTGTGCGATGAGTGGCAAGGTATTCACCCGGCTTGACCACCTGCTGGAGCACCGAAGAGTCCACACTGGCCAGCGCCCCTTCACCTGCCCATTCTGCAGCAAGGCCTTTGCCCGCTCCTCCAGCCTGTTGGCACACCGCCACATAGAGAGATAGGCACAATTTAGGTAGACATAAAATGCTGGAAGGAATGGGTAACGTTTCAAGGTCAAGACCCATCTTCAGTGTCGACCCGAAACGCCACCATTCTTTGTCTCCAGAGATGCTGCCTGTCCCGCTGAGTTACTCAAGCACTCTGTGAATGTCACCTATCCATGTTCTCCACAGATGCTGCCTGACCCGCTGAGTTACTCCAGCACTTTGTGTTAGTTATGGAGTGATACAGTGTGGAAACAGGCCCTTCGGCCCAATTTGCCCACACCGACCAACATGTCCCAGCTACAGTAGTCCCTCCTGCCTGTGATTGGGCCATAAATCTCCAAACTTGTCCTATCCATGTAACTGTCTAACTGTTTCATGGGATAGTCACAGCCTCAACTACCTCCTCTGACAGTTTGTTCCATACTCCCACCACCCTGTGTGAAAATGTTACCCCTCAGTTTCCTTTTAAATCTTTTCCCCTTCACCTTGAACCCATGTCCTCTGGTCCTCGATTCCCCCACTCTGAGCAAGAGATTCTCTGCATCTAACTAAATTGTGTTCTATGCAAGATTCCAGCATCCGCAATATCTTGTGTCTCCCTCACCTATATCCACCTATCACTTCTGAAGAAGGGTCTTAACCTGAAACGTCACCCATTCCTTCTCTCTAGAGATGCTGCCTATCCCGCTGGGTTACTCCAGCATTTGTGTTCACCTATCACTTGCCAGGCTTCGTCCAGCCCCCATCTCTCTTTTTCAGCATCCTCCCCCCACCCTCTCCACTCAGTCTGAAGAAGGGTCCTGACTCAAAACGCCATCTGTCCATTCCCTCTAAAGCGGTGGAGGAACTCAGTGGGTCAGGCGGCATCTGTAGAGGGAAGGGAATCTAAGGCGACCACTCCCACCTCTCCTTTCCAAATTTCTCCACCACCCCCCCCCACACCAAGCAGTCTGAAGAAGGGTCCTGACCTAGAATGTTGCCTGTCCATGCTCTCCAGAGGTGCAAATTACTCCAAGAGATTGTGTCTCTCTTTCTAAACCAGCATCTGCTGTTCCTTCTTTACGAAAGTGAAGAGGAAAAAAATAGTTAAGACCAAAGTTGAACCCTTGAAGACCGAAAAGGGGGAATTTAATATTGGGAACAAGGAAATGGCAGATGAGCTGAACAGGTACTTTGGATCCGTCTTCACTAAGGAGGACACAAACAATCTTCCAGATGTACTAGTGGCCAGAGGATCTAGGGTGACGGAGGAACTGAAGGGAATCCACATTAGGCAGGAAATGGTGTTGGGTAGACTGATGGGACTGAAGACTGGTAAATCCCCAGGGCCTGATGGTCTGCATCCCAGGGTATTTAAGGAAGTGGCTCCAGAAATCTTGGACGCATTTGGTGATCATTTTCCAATGTTGTATTGATTCAGGATCAGTTCCTGTGGAATAGAGGGTGGCTAATGTTATGCCACTTTTTAAGAAAGGCGGGAGAGGGAAAACAGGAAATTATAGACGTTAGCCCAGGGATGGGGAACCTTTTCATGTTGGAATGTTGGATTAAGTTAGCTGTAATCTAATAAGGCCGCATCCATGAAACTTCAATTAGATATAGTTCAAAATGTACTTTGTTTTGAAAAAATCTAACTACTATGTACTAACTTCAAGAAAATGAAAAAAATGTAATATTCTAAAGTTAACTAACCTTTCAAAGACTTTGTTGTGACTGCTTTTTGTGGGAAAGCATTTGAATATTTGGTTGTAACATGGAGGTACGCAGTTTCAGCTGATCTTCTAGATGAGTGTCCGTCATTTGTGACGTTAAGGGCATCTTGATTTGGGTTAGATAGAAGAACGTAGATTCGCAGCGATAAGTGGTTGAAAAGCAAGAAAGCATTTTTCGTGCATGTTGCGGAAGACGTGCGTATTCTATTGCATTTTTCCATATTTCTATCGGATCTTTCAGCGTCAAATCAGGACTTTAAAATGTCATCTTCTGAGAGCTCAATCAATTCCATCTGTAGTTCTATAGCAGCCTTGGAGACAACAACAGGGTGAGGTTGAAATGCTAATTTGAATGCTAAAAAATGCTAATTTTGTTGAATGTTTTACTCTTTGGTATTTTAAATACGTTCATTTAAAGATTAAAATAAAAATAATAAAAGACGAACAAAAACATATTAATAAAAATAAAAGGATTTGTTTTACAAAATTTGGATTCATTCAAAAGGCCGCACTTAATGGCCTAGAAGGCCGCATGTGGCCTTAAGGCCGCAGGTTCCCCACCCCTGGATTAGCCTGACATCGGTGTTGGGGAAGATGCTGGAGTCACTTATTTACAAAGGGGAAATTATGCTTGACTAATCTTCTGGAATTTCTTGAGGATGTAACTAGGAAAATGGACAAGGGAGAGCCAGTGGATGTAGTGTACCTGGACTTTCAGAAAGCATTTGATAAGGTCCAACATAGGAGATTAATGAGCAAATTTAGGGTACAAGGTATTGGGGGTATGAAGTTCCCCAGATCAGGAAGCATAGCCTCTCCATTCTCATTTTCCTCTAACAGACCAGCTTTATCTTTTCTATAGGGCAGTTTTAGAGTGAACATTTTCATATTGCTAACAACATTTATTTCTTGCATGTGGTCTAAGAGGGTGGTCATTTCTTTCATACTTCTAAGAAATATCGCAAAATCCCGCAATGCTTTCGAGTCTTCTGGCTGGATAGCTGTCCAAGCATAGGCCTTCTGCATGAGGATGTCTTTGGATCCTGGAAGTTTAAAAGGACTTTTATGTAGTGTGTCGGCAGTGAGCGGCAACTGCGGAGGGTTCAACAGCCCCGACCACGGGTGAACAAAAGGGGAAGATGATTGAACTTTATTAACTTCCATCACAGTGAGGAATGTAGATTCCGCTGTGGTGGATGTTTATGTTAAATTTTATTTTATGCGGCTGTGTGTCTTGTTGCTTTTTACTCAGTATGGCTGTATGGTGACTCAAATATCACTGGCCCTTAATTGGTGCATGTGACAATAAGTTCCAACTTAACTTTTTAAGCTTTTGTCTATATTTCTATGATTATAAAATTCTAATCTTGGATGTGTATTTATTTGTGTGTGATGTTTGTGTGTAATTAAATCTTCGTGAAAAAAACGATGTGCTAACAGTAACAATTTTACATATTCCGGTCGAGATTTTCCTCCTGGAGTCCAAAACAGCCTTATCTGAAAAATGTGCTTTATTTCCCGAGTTATTTATGAAAATGTAAACAAATCCGAAAAAACTTTGAAAATAAACAAAATGGTCTCGCCGATGAGGTCACAATGGATCTGCTGCGCGCGATCTGCGCTGTGTTCCACGCACTGCGAGTGACGTCACACACACCACGTCCAACTCGCAGTCTTTTGGATGAAACCCACTCCCACGCCGCTCCATGCTGCCCACCGCCGCCCACTGCTTCCCGCTCCCCTCCTCCCCCTCATCTCCCTCATCCTCCTCTCCCCCTCCTCCTCTCCCCCTTCCTCCTCTCCCCCTCCTCATCTTCCCCCATCTCGTCTCTCCCTATCTCCTCTCCCGATCTCCTCTCCCCATCTCCTCTTCTCCATCTCTTCTCCCGCCGCCTGTCTGCCCACTTCTCGTCCCTCCTCTCTCTCCTCGCTACCCCTACCTCCCCTCTCTCTCCACGTCCCTCCCCTCTCACTCACCCCCCCCCTGCCACCCGATCCTCTCCCTCTCTCTCCCCCACTCCCCGCTACCTCCCCTCTCTCCCCCTCCTCCCCGCCCCTATCTCCTCCTCTCACCCCTCCATCCCCCATCTCTCCACGTCCCTCTCCCCCCACTCTCTGCCCCCTGTCTGTGTGTGTGTGACACCACAACCACGTGTTGAGGGGATGGGACACAACGTGTCCTGCTTAGTCCAGTATATAATCAAAAAAGGATAATGCTGACTGATCGTGCACAATTGTGACGGCTTGATTTCAAAGACAGGACAGGGCAGAGCAACAGAGGGATATGGGCGGTTGGAAGAGGTTTCTTCTGTGTTTTTCCCCTCAGTTATTGTCCGGGGAGGAAGGCGGCAGAACTCGGCCCGTCGGGGCTAGGATGCGCGGGAGGAAGGCTGAGCTTGGAAGGCTGAGCTCATCACCCCTGCCCCGATGCGCATCCGGTCCACCACGGAGGGGGAAGCGAGCAAACTCCACACGAACAACGTCGGTGGTCGCCCGGCCCGGAGACGGGTCCTTCAACACCTCTTGTCCGTGCTACCCCGGGCTTTCTGCAACACAATCTTGCACAGTTCTGCACTGGACATTGCATTTATTACGTCTGTTATCACTTTATGTACACTGTTTGCTCTGGCGGCTGCGTGTGAACGGGCGATGTCATCGTCTCCTGATCGATGTGCAGAATAACTAACTTACTCCACCAAGCTGGCTACCTCCCATTTCCCTTATTCCTCCAAGCTGGCTACCTCCCATTCCCCTTACTCCCCCAAGCTGGCTACCTCCCATTCCCCGTCTTCCCCCAAGTTGGCTACCTCCCATCCCCTTACTCCCACAAGTTGGCTACCTCCCATTCCCCTTACTCCCCCAAGTTGGCTACCTCCTATTCCCCTTGTCATGGGCTGGGGGTCGGCAGCGCACACACACACGGGTCGGGTGGAGCGGGGCCGTGGCACCCGTCAGCTGCAGCAGAGTTGGAGACAGTTTGGTCCCTCCAGACACCCAGAGTCACTGACCGCGCTGCACCGGTCAGGGTGATAAGATAAGATAAGACTTTATTAATTCCCTTATTCAGGGGAAATTCAGATGTCCTTGCAGCACACTAATAAAAATACAACATAGTGTTCAAAAAGAAGTTCAACACAAAACATCCCCCCACAATGGTTCCCACTGTGGGGGAAGGCACAAAGTCCAGTCCCCATCCTCTTGTCCACCCAGAGTCGGGCCCACTGAGGCTCCACAGTCCCGCCACGGCGCCCAATATTCTCGCCCAGGCTCCGGGGTGCAACGCCCAGCGCCGCAGCTGGCCGCTCCACAGAACCGCGGCTCCACGATGCTCCCATCGGCGGCCCCAGCATACTGGAGTCCCAGCGCGGCGACCCAGGAAAGGCATCGCCCGCTCCACGACAGCGCTCCAGCGCTGCACCGCCGCCAAAGCCGATGTTCTGCGCCGCCGCCAAAGCCGGTGTTCTGGCCAGGTCCCCTCAGGGAAACGTCTGCGCCGCCGCCAAAGCCGGTGTTCTGGGCAGGTCCCCTCAGGGAAATGTCTGCGCCGCCGCCAAAGCCGGTGTTCTGGCCAGGCCCCCCAGGGAAACGCCGCTCCAGGACCCGCCGGCAGGCCGCAAGGACAGGTCGAAGGCGCTGCTCGGAGGAAGGCAACCCCTCCGGGATGTAACGTTCAGCGTCTCAGCTGGCCACTCCGCAGAACCGCTGCTCCACGATGTTCCCATCGGCGGCCTCAGCATACTGGAGTCCCAGCGCGGCGACCCAGGAAAGGCATCGCCCGCTCCACGACAGCGCTCCAGCGCTGCACCGCCGCCAAAGCCGCTGTTCTGCGCCGCCGCCAAAGCCGATGTTCTGGCCAGGTCCCCTCAGGGAAACGCCGCTCCAGGACCCGCTGGTAGGCCGCAGGACAGGTCGAAGGCGCTGCTCGGAGGAAGGCAACCCCTCCGACCAGGTAGGGACTCGAAAAACAGTTTCCGCCTTCCCCCCCACCACCCCCCACACATAAAAAGATTAGGCCCCCTGACTACACACTAAACGTACTAAAAATAATTTAAAAAAAAGAAGGGAAAAAGACGGACAGCTGCAGGACAGGCAGCCGTTCAGGACAGCGCCTCCTCCGGAATAACCCCCCCCGACCCACACACCGGGGTGATTCACCCCCCCCCCACATGGGGTGATTCATTCCCCGGACCCCCACATGGGGTGATTCACCCGGGTGCCGGGCTGTCTGTAGCCCCGCCATCGCGTTACAGCCGCTAAACACCAAACGATATTGCCAAGTGCAGGAACTATCTTTGAAGTAGTGGGGAAGTGTCCGAGTGCCCTACGGCTACAGATATGCATGGAGGCGAGAATAATTTCTTATCATTTCTGGATGGTTGGCATTTTCTTGGAGCAGTCACTGGCTGTGGCTGAAGAGAAAATATGCTGTCTGGGCTGCCACGTGACCATCTAGAGGGTAACCATCAGACACACACCCAGGTCTGATCTCCCTGCGGTGGGCCTGCCTCGAGTGAGGGTGTCTTGTGATAAAAGGCCGAGACACCCAGTGACGTTGAGGTACACAACTGAAGATGTGTCTGATTGGTAGCAAGATCACCTAGTGGTCATCCCCAAGAATATCAAATGTCAATTGTAGTGAAAAACCTTAGGGATTGTAACATCCAGTCCTACTAATCAATTTCATTATTGATAGCACAACATGAATTCTGAAGAATTCCGAAGAACACAGTGAGGTCAGGAAAAACTTGCTTTATTTGTTACGTAAGGCACAAATGCGTCAAGACTTTCTTTTGTACAACTAATCCATTATTTGTCCATCATACCTGCTGCACAAATCGTCAGTCTCTTCATAAAGGCAAGAGTGGGCATGTTGCTATTGAAATTCCTCAGAGGAACGACCCTTATAGGAAATGAAACATCGCCGAGTGCAGGACTATCTTTGAAATAGTAGGGAGGTGGCTGACTGCCCTCCGGCTACAGATATGCATGGAGGCGAGAATAATTTCTGATCATTTCTGGAGATGGTTGGCATTTTCTTTCATTATTAATAGTACAACCTGAATTCTGAAAAATTCCAAAGAGCGCAGTTGTCAAAGTTCGTCTCTTAAAGAAAGCTGACAGCAACAAAATTGTTAAAGGTAAATCAAAGCAGTCTTTTAATCAATTTGCCAGACGGGAGTGGCTGGGGAGATCTATATAACCATATAACAATTTACAGCACTGAAACAGGCCATCTCGACCCTTCTAGTCCGTGCCGAACACGTATTCTCCCCTGGTCCCATATACCTGCGCTCAGACCATAACCCTCCATTCCTTTCCCGTCCATATAACTATCCAATTCATTTTTAAATGATAAAAACGAACCTGCCTCCACCACCTTCACTGGAAGCTCATTCTACACAGCAACCACTCTCTGAGTAAAGAAGTTCCCCTCATGTTACCCCTAAACTTCTGTCCCTTAATTCTCAAGACATGTCCCCTTGTTTGAATCCTCCCTACTCTCAGTGGGAAAAGCTTATCCACGTCAACTCTGTCTATCCCTCTCATCATTTTAAAGACCTCTATCAAGTCCCCCTTAACCTTCTGCGCTCCAAAGAATAAAGCCCTAACTTGTTCAACCTTTCTCTGTAACTTAGTTGCTGAAACCCAGGCAACATTCTTGTAAATCTCCTCTGTACTCTCTATTTTGTTGACATCCTTCCTATAATTAGGCGGCCAAAATTGTACGCCATACTCCAGAATTGGCCTCACCAATGCCTTGTACAACTTTAACATTACATCCCAACTTCTATACTAAATTCTCTGATTTATAAAAGCCAGCACACCAAAAGCTTTCTTTACCACCCTATCTACATGAGATTCCACTTTCAGGGAACTGTGCACAGTTATTCCCAGATCCCTCTGTTCACCTGCATTCTTCAATTCCCTACCATTTACCATGTATTCCCGATATCCCGATATACATTTACCATGTATCTACAAATAGCACACACGTTGCTCAGTGCTTCTCGGGCTCCACTCAAAGAACAAAGGAAAGTTAGAGTAATTATACATGTTCTTATCAATAAAACACACCTAAATCTGAGTGAAAGATCTGTAGCGTATGGGAGGCTGGACACATATATTTGCAATGTCGGCCTTATTCTCAAATCTAGGCACAGCTTCAGCACAGCTGCCCATTCCGGAAGGACAACTAACTACATTTTGTTTTCAAATGACTTCCATCTTGGTTCCAGAATGGGCATCCATCTGTGAACTAAAACAAGCTTGTAAGACTTGGATGAAAGCCTCTACCCTGTCCTTAGCTGGGACAGGCAGTTCAGACAGATATCGAATATTGTACTGTGCCCTGACAATACATATCTATGTTAATACATAGTTAATACATTGTTTCAGTGATAAGTATAAACCAAGCTTCTAAGATTTTCCCAGAATTTATATTGCTGGGAAAATTATCTTTTAAATTTGACTGCTTTCTGTTTTTCAGCAAATCTCCATTTTTAATTTATGGACCAAATTAAATTCTTTCACAGCGAGGTCAGGATAAACTTGCTTTATTTGTTACGTAAGGCACAAATGCGTCAAAACTTTCTTTAATAAAACACTTTCAAATGCCTTAGAAGAAACTGCGGATCCTGGAAAATTGAAGAGAGACAATAATGATGGAGAAACTCAGCAGGTGAGGCAGCATCTACGGAGCAAAGGAAATAGGCAATGTTTCGGGTCAAAACCCTTCTTCAGACTGATGTGAAGCTGGGGGAGGCGGGAAGAAGAAAGGAAGAGGTGGAGCCAGTGTGCAGAGGGAGAGCTGGGAAGGGGAGGAGAAAGTAGGGACTACTTTAAATTTGAGAAGTCAATGTTCATACAGTTGGGGTGCAAACTGCCCAAGCGAAATATGAGGTACTGCTTCTCCAATATACGGTGGTCCTCACTCTGGCCATGGAGGAGGCCCAGGATAGACAAGTTGGATTCGGAATGGGAGGGGAGTTGAAGTGCTGAGCCACTGGGAGATCAGGTTGGTTATTGTGGACCGAGCGGAGGTGTTTGGTGTGTGTGCATTCGACCCAAAATGTCACCCATTCATTCTCTCCACAGATGCTGCCTGACCCGCTGAGTTACTCCAGCATTTTGTGTTTATCTTCTCCTGATATGCTGCCTTCCCTCTGAGTTACTCCAGCACTCTCTCTCTCTCTGTATGTTTCTCTCTCTTTCTCAGTCTCTCCCTCTCTCTCTGTCCTTTTCATGTCTTCCTCTGTAACTGTCTCGCTTTCTCCCTCTATATCTCACTCTCTCTCTCTGTCTGTCTCTCTTTCTGCATCTCTCTCTCTCTCTCTCACTCTCTGTCTCCCTCTGTCTCTTCCTCTCTCTCTCTCTCTCTCTCTCTCTTTCTCTTTCTGTCTGTCCGTCTCTCTCTCTCTCTCTCTCTCTCTCCCACCACACTGAAGTCACACCAGCTTCTGTTTCCTTTACTGCGTCTCTCTCTCTGTCTCTGTCTCTGTCTCTGTCTCTCTCTCTCTCTCCACCTCCCTGTGTCTATATATGTATCTCTCTCTTTCTCTCTCATTGTCTCTCTCTGACTCTCCCTCTATCTCCCCATCTCTATATCTATCTATCACCCTGTCTGTCTCTCTCTCTTTCTCTCTCTCTGTCTCTGTCTGTCTCTCTGTCTCCCTCTGTCTCTCTCTCTCTCTCTCTTCCTCTCTCTGTCTCTGTCTCTCTCTCTTCCTCTCTCTTCCTATCTCTCTCTCTTCCTCTCTCGCTGTCTCTCTCTCTGTCTATCTCTCACTCACACACACTCTATCTCTCTCTGTGTGTCTCTCTCTGTCTGTGTGTGTGTGTTTGTCTCTCTCTCACTCTCTGTCTCTCTCTGTCTATCTATCTCTCCCCCCCCTCTCTCTCTCCCTCTCTCTCACTCTCTCTCTGTATCTCCTTCTCTCTCACTCTCTGGGACAGAAGATTTGGGTGAACATAGACCCATTCCTGCCAACCGTGGGTCTAACTGCAGATAGATACATAACGTACTCAACACATAGGACAGGAAATAGAAATGATCTGCAAATAGAACCACCATTGGCCAGGACAGATATTTATAAGGACTCGTTCTTTGTAAGAGCCGCAATGGAATGGAATAAACAAGACACCTGCAGATGCTGGAAAATCGAAGGTAGACCCAAAATGCTGGAGTAACTCCGCGGATGAGGCAGCATCTACGGAGCGAAGGAATAGGTGACCAGCCTGAAGGCCTTTGTGTCTCAGTGTTGTAAAAACAAGCCTGAAGGCTTTGTCTCAATGCAAGGCGCATTCGTAATAAGGTGGATGAGTTGAATGTGCAGATAGCCATTAATGATTATGATATAGTTGGGATCATGGAGACATGGCTCCAGGGTGACCAAGGGTGGGAGCTGAACATCCAGGGATATTTCAATATTCAGGAGCGATGGACAGAAAGTGAAAGGAGGTGGGCTAGCATTGCTGGTTAGAGAGCAGATTAACGCAATAGAAAGGAAGGACTTTAGCTTGGAGGATGTGAAATCGATATGGGTGGAGCTGTGAAACACTAAGGGGCAGAAAACGCTAATGGGAGTTGTGTACAGGCCACCTAACAGTAGTAGTGGAGTTGGGGATGGCATCAAACAGGAAATTAGAAATGCGTGCAACAAAGGTAGAACAGTTATAATGGGTGACTTTAATCTACATATAGATTGGGTGAATCAAATTGGCAGGGGTGCTGAGGAAGAGGATTTCTTGGAATGTATGCGGGATAGTTTTCTAAACAAACATTTAGACGAACCAACGAGAGAGCAGGCTATTCTAGATTGGGTATTGAGTAATAATAATGATAATAATGGATGGGATTTATATAGCGCCTTTCTAATACTCAAGGCGCTTTACATCGCATTATTCATTCACTCCTCAGTCACACTCGGTGGTGGTGAGCTACTTCTGTAGCCACAGCTGCCCTGGGGCAGACTGACAGATTCTTAAAGGGTTGATGATCGATATCCAATGGAAGGCATTTAAAGACTGCATGGATGAACTACAACAATTGTTCATCCCTGTTTGGCAAAATAATAAATCAGGGAAGGTAGTGCCTCCGTGGATAACAAGGGAAACCAGGGATAGTATCAAAGCAAAAGATGAAGCATACAAATTAGCCAGAACAAGCAGCCTACCAGAGGACTGGGAGAAATTCAGTGTCCAG
>JAXLNO010005430.1:169529-208287 GCA_038087875.1 Malacoraja senta
CCCCCAATCCCCACACCAGTCCCTGACCCCCCCGCCAACCCCCCCCCCCCCACCCCTGACCACCCACCACCCTCCCACCCCACACTACCCCCCCCACCCCGACAACCCATCACCCCCCAGACACTGACCATCCACCACTCCCCCACCCCTGACCCCCCCCACCCCGACAACCCCACCCCCCATCCCCCATCTCCCCTGACCACCCCCCACCCCTTGACCACCGACCCCCCCCCCCACACCCTGACCAACCCCCACAACCTGACCACCCACCCCCACCCCCTGACCACCCACCACCCCCTGACCACCCACCAACCACACATCGCCTCGCCCCCAGTCCACCCACCTGCCTTCCGCCGCTCCAATCCCCATCCTGCCGGGTGTTCACCATCCCCCCGACCTCCCCCCCACCGAACGGTCTGTCCTCAGCAGAGGTCTTACCTTTGTCCCCTCCGTCCCCACCTCAATGTAGCAACGTTACAACATTTTGGGATTTAAAAAATCAAGTCTGTAATTTATCCCATCAGATAAAGCATAAAAAGAAGTTTAATTTGTCACCTATTCACTTTCCATATTTTTAAGTATAAAAAGTTATGGCATTTTCATACTCGGAAATTAGCATCTTGTACCCTATTGCTTTTCCATTGACTTAACACCAAAGCTGTGATCGAGGACAGTCAAAAGCTCATAACTTTCTTAAAAATTAAAAGAACTAAAAGAAATGTTCAGTTATTATTGATTGAAACATTCTGAAACAATATGAAACGATCTTACTTGGATGACCTGAAATTAAAGCATATAATTAGTTAGTTACCCAATTGTAGCTAATTACATAATTCAATTACTAGATCCTAAACATCTATCCATTTCTTAAGAAAAGATCAACAGTTTTAAATAGCTTAAGTGTCCAAATAGCATTCACACAAGAATTCACTTTGGCACCTTCGAGAGGGTGGCGGGTTTAAAATGTCGTTTCCTCCAGGCTGTTTAGAGTCAGTTATTAAAGATGGGATAGCAGCACATTTGGAAAGTGGTGAAATCATTGGACAAAGTCAGCATGGATTTACGAAAGGTAAATCGTGTCTGACGAATCTTATAGAATTTTTCGAGGATGTAACTAGTTAGAGTGGATAGGGGAGAACCAGTGGATGTGTTGTATCTGGACTTTCAGAAGGCTTTCGACAAGGTACCACATAAGAGATTAGGATACAAACTTAAATCACACGGTATTGGGGGTTCAGTATTGATGTGGATAGAGAACTGGCTGGCAAACAGGAAGCAAAGAGTAGGAGTAAACGGGTCCTTTTCACAATGGCAGGCAGTGACTAGTGGGGTACCGCAAGGCTCAGTGCTGGGACCCCAGCTATTTACAATTTATATTAATGATCTGGACGAGGGAATTGAAAGCAACATCTCCAAGTTTGCGGATGACACTAAGCTGGGGGGCAGTGTTAGCTGTGAGGAAGATGCTAGGAGACCGCAAGGTGACTTGGATAGGGTGGGTGAGTGGGCAAATGTTTGGCAGATGCAGTATAATGTGGATAAATGTGAGGTTATCCACTTTGGTGGCAAAAACGGGAAGGCAGACTATTATCTAAATGGTGGCCGATTAGGAAATGGGGAGGTGCAGCGAGACCTGGGTGTCATGGTACACCAGTCATTGAAAGTAGGCATGCAGGGTGCAGCAGGCAGTGAAGAAAGCGAATGGTATGTTGGCCTTCATAGCAAGAGGATTTGAGTATAGGAGCAGGGAGGTTCTACTGCAGTTGTACAGGGTCTTGGTGAGACCACACCTGGAGTATTGCGTACAGTTTTGGTCTCCAAATCAGAGGAAGGACATTATAGCCATAGAGGGAGTGCAGAGAAGGTTCACCAGACTGATTCCTGGGATGTCAGGACTTTCATATGAAGAAAGACTGGATAGACTTATACTCGCTAGAATTTAGGAGATTGAGAGGGGATCTTATAGAAACGTACACAATTCTTATGGGGTTGGACAGGCTAGATGCAGGAAGATTGTTCCTGATGGTTGGGAAGTCCAGGACAAGGGGTCACAGCTTAAGGATAAGGGGGAAATCCTTTAGGCCCGAGATGAGGAAAAACATTTTCACACAGAGAGTGGTGAATCTCTGGAACTCTCTGCCATAGAGGTTAGTTGAGGCCAGTTCATTGGCTATATTCAGAGGGAGTTAGATGTGGCCCTTGTGGCTAACGGGATCAGGGGGTATGGAGAGAAGACAGGTACGGCATACTGAGTTGGATGATCAGCCATGATCATATTGAATGGCGGTGCAGGCTCGAAGGGCCAAATGGCCTACTCCTGCACCTATTTCTATGTATCTATGAAGCATTCTGAAACAAATATGAAACGATCTTACTTGGATGACCTGAAATTAAAGCATATAATTAGTTAGTTACCTAACTGTAGCTAATTACAAAATTCAATTACTAGATCTAAACATCTATCCATTTCTTATGAAAATATTAACATTTTTAAAATCTCTCTCCCTCACTCTCCCCCTTTCTCCCTCCCCCTACATTCTCTTTCTCCCCCTCTCTTTCTCTGTCTCCCTCCCTCTATCTCTCTCTTTTTTATAGAAACATAGAAAATAAGTGCAGGAGTAGGCCATTCGGCCCTTCGAACCAGCACCGCCATTCAATATGATCATGGCTGATCATCCAACTCATATCCCACTCCCTGCCTTCTCTCCATACCCCTGATCTCTTTAGCCAAAAGGGCCACATCTAACTCCCTCTTAAATATAGCCAACGAACTGGCCTCAACTACCTTCTGTGGCAGAGAATTCCAGAGATTCACCACTCTCTGTGTGAAAAATGTTTTCCTCATCTCGGTCCTAAAAGATTTCCCCATTATCCTTAAACTGTGACCCCTTGTCTGGACTTCCCCAACATCGGAAACAATCTTCCTGCATCTAGACTGTCCAACCCCTTATGAATTTTGTAAGTTTCTATAAGACACCCCTCAATCATCTAAATTCTAGCGAGTACAAGCCGAGTCTATCCAGTCTTTCTTCATATGAAAGTCTGACATTCCAGGAATCAGTCTGGTGAACCTTCTCTGTACTCCCTCTATGGCAAGAATGTCTTTCCTCAGATTAGGAGACCAAAACTGTACGCAATACTCCAGGTGTGGTCTCACCAAGACCCTGTACAACTGCAGTAGAACCTCCCTGCTCCTATACTCAAATCCTTTTGCTATGATTGCTAACATACCATTCACCTTCTTCACTGCCTGCTGCACCTGCGTGCCTACTTTTAATGAGTGGTGTACCATGATACCCACGTCTCGTTGCATCTCCCCCTTTCCTAATCGGCCACCATTCAGATAATAGTCTACTTTCCTGTTTTTGCCACCAAAGTGGATAACCTAATATTTATCCACAGTTAGATGTGGCCCTTGTGGCTAAAGGGACCAGGGATAATAGAGAGAAGGCAGGTACAGGATACTGAGTTGGATGATCAGCCATGATCATATTGAATGGCGGTGCAGGCTCGAAGGGTCGAATGGCCTACTCCTGCACCTATTTTCTATGTTTCTATGGCCCTCTCTTGTCTCTCTCTCTCTGTAACTGGCTCGCATTCTTCCTCTCTCAATCTCACTGTCTCTCCCTCTCAGTTTCTCATTCTGTCTCTTTATCCATCTGTCTCTCTCCCTGTCCCCCTGTCTCTCTCTCCATCTCTCTCTTCTTTCTTTCCCACTGTCTCTCTCTCTCTCTCTCTCTCTCTCTCTATCTCTCGCTCTCACTCTCTCTGTCTCTTTCCCATCTGCCTATCTCTCCCTATGTGTCTCACTGTTTTTCTCTCTATATCTGTCTCTCTCTCTCCTTGTTTCTTGCTGTCTCTCCCTCTGTTTCTCTCTCTCTCTCTGTCTGTCCCACCCCCTGTCTCTGTATCTCTGTCTCTCTCTCTCTCCATCTCAGTCTCTCTCTTTCTCTTTATCTCTCTCTCTCCATCTCTCTGTCTGTCTCTGTGTCCACTGTCTCTCTCTCTCTCTCTGTGTCTCTGTCTGTTTCGCTGTATCTCTTTGTATCGGTCTCTCTCTCCCTTTCTCTCTCTCTATGTCTCTCTCTTTCTCTCTCTCTCTCTATCTCTCTCTGTCTCTCTCTATCCCTCCCCACTCTTCTCTCTCTGTATTCAGTCTGTATTGAGAAGTTGGGAGGTCAGGTTGCTGTTGTACAAGACGTTGGTGAGGTTGCATTTAGAGTATTGCATTCAGTTCTGTGCACCGTGTTACAGGGAAGATGTAGTTGAGCTTGGAAAGAGCGCAGAGAAGATTTACAAGGATGTTGACTGGACTCGAGGGGCCTGAGCTACAGGGAGAGGTTTTTGGCAGGCTGTGGCTCTATTCCTTGGAGCACAGGAGGATGAGGGGTGGTCTTTATAGAGTGTACAAAATCACCAGAGGAATAGATCGGGTAGTCACACAGAGTCTCTTGCCCTGAGTAGGGGAATCGAGGACTTGAGGACATGTGTTCAAGGTGAGTGAGGCGGGGGTGGGAAAACTGAATAGGAATCTGAGGGGCAACAAAGAGGGTGGTGGGTGTACGGAACAAGCTGCCGGAGGAGGTAGATGAGGCTGGAACTATCGCAACACTTGGACATGTACATGGATAGGACAAGTTTGGAGGGATATGGGCCAAACGCTGGCAGGTGGTTTTTGTGTAGATGGGGCATGTTGGTCAGGGTGGGACTATGTGTAGATGGGGTATGTTCGTCAGGGTGGGACTAGTGTAGATGGGGTATGTTCGTCAGGGTGGGACTAGTGTAGATGGGGCATGTTGGTCGGGGTGGGGACTAGTGTAGATGGGGCATGTTGGTCGGGGTGGGACTAGTGTAGATGGGGCATGTTGGTAGGGGTGGGACTATTGTAGATGGGGCATATTGGTCAGGGTGGGACTAGTGTAAATGGGGCTTGTTGGTCAGGGTGGGACTGGTGTAGGTATGGGCATGTTGGTCGGGGTGGGACTAGTGTAGATGGGGCATGTTAGTCGGGGTGGGACTAGTGTAGATGGGGCATGTTGGTCGGGGTGGGACTAGTGTAAATGGGGCATGTTGGGCGGCGTGGGACTAGTGTAGATGGGGCATGTTGGTCGGCGTGGGACTAGTATAGATGGGGCATGTTGGTCGACTTGGGACTAGTGTAGTTGTGGCATGTTGGTCAGGGTGGGACTAGTGTGGATGGGACATGTTGGTCGGGGTGGGACTAGTGTAGATGGGGCATGTTGGTCGGGGTGGGACTAGTGTAGATGGGGCATGTTGGTCGGGTGGGACTAGTGTGGATGGGGCATGTTGGTCGGGGTGAGACTAAAAATAATTATAATACATTTTATTTATGGGCGCCTTTCAAAAGTCTCAAGGACACCTTACAGAATTTAACAAGAGTAAAAAACATATAATCGGAATAAAATAAATAATAAGGACATCACCAATACACAAGTTAAAGACAGAATTCGATCCAAAGACAAAAAGAAATCAAAAACACAATGTGAAAAGAGAGCAGCGGCAGCTAAACCGCGCCAGCGTACACTCTCCCTTCCGACAGCCATCTTGGACACAAAGTAAAATAATTACTTACACACAAAAACATCCCCCCACAGTGGTTACCACTGTGGGGGAAGGCACAATGTACAGTCCCCATCCCCAGTTCTCCCATAGTCAAGCCTATTGAGGCCTCCACAGTTGCCTCTACAGAGGCCCGATGTTCCTGGCCGTTGCCCCGGCGCCGGGAGAGTCCTCTCAGCGGCTGGGCCACCTGGAACGGCCGCTTCCTTACCGGAGACCGCGGCTTCCGAAGCCGACAAGGCCGCGCCGGTTTGGAGCTCCCAGGCTCCCGATGTTGAAGTCGGTGCCGCCCGCTCCGCTCCGCAGACCCGCAGCCCGGAGGTGTTGAACTCGGCGGTCACAGCTCACCGGAGCTCCAGCGCGTCGATCCAGCTTGGCGACCCAGGCTAGACATCGCCCGATCCGTTCCGCGATAGCGCTCCAGCGCTGTGCCGACACCGAAGTGCTGGCCGGTCCCCGCCAGGAAACGGCGCTCCACGCCCGCTGTTGGGCCACGAGGACGGGTCGACGAGGCAGCCCGGAGAAAAATCTGCCTCACCGACCAGGTAGGGACCTAGAAATATAGTTACCCCACATTAAAAAGTCTATTTCTCCCACAAACAAAACACAGGACTCACTAGAACTACAAAAACAAGTGAATTAAACGGAGGGCTGCTGGTTAGCAGCCGTTCCCCAAGATGTCTCTTCTCTGTCTCTCTCTCTCTCTGTCTCTCTCCCCTCTCCTTCTCCCTCTGCCTCTCTCTCTCTCCCTCTCTCTCTCTCTCTGTCTCTCTGTGTGTCTCTCTCTCTCTGTCTATGTCTCTCTGTCTCTGTCTCTCTCTCTCTGTCTCTCTCTGTCCCTCTCTCTCTCTCATTCTCTCTGGGACAGAGGATTTGGGTGAACATAGACCCATTCCTGCCAACCGTGGGCCTAACTGCAGATAGATACATAACATACCCAACACATAGGACAGGAAAGAGAAATGATCTGCAATAGAAACGCCATTGGCCAGGACAGATATTTATAAGGACACGTTCTTTGTAAGAACCGCAATGGAATGGAATAAACGAAACAACAATATCATCTAAATGTTTAAGAAGGAACTGCAGATGCTGGAAAATTGAAGGTAGACACAAATTGCTGGAGTAACTCAGCGGGTGACTCAAGAATCATTTCCTTCACTCCATAGATGCTGCCTCACACGCTGAGACTCTCCAGCATTTTTGTCTAACAACAAGTCAAATCACCTTCATGGGACAATAGACAACAGGTGCAGGAGGAGGCCATTCGGCCCTTCGAGCCAGCCCACTCCTGCACCTATTTTCTATGTCTATGTCTATGGCTGATCTTCCACAATCAGTACCCCGTTCCTGCCTTCTCCCCATATCCCCTGACTCCGCTATCTTGAAGAGCCCTATCTAGCTCTCTCTTGAAAAAAAACATCCAGTGAACCGGCCTCCACCGCCTTCTGAGGCAGAAAATCCCACAGATTCACAACTCTCTGGGTGGAAAAGTTTCTCCTCATCTCAGTCCTAAATGGCCACAGATTCACAACTCTATGGGTGGAAAAGTTTCTCCTCTCTCTCTTTCAACACGAAGGAACCGCAGATGCAGCCGTCACCGCAAAACGTCAAATGATTCTGGAAATGCCGAGGTGAGAGGAATGCCGAGGCGAGAGGAATAAACCTGGTGAACCTATGCTGCACTCCCTCAATAGCAAGAATGTCCTCCCACAAATTAGGAGACCAAAATTGTACACAATACTCCAGGTGTGGTCTCACCAGGGCACTGTACAACTGCAGAAGGACCTGTTTGCTCCTATACTCAACTCCTCTTGTTATGAAGGTAAACAGGCCAAAACTGCAAAGAATACGCCAGGTGTGGTCTCACCAGGGATGGAGGAAGAGAGAAAGAGAGGGGGAGGGTGCGAGAGAGGGGGAACGGCCTGCCAGCGCCTGTGCATGCTCCCCCTGCTGCATTAAAGGAAATGCATGCATCACTGGCTGCATTGCTGCCTCTACCGTTGCATGCCGGCTTTTATCCTCACCTGATCTTCACAGCTGCATTCCCGAACCTCTCGTCCACAAAAAGAGAGAGAGAGAGAGAGAGAGAGAGAGAGAGAGAGAGAGAGAGAGAGAGAGAGAATGCAATGAAGGTCCCTTCCGAGTGACTGATAAAAACAGCATATGATTGCAATGAATTAGTACTGTTGATATTGTTGATATGTTTGCACTGAATTCGTACTGTTGATATTGTTGATATTGCTATTAATACTGTTGATATTGCTATTATTAATATAGTTATTATTACTAGGTGGCAGTACGAGTCTGCCTTACCATAGCATACAAAACTTTACCTAACGTTCCCCAATTATAGAAAAAAATATATAGTGTTTTCGCACCTGTCCCGCAAAATAGGTTTTATTTAAACTTAAGAAAAGAATATAAATAGAACATAAATGAGTTCATTTCATATAGGATGTTGGAATATCCAGGGTCTCTACTCTTCAACCTTCGGGATGAAGACTGGGAACCCTGAGTTCCTAAAGTCTATAGAAGACACTGATATAATGATATTAACGGAAACATGGTACCGAAAGGATACGTTCATTCACTGCCCCTCAGGGTACCATGAAGTCATGGTGCCCTCAGTAAAAACCACTGATATACGTAAGGGCAGAACCTCTGGGGGGGTCTTGGTGTGGTACAAAGAAGAACTAGACAGTCACATTACATCAATAAAACAGGGGAAATCACATATATGGTTGAAACTAGATAAAACAATTGGAATAACGTGAAAAGATATATATCTATGTGCCGCCTACATACCCCCAATAGAATCACCATATTTTGAAGAGGATATATTTGAAACTCTCCACATGGAAATCAATCATTTCCAGGCCCAGGGAAATGTGCTACTATGTGGAGACCTGAATGAAAGGACCGGATGTGAACCCGATTCCATAGACCCACAGGGCAACAACCATGAGTTCGGTCAAACCCCCTTGTATGTCACACCAACTATCATTAACCGGAACAACCTGGACTGTGAAATAAATAAAAGTGGTAGAGAGGTAGTGCATCTCTGCCGAGCCTTGGGCCTGTACATAGTTAATGGTAGGCTCAGAGGGGACTCGATGGGAAGGTTTACATATTCCTCAGCTCTTGGGTCTAGCGTGGTAGACTACGCAATTACTGACATAGACCCCTGCACTATCAGTGCATTCACTGTTAGGCAGCAGTCCCCTCTTTCAGACCATAGCCAAATCAATGTGTACCTACAATTTCCTCTTCAAACTAAAGATGAAAAAAAGGAACCAAGTAAGCTGTATAAACTAAATCAGACTTACAGATGGGCTTCAGATAGCGGAGATAAATTCATCGTGGCCCTGAATTCACTTGATCTCACAAATAAAATATTGAAATACAAGACTAACCCATATGAGACTACTAGAGATGGTGTAAACATGGCTATAAAGGACATTAATATGATCTTTCACAAGGCAGCTATTAAATCTGACCTTGTGAAACGGAAGAGAAAAATTATCAAAAAAAACAACCATGAAAAATGGTTCGACCACGAGTGTAAAAATGTCAGAAAAGATCTGAGTAAAATATCGAACCAAAAACACCGTCAACCAAACAATCCAGACTTACGCATTAGATATAATGAAACTCTTAAAAGGTATAAACACACGATTAGGAACAAAAGACAAAATCACACTCACAAAAGACTTGAAGAAATTGAAAATTCCATCAATCAAAACCAATTTTGGGATATGTGGAATAACCTGAGCACAACAAAACTACAAACATTACCAATTCAAGACGGTGATATCTGCAGAGCACACTTCAAAAATCTATATAAAAACACCCCAATAAATAAAATAAACTCAAATCATTCTCATATCAAAGAAAAACTCCAAACACTAGAAATAGTAATCAAAGATTATCAAAACCCCCTTGATTTCCCAATTACTTTGGAAGAACTGACCTTAAAAATAAAATCTCTTCACTCAAAGAAAGCCTGTGGTCCAGATAGCATTAAAAATGAAATGCTCAAGTACAGCACTCCGGAGATACAGGACATAGTACTTAGGCTGCTCAACATCATACTACGTTCAGGTTATTTCCCTGATATTTGGTTCCAAGGGTTTGTTTCACCCATTTATAAGAGTGGAAACAAACTAGACCCAAATAACTACCGCGGCATCTGTGTCAGTAGCTGCCTAGGGAAGTTATTCTGCAGTATCATAAATAACAGAATGCAGGATTTCCTTAATAAACACAACATTCTCAGTAAAAACCAAATTGGCTTCCTCCCAAAACATCGTACCACTGACCACATTTACACCCTCCACACTCTCATTGAAAGACATGTACAACAAGCAAAAAATGGAAAAATATTTGCCTGTTTTATTGACTTTGAGAAAGCATTTGACTCTATTTGGCATGAAGGGCTCTACTACAAACTCCTCTGTTGTGGTGTAGGAGGAAAGGTATATGACCTTATCAAATCAATGTATCTGAATAATAAATGTGGCGTTAAAATTGGGGACAAACGCACTGATCTCTTCACCCAGAGAAGAGGCGTCCGGCAAGGCTGCAATCTGAGCCCGACACTGTTTAATTTATATATAAACGATTTGGCAATAAAGCTGGACCAGAGCACTGCGCCGGGCCTCTGTCTCCTGGACGGAGAGGTAAAATCTCTGTTTTATGCGGATTACTTGGTTCTGCTGTCCCCCACAGAACAGGGACTGCAGCAACAGTTGGACCTACTTGATGAGTACTGCCAAAATTGGGCCCTGGCAGTAAATCTAAAGAAAACCAATATCATGATTTTCCAGAAAAACCCCAGATGTCAGGAAGATAAATACAAATTTACTCTCAATGGTATTATTATCGAACAACTATGAGCTATACTTACCTTGGTCTAACTGTTGCAGCATTCGGGAGCTTCAATATGGCAGTGAATGCACTAAAAGAGAAAGCTCGAAGAGCTCTGTATGCAATAAAAAGAAGATTCTACAACATCCAAATTCCCATTAAAATCTGGCTTAAAACATTTGACAGTGTAATCCAGCCTATTGCGCTTTATGGTAGCGAAGTATGGGGGCCGCTCAGTCACCATAGTTATAGTAAATGGGAAAAACATGCAACAGAGGCCCTGCATGCGGAATTTTGTCGGAACATCCTCCGCATCCAAAGGAAAACACCAACAAACGCATGTAGGGCAGAATTAGGCAGATACCCACTGATAATAAATATCCAGAAAGGAGCACTAATTTTTTGGAATCACCTTAAATCTAGCCCACCAGATACCCTCCAGTTTAAAGCCCATAAAACACAAGAGGGGAGCCCAGAAAAGAGTTCCCTGTGTCAGTTGGTACGGAGACTAACTACCCCCATTCAGTTAAACCCTATCCAGTTAAATCCTGACCAGCCTCAGATGAATACTGATCCCCAATCACCAGTTAGAGTGAACCAAATTATCAAACAAGGTAAAGAAACATATTTGGAACATTGAGATAAAGAAACCAAAAGCCAAAGCAGATTAGAATGCTACCGTGCCCTAAAAAGAGATTATAAATTGGCAGACTATCTCTCAACTGTTAGAGACATAAAACAAAGCCAGACCCTCACCAAATACAGGCTAAGTGACCATTATTTGGCAGTTGAAAAAGGAAGACAGAAGAGATTCTGGCAACCAAGAGAAAACAGAATATGTGGCCACTGTTTGACAGATGAGGTTGAAACAGAGGTGCACTTCCTCCTAAAATGCAAAAAAATTGACAAAACAAGGGAAACATACTTTGATAAACTCAGCCAGGCAACCCCTGACTTTAAGGAACTGGATGATACATCAAAACTTAGAATAATCCTTCGTGAAGGAAATACGGCACATCTTGGTGCACAATACGTAACAGCATGCCATAACCTGAGAGACGGTGAATGACCAATATGCACACATGTACGCACACACTAATTGACATTAACTGACACTAAGAAATTAATATTGAATTGCTAAATTAGCTATCCTGTTGTACTGCTTACAGCTGCAAGAACGTGTAGCAATCAATAAAGGGCTATAGGCCTCTTGCGAGTTTATGTACAGGGACATATCTATCTATGCACTGTATACGTGTATTTATACTTATGCATCTTAAATATGTATGTCATGTTTCATACTTTGGCAATATAACAATGTTTTTTGTATCATGCCAATAAAGTTTTAAATTGAATTGAAATTGAAAGAGAGAGAGAGAGAGAGAGAGAGAGAGAGAGAGAGAGAGAGAGAGAGAGAGAGAGAGAGAGAGAGAGAGAGAGAGGGAGAGAGAGAGAGAGAGAGAGAGAGAGAGAGAGAGAGAGAGAGAGAGATATTAATATATATATATTCACCTCACTCTTCCTCTTTGGTCATCACAGTGGCTCAGCGATAGATTTTCCGCCTCACGGCGCCAGAGATCCGGGTTCCATCGCGACCACGGGTGCTGTCTGTGCGGTGTTTGCATGTTCTCTCCCCGTGACCTGCATGGGGTTTCTCCTGGCGCTCCGGTTTCCTACCACACTCCAAAGACGTGCGGGCTACTGGTAAAGATTGGCTACTGGTAAATATTGTAAATTGTCCCCCATGTGTGTGTGTCGGTTAGTGTGTGGGGATCGCTGGTCGGCACGGACTCGGTGGGCCGAAGGGCCTGTTTTCTGTGCTGTATCTCTAAACTAAACTGGCTGAAGAACATATTTCAAACATTCAGTTGTCTACAAAGTGTAAAATATGTTTTCATTTTATTTGGAAATGACATTAAAGAAAACTGAGAAGAGCTGAGTCTAGGAGCTAAGAAGTCCTTCTGCAGTTGTACAGGGTCAGATGGAGACCACATCTGGAGAATTGTGTGCAGGTTTGGCCTGTTGGCCTTCATAAAAAGAGGAGTTGAGTACAGGAGCAAAGAGGTCCTACTGCAGTTGTACAGGGCCCTGGTGCGATCACACCTGGAGTATTGTGTGCCCACACCACACACGCCTTCCATGCACGCCTCCACTCGGAAGTTAACTAACGATTGAATGGTGGAAGACACAAATGCTGGAGAAACCAGCGGGTGCAGCAGCATCTATGGAGCGAAGGAAATAGGCGACGTTTCTGCTCCGAAAGTGAAAACTGCAATTCCTTTCAAATTCATCCCTCTCTCCACTCTCCTCTCTATCATTCCCTCTCCCTCTCCTCTCTCTCTGCCCTCTCCTCTCCGCTATCTTTCCTCTCCCCTCTCCTCTCTCTTTGTCACCCTCTCTCTCTCCTCTACTATCTTTCCCTCTCTCCTCTCTCGCTCTCTGTCCTCTCTCTGCCCTCCTCCACTCATCTTCTCTCCTCGCCACTCTCCTTCTCTCTCTCTCTCCCCCCTCCTCTCCTCTATCTTGCCCTCTCCCTCCCTTTCTCTCTGTCTCTCTCTCCCTCCTCTTTTCTAACTTTCCCTCTCCCTCCATCTCTCCTTCCCTCCCGCCCACCTTCACTCAATTCATAATTTTCACTTAATTATTTATTTCTCCATCTCTCTCTCTCTTTCCCTCCCTCCCCCCCCCCCCTCCTCCCTCCAGCAGCCCACACTCCTCCATCTCTCTCCCTCCATCACTCTCCCTCCATCTCTCTCTTTCCCAGTCCCTCTATCTCCCTCCCCTCTTTCTCTCGGTGTCTCTCCTTCCCTTCCCTCCATCTCTCTCGCATACCCTCTTCTCCCCTCTCCTCTCCTTGAATTGAATTGAATTGAATCCTTTATTTGTCATTCAGACCTTTCGGTCCGAACGAAATGCTGTTGCCTGCAGCCATACATGTAATAATAACAACACACAATAAACACAAATTAACATCCACCACAGTGAGTTCACCAAACACCTCCTCCCTGTGATGGAGGCAAAAGTCTTAGAGTTACTGTCTCTTCCCTCCTCTTCTCCCTCTGCGCTGAGGCGATACCCCACCGGGCGATGGTAAGTCAGTCCCACGGTTCAAGCTCCGCGGCCCGGGGTGGTCGAAGCTGCCGCCCTCCAGTCCAGCGGACGCAGCTGTTGCAACGGGAGCTCCGGAAAACAGGCACCAGCCTGTGACCTGCGAGCTCCCGATGTTGTCATCCACTGGCCCGCGTCCGAGCCCCGGATCCAGGTCGCCTCCGCCAGAACCCCGCCTCAGCCACCGGAGCACCGTCTCCGCCCCGCACCGGGCCGCCCACACGGCAGCGTCTCAGCCCCGCACCGGGCTGCCCCCAGGGGAGCGCCTTCCAGCCGGGAGCCGGGCCGCCCGCACGGGAGTGTCTCAGCCCCGCGCCGTCCGCCCTCACCGGAGCGCCGAGTCGTGCCGCTGCCCGGACGTCGCCGCAGTTCGAAGACGTCGCCGCAGTTCGAAGACGGTGCAGACCCAGACCCTCCAGGTCGGTCGCAGGTTGGAGGCCGCCAGCTCCGCCATTAGGCCTCAGCGCAGAAGGGGGATACGACAGAAAAGTTGCATTCCCCGAAGGGAGAGACACAAAGCCCTGTTCCACCCCTCCCCCCAAACACATACATTACACCACCTAATAACCAACAATTTACTAAACTAGACACAAAAAACACACAAAAAAGTAAAAACAGACAGACTGCAGGCGAGCCTCAGCCGTATCACAGCGCCGCCACTTCCACTGCCCCTATCTATTCCTCTCTCTCTCTCTCTCCCCTACAACTTTCCCTCTCCCTCTCTCCTTTCTCTCTCCTTCCCTCACTCTCTCTCCTTCTCCTCTCTATTTTTCCTCTCCCTCTCTCCTTTGTCTCTCTCCCCCCCCCTCTCGTCCCCCCTCTCCTTTATCTCTCTCTCCTTCTCTCCCTCCATCACTCCTTCCCCCTCTCTTTCACTCAAATCCTAAATTTTAACTAAATTCTTCATTTGTAACTTAATTCTTCAATTCTCCCTCCTTCCATCCCTCCCTCCCCCAGCCCACACTCCTCCATCTCTCCCCCTCTCTCTCTCCTTCTCCCTCTCTCTCACTCCTGTCTGCAACGCGGACCAGAGAGAGACAAGGGGGCGGGTTCCTTCTCCCTCACTCTGACTGATGTCTCTCTCCTCCAATCACCTGCCGGCTTCGGCCATCTGCAAGTCCAGCCCAACCGGGTGAGTGACGTCTCCCTCCGCAATGGGGCCCCCGCCGCTCCCTCTATGACATCACCGTTGCATTTCACATCTATGGGGTTTTGCAAGATTATTGCAATGAATGTAATGCATTTCACATCCCGGGGGTTGCAATATCACTTCAATGCAACGCATTTGCTGCATTAACTTTGCGGGAGCGTGCAAAGTATTCTAATGCGTGCATCAGTTGCAATTAACATCTGAGCTGTTTCACCCATCTGGTGAACCCGCCTTTTATATGCTGAAGAGAAAAGTGAAGGGGACTAGTCCCCAAAACAAGCATTAGCTTAAAGATGGCTGCAATGCAGGCCTGGCAGAGCATCACCAGAGAAGACACCCAGCAACTGGTGATGTCCATGAATCACAGATTCAAGCAGTCATTGCAGGCAAAGGATATGCAACAAAATACTCGACATGACTACTTTCATTTACAAGGATATCTGGACTACACTTGTTCCCACCCTGCTTCCTGTACGGACCATCCCCTACTCACAATTCCTCCGTCTACGTCGCATCTGCTCCAGGATGAGGTGTTCCACACCCGGGCATCGGAGATGTCCTTATTCTTCAGGGAACGGGGGTGCCCCTCCCCTACTATACACGAGGCTCTCACCGGCGTCTCTTCAATTATAAACAATGCATTTGGATAGCAGTAACAGGATCGGTTTGAGTCAGCATGGATTTACGAAGGGGAAATAATGCTTGGCTAATCTTCTGGAATTTTATGAAGATGTAACAGGAAAATGGACAAGGGAGAGCCAGTGCATGTAGTGTACCTGGAATTTCCAGAAAGCATTTGATAGATCCCACATAGGAGATTAGTGGCAAAGTTAGGGAACATGGTATTGGGAGTAGAGTGCAGACATGAATAGAGAAGTGGTTGGCAGACAGGAAACAAGGAGTGGGGGATTAACGGGTCCCTTTCAGAATGGAAGGCAGTGACTAGTGGGCAGCGCAAGTCTCGGTGCTTGGACCACAGCTATTTACAATATATATCAATGATTTGGATGAAGGGTTTCAAAGTAACATTAGCAAATTTGCAGATGACACAAAGCTAGGTGGCATTGTGAACTGTGAGGAGGATGCTATGAGGAATGCAGTGTGACTTGGACAGGTTGCATTAGTGGGCGGATGCATGGCAGATGCAGTTTAATGCGGATAAATGTGATATGATTGGTTGCAGAAACAGGAAGGCAGATTAATATCTAAATGGCGTCAATTTGGAAAAGAGGAAGTACTGCGGGGGTCCTTGTACATCAGTCTATGAAAGTAAGCATGCAGGTACAGCAGGCAGTGAAGAAAGTGAATGGCATGTTGGCCTTTATAACAAGAGGAATCGATATAGACGCACAGAGGTCATTCTGCGGCTGTACGGCGCCCTTGTGAGACCACAACCTGGAGTGTTGTGTGCAGTTTTGTTCCCCTAATTTGAGGAAGTACATTCTTGCTATTGAGGGAGTGCAGCATGGGGTTACAAGGTTAATTCCCAGATGACGGGACTGTCCATATGCTGACAGAATGACGTGGCTGGGTTTGTAGACTCTGGAGTTTAGATGGATGAGAGGTGATCTCATTGTAACATATAAGATTATTAAGGGTTTGGACACGCTAGAGGCAGGAAACATGTTCCCGATATTGGGGTGTCCAGAACCAGGGGCCACAGTTTAGGATAAGGGGTCGGCCATTTAGACGGAGACGAGGAAACACTTTTTCTCACAGAGCGTTGTGAGTCTGTGGAATCCTTTGCCTCAGAGGGAGGTGGAGGCAGGTTCTCTGGATGGTTTCAAGAGAGAGCTATATTGAGCTCTTAAAAATAGCGGAGTCAGGGGATATGCGGAGAAGGCAGGAATAGGGTACTGATTGGGGATGACCAGCCATGATCACATTGAATGGCGGTGATGGCTGGAAGGGGCGAATGGCCTACCACTGCAAATATTCTCTATTGTCTATTGAAGTCTGTGATTCATGGACATCACCAGTTGCTGGGTGTCTTCTCTGGTGATGCTCTGCCAGCCTGTGTTGCAGCCATCTTAAGCTGATGCTTGTTTTGGGGGCTAGCCCCCTTCACGTTTCTCTACAGCGTATAAAAAGCACGTTCCATTGGGTTCTGATCGGGTGAAACAGCCTCAAATGTTAAATGTAACTGATGCATCGCGTTGGAATAACTTTGCACCCTCGTGCAATGTTAAATGCAACAAATGCGTTGCATTCAAGTAATATTGCAACCACCCCACCCCCGCTTGGAAGTTCAATGCATCAAATGGCATTGCACTAATCGTGCAGAACCCCACAAAAATGTTAAATGCAACAAATGCATTGCATTAAAGTAAACTGGGATGTGAAATGCATTAATTGCAATTCATTGCAATAATCTTGCAAAATCCTTCGGATGTGAAATGCAACGGTGACGTCATAGAGGGGACGGCGGGGGCGGGACATCCGGCCCCTCTGACCGGACGTCCCCATTGGCGGAGAGAGGACGTCGCTCAATCGGGCAATGGGCGGGACTTGCGGGTGGCCGGAAACTTCTGGTGATTGGCGAAGAGGGACGTCAGTCAGAGGGAGGGAGAAGGAACTCGCCCCCTTGTCTCTCTCTGGTCCGCATTGCGGGGGAGAGGAGAGGGGAGAGACGTGAGTGAGAGAGAGAGAGAGAGAGAGGGAGAGAGAACATGAGCGATGGAGAGGGAAAGATAGAGGAGAGGAGAGAAAGACAGAGAGGGAGAGAGAGAAAGGATAGAGGGAGAGGGTAAATAGAGGAGAGTAGAGGGACAGAGAGACAGGACAGGGAGGGAGAGAGATAAAGGAGAGAAGGAGAGGGAAAATAGAGATGGGAGACCGTGAGAGAGAAAGGAGGGAGGGAGAGAAAGATAGAGTGGAGAGATGAAGTGCGATAGATAGAGGACAAGGGAGGAGAGGGGAGGGGGAGAGAGAGATAGAGCGGAGGAGAAAGAGACAGAGAGAAAGTGGGGAGGGAGAGGGAGAGAGAGAGAGGGAGAGAGATGGAGGAGTGTGGGCTGCGGCAGGGAGGAGGGAAGGTGGGACAGGGCGGAAAGGAGAGAGAGGTAGAAATGAAGAATTAAGTGAAAGAGAGGGGGAATGTGGGAGGGAGGGAAGGAGAGATAGAGGGAGAGGGGGAAAGATAGAGGAGAGGAGAGGGGGAGAGAGAGGGGGAGAGGTGAGGAGAGGAGAGGGCAGAGAGAGAGAGAGGGAGGGAAGAGAGGGAGATGGAAAGATAGAGGAGAGACAGAGAGACAGAGAGAGAGAGAGAGAGAGAGAGAGAGAGGGAGAGAGAGAGAGAGAGAGAGGAGAGAGATGAAGAGAGAGAGAGAGACATGAAGAGAGAGAGAGAGAGAAAGAGGGAGACAGAGAGAGACATGAAGAGAGAGAGAGAGAGACATGAAGAGAGAGAGAGAGAAAGAGGGAGACAGAGAGAGAGAGACATGAAGAGAGAGAGAGAGAAAGAGGGAGACAGAGAGAGAGAGACAGTCAGAGGCAGAGAGAGAGGGTGATATAGAGATATAGTGAGGGAGAGATAGAGGGAAAGAGAGACAGAGAGAGAGACACAGTAAAGGAAACCGGCTGAAAATTAGAAGCTGTTCTGACTTCAGTGTGGGGGGAGAGAGAGAGAGAGACGGTCAGACAGAATGAGAGAGAAAGAGACAGAGAGAGACACAGCGACAGACAGAGAGAGAGAGAGAGAGAGAGAGAGAGAGAGAGAGAGAGAGAGAGAGAGAGAGAGAGAGATACAGTGTGGTAACAAGCCCTTCGGCCCAACTTGCCCACACACGGCCAAAATGCCGCTTCGACACTAGGCCAACCCAGACCAACATGCCCCATCTGCACTAGTCCCACCCCGACCAACATGCCACATCTACGCTAGTCCCACCCTGATCAACATGCCCCATCTACACTAGTCCCACCCCGACCAACATGCCCCATCTACACTAGTCCCACCCTGACCAAGAACCACCTGCCAGCGTTTAGCCCATATCCCACCAAACATGTCCTATCCATGTACCTGTCCAAGTGTTGCGATAGTCCCAGCCTCAACTACCTCCTCCGGCATCTCGTTCCATACACCCAATGAGTGTTGCCCCTCAGATTCCTATTCAATTTTTCCCACCCCCGCCTCACTCACCTTGAACACATGTCCTCGGGTCTTCGATTCCCCTACTCAGGGCAAGAGACTATGTGCGTCTACCCGATCTATTACTCTGGTGATTTTGTACACTTCTATAAGATCACCCCTCATCTCCTGCGCTCCAAGGAATAGAGTCCCAGCCCTGCCCCAACCTATCCCTGTAGCTCAGGCCCCTCGAGTCCCGGCAACATCCTCGTAAATCTTCTCCGCACCCTTTCCAGCTCGACATCTTTCCTGTAACACGGTGCCCAGAACTGAGCCCAATGCTCTAAATGCAGCCTCACCAACGTCTTGGACAACTGCAACGTGACCTCCCAACTTCTAGACTCAATACAGAGAGAGAGAGAGAGAGAGGGGGAGGGAGAGAGAGAACAGAGAGATAGAGACAGAGGGAGAGATAGAGAGAGAGAGAGAGAGTGGGACAGAGACAGTCAGAGAGATGGAGAGAGAGAGAAAGAGAGACTGAGATGGAGAGAGAGAGACAGAGACAGAGGGGGGGGAGAGACAGAGCGAGAGAGAGACAGAGAGAGAGAAAGAAAGAGAGACAGTTAGAGAAGCAGAGAGATGGAGAGAGAGAAGAGAGGGAGTCAGAAAGAGAGAGAGACAGAGAGAGAGAGAGAGAGAGAGAGAGACGGGGAGTGAGGGAGAGAATGAGGGAGGGAGAGACAGAACCAGTGAGAGACAGAGAGAGACAGAGACTAAGAGGCAGACAGAGAGAAAGAGAGAGAGGGAGAAAGAGAGAGTGTCAGTGAGAGGGATAGTGGCAGAGAAAAACAGAGAGAGATAGAGAGAGGGACAGCGAGAAATAGAGAGAGATGCAGAGAGAGAGAAAGAAAGACAGAGAAACAGACAGAGAGAAACGGAGAGGGAGACAGAGAGAGACAGCGAGAAACAGGGGAAGAGAGACAGCGAGAGAGAGAGAGACTCAGAGAGAGACAGTCAGTGAGAGGTGGAGAGACACAGAGAGAGACCGTGGGAGAGAGAGAGGGAGAGAAAGAGAGAGGGAGACACAGAGGGAGAGAGAGGGGGAGACAGATATAGACACAGAGAGATGGGGTGAGAGACAGACAGAGATGGGAGAGAGACTGAGAGAGAGAGACAGAGAGAGAGGCAGAGAGAGATACAGAGAGAAACTGAGAGAGAGACATAGAGAGATACAGAGAGAGAGAGAGAGAGAGACAGAGACAGAGAGAGAGAGAGAGGACAGAGAGGGAGAGGGGAAGTGAGAGAGGGAGCGACTGAGGGAGAGAGAGACAGAGAGAGAGAGAGGGAGTGACACAGAGAGAGACAAGGAAGTCCAGGACAAGGGGTCACAGCTTAAGGATAAAGGGAAAATCCTTTAAGACCGAGATGAGAAAAACATTTTTCACACAGAGAGTGGTGAATCTGTGGAACTCTCTGCCACAGAGGGTAGTTGAGGCCAGCTCATTTGGCTATATTTAAGAGGGAGTTAGATGCGGCCCTTGTGGCTAAAGTGATCAGGGGGTATGGAGAGAAGACAGGTACAGGCTACTGAGTTGGATGATCAGCCATGATTATATTGAATGGCGGTGCAGGCTCGAAGGGCCGAATGGCCAATTCCTGCACCTATTTTCTATGTATCTATGAGCATGTGAGAGAGAGACAGACGGGGAGAGAGCGAGAGAGAGAGGGAGAGACAGAGAGAGACAAACAGACAGAGACAGTGAGAGAGAGAGAGACAGAGCGAGGGACAGAGAGAGAGGGGGGGAGACAGAGAGATAGAGAGAGAGAGAGAGAGGGGGAGACAGAGAAAAAGAGATAGAGAGAGTGAGAGAGAGACAGAGAGTGAGAGTGAGACAGAGGGAGGGGAAAGAGAGAGGCAGGAAGACAGAAGAGATTCTGGCAACCAAGAGAAAACAGAATATGCAGCCACTGTTTGACAGATGAGGTTGAAACAGAGGTACACTTCCTCCTAAAATGTAAAAAAATTGACAAAACATTGAAGCATACTTTGACAAACTCAGTGTGGCAACCCCTGATTTTAAAGAACTACATGATAAATCAAAACTAAGAATAATAATTGGCGAAGGAAATAAGGCACAATACGTAACAGCATGCCACAACCTGAGAGACGGCGAATGACCAATATGCACATATGTACGCACACACTAATCGACATTAACTGACACATAGAAATGAATATTGAATTGCTAAACTTGCTATTGTGTTGTACTGCTTACAGTTGCAAGAACGTGCAGCATCAATAAAGGGCTATATGCATAATGCGAGTTTATGTACAGGGACATATCTATCCATGCACTGTAGACTTGTATTTAGATTCAGATTCAGATTCAGATTCAATTTTAATTGTCATTGTCAGTGTACAGTTCAGAGACAACGAAATGCATTTAGCATCTCCCTGGAAGAGCGACATAGCAAATGATTTGAATAAATAATAATAAGTGTCCGGGGGTGGGGGGGGGTGTGATTGGCAGTCACCGAGGTACGTTGTTGAGTAGAGTGACAGCCACCGGGAAGTAGCTGTTCCTGGACCTGCTGGTCCGACAACGGAGAGACCTGTAGCGCCTCCCGGATGGTAGGAGGGTAAACAGTCTGTGGTTGGGGTGAGAGCAGTCCTCGGCGATGCTGAGCGCCCATCGCAGACAACGCATGCTTTGGACAGACTCAATGGAGGGGAGCGAGGAACCGGTGATGTGTTGGGCAATTTTCACCACCCTCTGCAAAGCCTTCCGGTCGGAGACAGAGCAGTTGCCATACCATACTGTGATACAGTTGGTAAGGATGCTCTCGATGGTGCAGCGGTAGAAGTTCACCAGGATCTGAGGAGACAGATGGACCTTCTTCAGTCTCCATCTGTCTACATATAAATTTATATTTATGCATCTTAAATATGTATGTCATGTTATATACTTTGGCAATATAACAATGTATTTTTTACCATGCGAATAAAGTTTTTGAATTTAAAAATTGAAAATTGAGAGAGACAGACAGAGAGAGACAAACAGTGGGAGAGAAAGAGATACAGAGAGAGAGAGAGAGAGAGAGAGAGAGAGAGAGAGAGAGAGAGAGAGAGAGAGAGAGAGAGAGAGAGAGAAAGGGAGATAGAGAGGGAGAGAGGAGAGAGACAGACAGAGAGAGAGATGCAGAGACAGATAGAGTAGGTATGTTACAAAACTTACCTTCAGTCGCGCTGTAATTCTGCCACATGCCGTGTGCGCGATTTTGGCGCCTTTAAGGGGGGCGGGGTTAAAACGCGGGTTTCTCCTCCCTTGTCCTGGTTAATATTTTGTTGGAGTACAAGCGTTGGCTGAAGAATCGTTCTTAGTGACATTTTGTGTATTTTTTATTTTTATTAAATCGTCAATGTCAGCGCTGGAGTAATTTTAAAAGCAGCTCCTGAAGCGTCAACGCCGATAACGGGGACGGATTTCACACACGGGACAGGTAAACGAAAGTGGTTTCTTTAAATGTATAAAAGTGCTTCTTAAGAAGCCTTTAATTCACATTTCTTCATGCGACACGGTGATTTTATTCCTCGAATTAACGGCAGTATTTTTCATGCCAATACGGGGTTAAATTCACCGCAAATTAACGTTCCAAAAGATCGCGTTCCAGAAATCCTCACTCGCAAGATGATTTAAATGCCCATTAATTTACAGGTATTAAACATTCAATTCCTTCCATTTGGCCTGTAAATTCATGAAAATGAGATTTAAAAATTATGTTATATTGTGAATTATTGTGTGAATGTTATTTGGACACAGGCTATTTAAAAATGTTAATCTATTCTTAAGAAATTGATAGATGTTTAGATCTAGTAATTGAATTTTGTAATTAGCTACAATTAGGTAACTAACTAATTATATGATTTACTTTCATGTCTTCAAAGTAAGATTGTTTCATATTTGTTTCAGAATGCTTCAATCTATAATAATTGAAAATGTATTTCAGTTATCTTAATTTTTAAGAAAGTTATGGGCTTTTAACTGTCCTCGATCACAGCTTTTGAGTTGTCAATGGAAAAGCAATAGGGAACAAGATGCTAATTTCCGAGTATGAAAATGGCCATAACTTCTTTAATACTGAAGATATGAAAGTGCATTAGGTGTCAAATTAAACTTATTTTTATGCTTTATCTGATGGGATAAATTGCAGACTTTACTTTTAAAATCTCAAAATTTTGTAACATTGCTAGATAGAGAGAGAGAAAAACAGCGAGGCACGTAGGGAGAGATAGGCAGATGGGAAAGAGACAGAGAGAAGAGAGGTGCAGAGAGAGGGAGGGACAGAGCGAGAGATAGAGAGAGAGAGAGAGAGAGGGGGAGAAAGAAAGAAGAGAGAGACGAAGAGAGAGGGGGATAGAGAGAGAGACAGTGAGATAGAGAGAGGGAGAAAGTGAGCCAGTTACAGAGAGAGAGAGACAAGAGAGGGCCATAAAACATAGACAATCGGTGCAGGAGTAGGCCATTCGGCCCTTCGAGCCTGCACCGCCATTCAATATGATCATGGCTGATCATCCAACTCAGTATCCTGTACCTGCCTTCTCTCCATACCCCCTGATCCCTTTAGCCACAAGGGCCACTACCAACTCCCTCTTAAATGTAGCCAATGAACTGGCCACAACTACATTCTGTGGCAGAGAATTCCACAGATTCACCACTCTCTGTGTAAAAAATGTTTTCTCATCTCGGTCCTAAAAGATTGCCCCCTTTATCCTTAAACTGTGACCCCTTGTTCTGGACTTCCCCAACATCGGGAACAATCTTCCTGCATCTAGCCTGTCCAACCCCTTATGAATTTTGTAAGTTTCTATAAGAACCCCCTCAATCTTCTAAATTCTAGCGAGTACAAGCCGAGTCTATCCAGTCTTTCTTCATATGAAAGTCCTGACATCCCAGGAATCAGTCTGGTGAACCTTCTCTGCACTCCCTCTATGGCTATAATGTCCTTCCTCAGATTAGTACAAAACTGTACGCAATACTCCAGGTGTGGTCTCACCAAGACCCTGTACAACTGCAGTGGAACCTCCCTGCCCCTATACTCAAATCATTTTGCTATGAATGCTAACATACCATTCGATTTCTTCACTGCCTGCTGCACCTGCATGCCTACTTTTACCGTGCACCATGACACCCAGGTCTCGTTGCATCTCCCCTTTTCCTAATCGGCCACCATTCAGATAATAGTCTACTTTCCTGTTTTTGCCACCAAAGTGGATAACCTCACATGTATCCACATTATACTGCATCTGCCATGCATTTGCCCACTCACCCAGCCTATCCAAGTCACCTTGCAGCCTCCTCGCATCCTCCTAACAGTTAACACTGCCCCCCAGCTTAGTGTCATCCACAAATTTGGAGATGTTGCATTCAATTCCCTCATCAAAATCATTAATATATTTTGTAAACTAGTCCAAGTGCAGACCCGTTGGGTCTGTTCCCCCAACGTGCGGTTGTGTGTGGGGGGGGGGGGGGGGTGGCATGCAGCGTCACACACACTAACTATCCCGCCCCGCACTCATGCTAATTACCCCCCTTGATATTATATTAATATTATTAATTTGCTCCTTTTACCCCATAACCACCCTATCTACTGACGCATAGCCTCCAACTTGCAGTCACAGCTAGAGAGGGGGGGGGTAGAGAGTGAGGGCAGAGAGAGAAGGGGCAGAGACAGAGAGAGAGGGGCAAGAGGGAGAGAGGGGTGGAGAGGAGGAGAAGAGGGAGGGTGGGTGAGGAGGGAAAGGTGGGGGAGGAGGGGAGGAGGGGAGGAGAGAGAGAGGGTGAGAGTGAGGGGGGGGAGAGAGGGGGTGCTGAGAGGGGGTGAGGTGGGGAGCAGGGAGGGGAGGTAGGCGGGAGGGGGGAGGGAAGATTGTAGGGGGTGTGGTGGGGAGGGGTTTAGGGGAGGGAGGAGGGGAGAGCGGGGAGGGGGAGGAGAGAGGGGGAGGGAAGGGGGGAGGAGAGAGGGCGAGGAGAGGGGGAGGGGGAGGGAGGGGGGAGAGAGGGGAAAGAGGGGGAGAGAGAGGGTGCGCTGAGAGGGGAGGACGAGAGGTGGGGAGCAGGGAGGGGGAGGGAGGGTGGAGGGAAGGGGGTTTAGGGGAGGAATGGTGGGGGAGGGGATGGAGGGGGGAGAAAAAGAGGGGAGAGGAGAGGGGGGGAGAGGATAGTGGGGGGAGGAGAGAGAGGAGAGGGGGGAGGGGAGAGAGAGAGGGGGGAGGGGGGAGGGGGGAGAGGAGAGGGGGGGAGAGTGGGGGAGGAGAGTGGAGGGGGGAGAGAGAGGGGAGAGGAGAGGGGGAGAGGAGAGAGGGGGAAGGGAGAGGAAGGGGGGAGAACCTAAAAAACATTTTAGAACCAAAAAAGACACATTCTGCAAGCATTGTAGGACCAAAAGAAGCACGTTTTGCAAACATTTTAGAACCAATAAACACTTTTTGCAAACATTTTAGAACTAATAGACACATTCTGCAAGCGTTTTAGAACCACTAAGGACACTTACATTTGAATAGACACGTGTTCAGTGTTTTCACAGCTCAGAGAAACGTGGCCCTGTGCCTTCCTCCATCTTGAAGAGACTGAGCCACACCACTTCCTGGTATTATAGTCCCTCCCCCCGGCCGCCAGCAGGGGCAGCAGAGAGAATGGGGAATTTTGTAAAAACATTAATATCTCTGTCATTGTTCATCGACAGGAAAAATCCTTGGCACACGTACGGCGGAAAGGGGGCTCTGAGTGGCCAAAAATGACGGCCGTAGGTGGCGGCAGTCTCTCGGAAATCGCAGCACAGATGGCCAAATCGGTCAAGAACAGACTTTTAGTAATCTAAGATAACTGGGGTCCCAGCACTGAGCCTTGCGTTACCCCACTAGTCACTGCCTGCCATTTACTCGTACTCTTTGCTTCCTGTCTGCCGGCCAGTTCTCTATCCACATCAACACTGAATCCCCAATACCGTGTGCTTTAAGTTTGTATACTAATCTCTTATGTGGGACCTTGTCGAAAGCCTTTTGAAAGTCCAGATATAACACATCTACTGGTTCTCCCTTATCCACTCTACTAGTTACATCCTCGAAAAATTCTATAAGATTCGTCAGACATGATTTGCCTTTCGTAAATCCATTCTGACTTTGTCCAATGATTTCACCACTTTCCAAATGTGCTGCTATCTCATCTTTAATAACTGACTACCGATGTTAGACTAACTACTCTGTAATTCCCCGTTTTCTCTCTCCCTCCATTTTTAAAAAGTGGGGTTACATTAGCCACCCTCCAATCCTCAGGAACTACTCTAGAATCTAAAGGGTTTTGAAAAATTATCACTAATGCATCCACTATTTCTGCGGCTACTCCCTTAAGTACTCTGGGATGCAGCCTATCTGGCCCTGGGGATTGATCGGCCCTTTAATCCATTCAATTTACTTAACACCACTTCCCGGCTAAACTGGATTTCACTCAGTTCCTTAATCTCATTTGACACCCGGTCACCTGCTATTGCCGGCAGATTATTTATGTCTTCCTTAGTGAAGACAGAACCAAAGTAATTATTGAATTGGTCTGCCATGTCTTTGTTCCACATGATCTATTCACCTGTATCTGACTGCAATGGACCTACATTTGTTTTAACTAATCTTTTTTCTCTTCACATATCTATAAAAACTTTTGCAGTCAGTTTTTATGTGCCCTGCCAGTTTTCTTTCATAATCGATTTTCCCTTTCCTAATTAAGCCGTTTGTCCTCCTCTGCTGGACACTTGAATTTCTCCCAGTCCTCTGGTACGCTGCTTGTTCTGGCTAATTTGTATGCTTCATCTTTTGCTTTGATACAATCCCTGGTTTCCCTTGTTATCCACGGAGGCACTACCTTCCCTGATTTATTATTTTGCCAAACAGGGATGAACAATTGCTGTAGTTCATCCATGCAGTCTTTAAATGCCTTCCATTGCATATCCATCATCAACCCTTTAAGAATCAATTGCCAGTCTGTCCTGGCCAATTCACATCTCATACCCTCAAAGTTACCTTTCTTTAAGTTCAGGACCCTTGTTTCTGAATTAACAATGTCACTCTCCATCCTAATGAAGAACTCAACCATATTATTCAAATTCAGCTTCAAATTCCTGGGCGTGCACATCTCTGAAGATCTTTCCTGGTCTGAGAACAATGATGCCATTATTAAGAAAGCACATCAGCGCCTCTACTTCCTGAGAAGATTACGGAGAGTCCGTGTGTTAAGGAGGACTCTCTCTAACTTCTACAGGTGCACAGTAGAGAGCATGCTGACCGTTGCATCGTGGCTTGGTTCGACAACTTGAGTGCCCTGGAGAGGAAAAGACTACAAAAAGTAGTAAACACTGCCCAGTCCATCATCGGCTCTGACCTCCCTTCCATCGAGGGGATCTACCACAGTCGCTGCCTCAAAAAGGCTGGCAGCATCATCAAGGACCCACACCATCCTGGCCACACACTCATCTCCCTACTACCTTCAGGTAGAAGGTACAGGAGCCTGAAGACTGCAACGATCAGGTTCAGGAACAGCTACTTCCCCACAGCCATCAGGCTATTAAACCTGGCTCGGACATAACACTGAACTTTACTAGCCAATACTGTTATTTGCACGTTATCAGTATATTGACCATTGTGTATATATTTATAGAATGCCTTGTAGTAAATGCCTACTATGTTCTGTTGTGCTCAAGCAAAGCAAGAATTTCATTGTCCTACCAGGGACACATGACAATAAACTCACTTGACTTGACTTGACTTGACTTGACTTATGGTCACTCTTGCCCAAGGGGGCACGTACAACATGACTGCTAACTAACCCTTCCTCATTACTCAATACCCAATCTAGAATAGCCTGCTCTCTCGTTGGTTCGTCTAAATGTTGGTTTAGAAAACTATCCCGCATTCATTCCAAGAAATCCTCTTCCTCAGCACCCCTACCAATTTGATTCCCCCAATCTATATGTAGATTAAAGTCACCCATTATAACTGTTCTACCTTTGTTGCACGCATTTCTAATTTCCTGTTTGATGCCATCCCCAACTCCACTACTACTGTTAGGTGGCCTGTACACAACTCCTATTAGCGTTTTCTGCCCCTTAGTGTTTCACAGCTCCACCCATATCGATTTCACATCCTCCAAGCTAATGTCCTTCCTTTCTATTGCGTTAATCTGCTCTCTAACCAGCAATGCTAGCCCACCTCCTTTCACTTTCTGTCTATCGCTCCTGAATATTGAATATCCCTGGATGTTCAGCTCCCAGCCTTGGTCACCCTGGAGCCATGTCTCCATGATCCCTACTATATCATAATCATTAATGGCTATCTGCACATTCAACTCATCCACCTTATTACGAATGCTCCTTGTATTGAGACACAAAGCCTTCAGGCTTGTTTTTACAACACTGAGACACAAAGGCCTTCAGGCTGGTCACCTATTCCTTCGCTCCGTAGATGCTGCCTCATCCGCGGAGTTACTCCAGCATTTTGGGTCCTACCTTCGATTTCCAGCATCTGCAGGTGTCTTGTTTATTCCATTCCATTGCGGCTCTTACAAAGAACGAGTCCTTATAAATATCTGTCCTGGCCAATGGTGGTTCTATTTGCAGATCATTTTCTATTTCCTGTCCTATGTGTTGAGTACGTTATGTATCTATCTGCAGTTAGACCCACGTTTGGCAGGAATGGGTCTATGTTCACCCAAATCTCTGTCCCAGAGAGTGAGAGAGAAGGAGATACAGAGAGAGAGTGAGAGAGAGGGAGAGAGAGAGGGGGGGGAGAGTAGATAGACAGGAGAGAGACAGAGAGTGAGAGAGAGACAAACACACACACACACAGACAGAGAGAGACACACAGAGAGAGATAGAGTGTGTGTGAGAGAGAGATAGACAGAGAGAGAGACAGAGAGAGAGGAAGAGAGAGAGAGATAGGAAGAGAGAGGAAGAGAGAGAGATAGAGACAGAGAGAGAGAGACAGAGGGAGACAGAGAGACAGACAGAGACAGAGAGAGAGAAAGAGAGAGAGACAGACAGGGTGATAGATAGATATAGAGTTGGGGAGATAGAGGGAGAGTCAGAGAGAGACAATGGAGAGAGAAAGAGAGAGAGACATATATAGACACAGGGAGGTGGAGAGAAAGAGAGAGAGAGAGAGACAGAGACAGAGACAGAGAGAGAGACGCAGTAAAGGAAACAGAAGCTGTGTGACTTCAGTGTGGTGGGAGAGAGAGAGAGAGAGAGACGGAAAGACAGAAAGAGAGAGAGAGAGAGAGAGAGAGAGAGAGAGAGAGAGAGAGAGAGAGAAGAGACAGAGGGAGACAGACAGAGAGTGAGAGAGAGAGAGAGAGAGAGATGCAGAAAGAGAGACAGAGAGAGAGAGTGAGATATAGAGGGAGAAAGCGAGACAGTTACAGAGGGAAGACATGAAAAGGACAGAGAGAGAGGGAGAGACTGAGAAAGAGAGAGAAACATACAGAGAGAGAGAGTGCTGGAGTAACTCAGAGGGACAGGCAGCATATCAGGAGAAGATAAACACAAAATGCTGCAGTAACTCAGCGGGTCAGGCAGCATCTGTGGAGAGAATGATGGGTGACATTTTGGGTCGAATGCACACACACCAAACACCTCCGCTCGGTCCACAATAACCAACCTGATCTCCCAGTGGCTCAGCACTTCAACTACCCCTCCCATTCCCAATCCAACTTGTCTATCCTGGGCCTCCTCCATGGCCAGAGTGAGGACCACCGTATATTGGAGAAGCAGTACCTCATATTTCGCTTGGGCAGTTTGCACCCCAACTGTATGAACATTGACTTCTCAAATTTAAAGTAGTCCCTACTTTCTCCTCCCCTTCCCTGCTCTCCCTCTGCACACTGGCTCCACCTCTTCCTTTCTTCTTCCCGCCTCCCCCAGCGTCACATCAGTCTGAAGAAGGGTTTTGACCCGAAACATTGCCTATTTCCTTTGCTCCGTAGATGCTGCCTCACCTGCTGAGTTTCTCCATCATTATTGTCTCTCTTCAATTTTCCAGCATCCGCAGTTTCTTCTAAGGCATTTGAAAGTGTTTTTTAAAGAAAGTTTTGACGCATTTGTGCCTTACGTAACAAATAAAGCATGTTTATCCTGACCTCGCTGTGAAAGAATTTAATTTGGTCCATAAATTAAAAATCGAGATTTGCTGAAAAACAGAAAGCAGTCAAATTTAAAAGATAATTTTCCCAGCAATATAAATTCTGAGAAAATCTTAGAAGCTTGGTTTATACTTATCACTGAAACACTGTATTAACTATGTATTAACATAGAGATGTATTGTCAGGCACAGTACCATATTCAATATCTGTCTGAACTGCCTGTCCCAGCTAAGGACAGGGTAGAGGCTTTCATCCAAGTCTTACAAGCTTGTTTTAGTTCACAGACGGATGCCCATTCTGGAACCAAGATGGAAGTCATTTGAAAACAAAATGTAGTTAGTTGTCCTTCCGGAATGGGCAGCTGTGCTGAAGCTGTGCCTAGATTTGAGAATAAGGCCGACATTGCAATATATGTGTCCAGCCTCCCATACGCTACAGATCTTTCACTCAGATTTAGGTGTGATTATTGATAAGAACATGTATAATTACTCTAACTTCCTTTGTTCTTTGAGTGGAGCCCGAGAAGCACTGAGCAACGTGTGTGCTATTTGTAGATACATGGTAAATGTATATCGGGATATCGGGAATACACGGTAAATGGTAGGGAATTGAAGAATGCAGGTGAACAGAGGGATCTGGGAATAACTGTGCACAGTTCCCTGAAAGTGGAATCTCATGTAGATAGGGTGGTAAAGAAAGCTTTGGTGTGCTGGCTTTTATAAATCAGAGCATTGAGTATAGAAGTTGGGATGTAATGTTAAAATTGTACAAGGCATTGGTGAGGCCAATTCTGGAGTATGGCGTACAATTTTGGTCGCCCATTTATAGGAAGGATGTCAACAAAATAGAGCGAGTACAGAGGAGATTTACAAGAATGTTGCCTGGGTTTCAGCAAATAAGTTACAGAGAAAGGTTGAACAAGTTAGGGCTTTATTCTTTGGAGCGCAGAAGGTTAAGGGGGGGACTTGATAGAGGTCTTTAAAATGATGAGAGGGATAGACAGAGTTGACGTGGATAAGCTTTTCCCACTGAGAGTAGGGAAGATTCAAACAAGGGGACATGACTTGAGAATAAGGGACAGAAGTTTAGGGGTAACATGAGGGGGAACCTCTTTACTCAGAGAGTGGTGGCTGTGTGGAATGAGCTTCCAGTGAAGGTGGTGGAGGCAGGTTCGTTTTTATCATTTAAAAATGAATTGGATAGTTATATGGACGGGAAAGGAATGGAGGGTTATGGTCTGAGCGCAGGTATATGGGACCAGGGGAAGAATACGTGTTCGGCACGGACTAGAAGGGTCGAGATGGCCTGTTTCCGTGCTGTAAATTGTTATATTGGTTATATAGATATCCCCAGCCACTCCCGTCTGGCAAATTGATTAAAAGACTGCTTTGATTTACCTTTAGCAATTTTGTTGCTGTCTGCTTTCTTTAAGAGACGAACTTTGACAACTGCGCTCTTTGGAATTTTTCAGAATTCAGGTTCTACTATTAATAATGAAGAAAATGCCAACCATCTCCAGAAATGATCAGAAATTATTCTCGCCTCCATGCATATCTGTAGCCGGAGGGCAGTCAGCCACCCTACTATTTCAAAGATAGTCCTGCACTCGGCGATGTTTCATTTCCTATAAGGGTCGTTCTGCTGAGGAATTTCAATAGCAACAATGCCCACTCTTGCCTTTATGAAGAGACTGGACGATTTATGCAGCAGGTATGATGGACAAATAATGGATTAGTTGTACAAAAGAAAGTCTTGACGCATTTGTGCCTTACGTAACAAATAAAGCAAGTTTTTCCTGACCTCACTGTGTTCTTCGGAATTCTTCAGAATTCATGTTGTGCTATCAATAATGGAATTGATTAGTAGGACTGGATGTTACTATCCCTAAGGTTTTTCACTACAATTGACATTTGATATTCTTGGGGATGACCACGAGGTGATGTTGCTACCATTCAGACACATCTTCAGTTGTGTACCTCAACGTCACTGGGTGTCTCGGCCTTTTATCACAAGACACCCTCACTCGAGGCAGGCCCACCGCAGGGAGATCAGACCTGGGTATGTGTCATATGGTTACCTTGTAGATGGTCACGTGGCAGCCCAGACAGCATATTTTCTCTTCAGCCACAGCCAGTGACTGCTCCAAGAAAATGCCAACCATCCAAGAAATGATAAGAAATTATTCTCGCCTCCTTGCATATCTGTAGCCGTAGGGCAGTCGGACACTTCCCCACTACTTCAAAGATAGTTCCTGCACTTGGCAATTTTGTTTGGTGTTTAGCGGCTGTAACGCGATGGCGGGGCTACAGACAGCCCGGCACCCCCCGGGTGAATCACCCCATGTGGGGGTCCGGGGAATGAATCACCCCATGTGGGGGGGGGGGTGAATCACCCGGTGTGTGGGTCGGGGGGTGAATCACCCTGACCGGTGCAGCGCGGTCAGTGACTCTGGGTGTCTGGAGGGACCAAACTGTCTCAACTCCGCTGCAGCTGACGGGAGCCGCGGCCTCGCTCTACCCGGCCCCGTGTGTGTGTGCGCTGCCGACCCCCAGCCCATGACAAGGGGAATAGGAGGTAGACAACTTGGGGGAGTAAGGGGAATGGGAGGTAGCCAACTTGTGGGAGTAAGGTGGAGGGTCGGTAGCCAGCTTGGGGGAGTAAGGGGATGGGAGGTAGCCAACTTGGGGGGGGAAGGGGAATGGGAGGTAGCCAGCTTGGGGGAGTAAGGGGAATGGGAGGTAGCCAGCTTGGTGGAGTAAGTTAGTTATTCTGCACATCGATCAGGAGACGATGACATCGCCCGTTCACACGCAGCCGCCAGAGCAAACAGTGTACATAAAGTGATGACAGACGTAATAAATGCAATGTCCAGTGCAGAACTGTGCAAGATTGTGTTGCAGAAAGCCCGGGGTAGCACGGACAAGAGGTGTTGAAAGACCCGTCTCCGGGCCGGGCGACCCCCGACGTTGTTCGTGTGGAGTTTGCTCGCTTCCCCCTCCGTGGTGGACCGGATGCGAGTCGGGGCAGGGGAGACGAGCTCAGCCTTCCAAGCTCAGCCTTCCTCCCGCGCATCCTAGCCCCGACGGGCCGAGTTCTGCCGCCTTCCTCCCCGGACAACAACTGAGGGGAAAAACACAGAAGAAACCTCTTCCAACCGCCCATATCCCTCTGTTGCTCTGCCCTGTCCTGTCTTTGAAATCAAGCCGTCACAATTGTGCACGATCAGTCAGCATTATCCTTTTTTGATTATATACTGGACTAAGTAGGACACGTTGTGTCCCATCCCCTCAACACGTGGTTGTGGTGTCACACACACACAGACAGGGGGCAGAGAGTGGGGGGGAGGGACGTGGAGAGATGGGGGTGGGAGGGGTGAGAGGAGGAGATAGGAGCGGGGAGGAGGGGGAGAGAGGGGAGGTAGCGGGGAGTGGGGGAGAGAGAGGGAGAGGATCGTGTGGCAGGGGGGAGTGAGTGAGAGGGGAGGGACGTGGAGAGAGGGGGGAGGTAGGGGTAGCGAGGAGAGAGAGGAGGGACGAGAAGTGGGCAGACAGGCGGCGGGAGAAGAGATGGAGAAGAGGAGATGGGGAGAGGAGATCGGGAGAGGAGATGGGGAGAGACGAGATGGGGGAGATGAGGAGGGGGAGAGGAGGAGGGGGGAGAGGAGGAGGGGGAGAGGAGAATGAGGGAGATGAGGGGGAGGAGGGGAGCGGGGAGCAGTGGGCGGCGGGGAGCAGCATGGAGCGGCGGGGGAGTGGGTTTCATCCAAAAGACTGCGAGTTGGACGTGGTGTGTGTGACGTCACTCAGTGCGTGGAACACAGCGCAGATCGCGCGCAGCAGATCCATTGTGACGTCATCAGCGAGACCATTTTGTTTATTTTCAAAGTTTTTTCGGATTTGTGAACATTTTCATACATAACTCGGGAAATAAAGCACATTTTTCAGATAAGGCTGTTTTGGACTCCAGGAGGAAAATCTCGACCGGAATACGTAAAATTGTTACTGTTAGCACATCGTTTTTTACACGAAGATTTAATTACACACAAACATCACACACAAATAAATACACATCCAAGATTAGAATTTTATAATTATAGAAATATAGACAAAAGCTTAAAAAGTTAAGTTGGAACTTATTGTCACATGCACCAATTAAGGTCCAGTGATATTTGAGTCACCTTACAGCCATACTGAGTAAAAAGCAACAAAAAGCAACAAGACACACAGCCACATAAAATAAAATTTAACATAAACATCCACCACAGCGGAATCTACGTTCCGCACTGTGATGGAAGTTAATAAAGTTCAATCATCTTCCCCTTTTGTTCACCCGTGGTCGGGGCTGTTGAACCCTCCGCAGTTGCCGCTCACTGCCGACACACTACATAAAAGTCCTTTTAAACTTCCAGGATCCAAAGACATCCTCATGCAGAAGGCCTATGCTTGGACAGCTATCCAGCCAGAAGACTCGAAAGCATTGCGGGATTTTGCGATATTTCTTAGAAGTATGAAAGAAATGACCACCCTCAGACCACATGCAAGAAATGAATGTTGTTAGCAATATGAAAATGTTCACTCTAAAACTGCCCTATAGAAAAGATAAAGCTGGTCTGTTAGAGGAAAATGAGAATGGGGAGGCTATGCTTCCTGATCTGGGGAACTTCATACCCCCAATACCTTGTACCCTAAATTTGCTCATTAATCTCCTATGTTGGACCTTATCAAATGCTTTCTGAAAGTCCAGGTACACTACATCCACTGGCTCTCCCTTGTCCATTTTCCTAGTTACATCCTCAAGAAATTCCAGAAGATTAGTCAAGCATAATTTCCCCTTTGTAAATAAGTGACTCCAGCATCTTCCCCAACACCGATGTCAGGCTAATCCAGGGGTGGGGAACCTGCGGCCTTAAGGCCACATGCGGCCTTCTAGGCCATTAAGTGCGGCCTTTTGAATGAATCCAAATTTTGTAAAACAAATCCTTTTATTTTTATTAATATGTTTTTGTTCGTCTTTTATTATTTTTATTTTAATCTTTAAATGAACGTATTTAAAATACCAAAGAGTAAAACATTCAACAAAATTAGCATTTTTTAGCATTCAAATTAGCATTTCAACCTCACCCAGTTGTTGTCTCCAAGGCTGCTATAGAACTACAGATGGAATTGATTGAGCTCTCAGAAGATGACATTTTAAAGTCCTTATTTGACGCTGAAAGATCCGATAGAAATATGGAAAAATGCAATAGAATACCCACGTCTTCCGCAACATGCACGAAAAATGCTTTCTTGCTTTTCAACCACTTATCGCTGCGAATCTACGTTCTTCTATCTAACCCAAATCAAGATGCCCTTAAGGTCACAAATGACGGATACTCATCTAGAAGATCAGCTGAAACTGCGTACCTCCATGTTACAACCAAATATTCAAATGCTTTCCCACAAAAAGCAGTCACAACAAAGTCTTTGAAAGGTTAGTTAACTTTAGAATATTACATTTTTTTCATTTTCTTGAAGTTAGTACATAGTAGTTAGATTTTTTCAAAACAAAGTACATTTTGAACTATATCTAATTGAAGTTTCATGGATGCGGCCTTATTAGATTACAGCTAACTTAATCCAACATTCCAACATGAAAAGGTTCCCCATCCCTGGGCTAACGTCTATAATTTCCTGTTTTCCCTCTCCCGCCTTTCTTAAAAAGTGGCATAACATTAGCCACCCTCTATTCCACAGGAACTGATCCTGAATCAATACAACATTGGAAAATGATCACCAAATGCGTCCAAGATTTCTAGAGCCACTTCCTTAAATACCCTGGGATGCAGACCATCAGGCCCTGGGGATTTACCAGTCTTCAGTCCCATCAGCCAACACCATTTCCTGCCTAATGTGGATTCCCTTCAGTTCCTCCGTCACCCTAGATCCTCTGGCCACTAGTACATCTGGAAGATTGTTTGTGTCATCCTTAGTGAAGACGGATCCAAAGTACCTGTTCAGCTCATCTGCCATTTCCTTGTTCCCAATATTAAATTCCCCTTTTCGGTCTTCAAGGGTTCAACTTTGGTCTTAACTATTTTTTTCCTCTTCACTTTCGTAAAGAAGGAACACCAGATGCTGGTTTAGAAAGAGAGACACAATCTCTTGGAGTAATTTGCACCTCTGGAGAGCATGGACAGGCAACATTCTAGGTCAGGACCCTTCTTCAGACTGCTTGGTGTGGGGGGGTGGAGAAATTTGTAAAGGAGAAGTGGGAGTGGTCGCCTTGTCTTTCCCTTCCCTCTACAGATGCCGCCTGACCCACTGAGTTCCTCCACCGCTTTAGAGGGAATGGACAGACGGCGTTTTGAGTCAGGACCCTTCTTTAGACTGAGTGGAGAGGGTGGGGGAGGGGATGCTGGAAAAGAGAGATGGGGGCTGGACGAAGCCTGGCAAGTGATAGGTGAACACAAATGCTGGAGTAACCCCCCCCCCCCCCCCCCAGCGGGATAGGCAGCATCTCTAGAGAGAAGGAATGGGTGACGTTTCAGGTTAAGAGCCTTCTTCAGAAGTGATAGGTGGATATAGGCGAGGGAGACACAAGACACTGCGGATGCTGGAATCTTGCATAGAACACAATTTAGTTAGATGCAGAGAATCTCTTGCTCAGAGTGGGGGAATCGAGGACCAGAGGACATGGGTTCAAGGTGAAGGGGAAAAGATTTAAAAGGAAACTGAGGGGTAACATTTTCACACAGGGTGGTGGGAGTATGGAACAAACTGTCAGAGGAGGTAGTTGAGGCTGTGACTATCCCATGAAACAGTTAGACAGTTACATGGATAGGACAAGTTTGGAGATTTATGGACCAATCACAGGCAGGGGGGACTAGTGTAGCTGGGACATGTTGGTCGGTGTGGGAAAATTGGGCCGAAGGGCTTGTTTCCACACTGTATCACTCCATAACTAACACAAAGTGCTGGAGTAACTCAGCGGGTCAGGCAGCATCTGTGGAGAACATGGATAGGTGACATTCACAGAGTGCTTGAGTAACTCCGCGGGACAGGCAGCATCTCTGGAGACAAAGAATGGTGGCGTTTCGGGTCGACACTGAAGATGGGTCTTGACCTTGAAACGTCACCCATTCCTTCCAGCATTTTATGTCTACCTAAATTGTGCCTATCTCTCTATGTGGCGGTGTGCCAACAGGCTGGAGGAGCGGGCAAAGGCCTTGCTGCAGAATGGGCAGGTGAAGGGGCGCTGGCCAATGTGGACTCTTCGGTGCTCCAGCAGGTGGTCAAGCCGGGTGAATACCTTGCCACTCATCGCACACAAGGTGTCTCTCGCTGGTCTGTATCCGCTGGTGCTCCCGCAGCCCCCGTGCTCTCTTGTCACAGTGGGAGCAGCTGCTCGCCGGCGTGGGTCTGCCGGTGCTGCCGCAACCCCCGCGAGCTGTCAAACTCGTCACCGCAGTACGGGCAGTCGCAGGGCTGGCCACTGGTGTGCACGCGCTGGTGAGACAGGGGATGTGAGGCCATGGTAAAGCGCTCTCCACACACCGGGCTGGGGACGGGACAGTCGACGGCGTGTACCCACTGGTGGGACTGCAGATTGGTGCAGCGGGTGAAGCCCTTGCCGCACTGGGCGCAGGTGTAGGGACGCTTGCCGGTGTGGGTGCGCTGGTGCACCAGTAGGTTGCTGGAGTGGATGAAGCCCTTGCCGCACTGGGCGCAGGTGTAGGAGCGCTCGCCGGTGTGGGTGTGCTGGTGAGACAGCAGCTTGGTGGAGCTGGTGAAGCCTTTGCCGCACTGGATGCAGGTGTAGGGGCGCTCGCCGGTGTGGGTGCGCTGGTGCACCAGCAGGGTGCCGGAGAGGGTGAAACCCTTGCCGCACTGGGCACAGGTGTAGGACCGTTCCCCGGTGTGCAGGTGCATGTGCACCTTCAGTTGGTTGGACGACTTGAAGCCTTTGCCTCAGTTGGAGCAGGCGAAGGGCCGCTCTCTTCTGTGCACCCGCCGGAGCTCCCCCAACGCCGATGACTGGGCAAAACTCTTGCCGCAGGTGGAGCAGCAATAGGGCTTCTCACCCGTGTGCACCCGCCGGTGGATCTTCAGTTGATTCGCCGTCTTGAAGCTCTTGCCGCAGTCGGAGCAGGTGAAGGGCCTCTCGCTGGAGTGCACGAGGTTGTGCTGCAACAGGATATTGGAGCTGGTGAAGCTCTTGCCGCACTCCAAGCAGTCGAAGGGGCGTTCTCCCGTGTGCACCCGCCGGTGGATCTCCAGCAGACACGGCTTCTGCCAGGGCTTGCCACACATGTCGCACTCATAACGCTTCTCCTCGTTGTGCCCCGCCATGTGGTCCTCCATCGCAGCTCAGCAGCTCGAAGCTCAGCCCGCTCACCGGCACCCTGGCCGCTCTCAATGGCCGCTCACGGCCCCGTCTCTCCGTCCACAGCAACGGCTCCTAAACCCCGCAGGAGGGGAACACAGAGGGTCAACAAGCTGGCAAACAGGACATTACTAGCACATATTGGGTGCGTTTATGGTGGAGGAAACCATTATAGAATTCTGCGCGGCACAGTGGCGCAGCGGTACAGTTGCTGCCTCACCGCCAGAGACCCAGGTATGTTTCTGACTATGGGTGCTGTCTGTGTGGAGTTTGTACGTTTTCCACTTGACCTACGTGGGCTTTTACTCTGCGTGCTCCGGTTTCCTCCAACATTTGAAATACGTTCAGAGTTGTAGATTAATCGGCCTCCACAAAATTGTTAAATTGTCCCGAATGTGCTTAGGACAGTGCTAGTGTACGGGGTGATCGCTGGTCGGCGCG
>JAXLNO010005430.1:208487-267540 GCA_038087875.1 Malacoraja senta
CGCACCCACACCGGCGAGCGTCCCTACACCTGCGCCCAGTGCGGCAAGGGCTTCACCCAGTCTAGTCACCTGCTGTTGCACCAGCGCACCCACACCGGGGAGCGCCCCTTCACCTGCGCCCAGTGCGGCAAGGGCTTCACTCGCTCTGACCGCCTGCTGGAGCACCAGCGCACCCACACCGGCGAGCGTCCTTACACCTGCGCCCAGTGCGGCAAGAGCTTCACCCAGTCCAGCAGCCTGCTAGAGCACCAGCGCACCCACACCGGCGAGCGTCCCTACACCTGCGCCCAGTGCGGCAAGGGCTTCGCCCAGTCCGGCACCCTGCTGGATCACCAGCGCACCCACACCGGCGAGCGCCCCTACACCTGCACCCAGTGCGGCAAGGGCTTCACCCAGTCTGGCACCCTGCTGACACACCAGCGCACCCACACCGGCGAGCACCCCTACAGCTGCGCCCAGTGCGGCAAGGGCTTCACCCGCTCCTCCAGGCTGCTGTCCCACCAGCGGGTGCACACCCGCGACTGTCCCGTCCCCAGCCCGGTGTGTGGAGAGCGCTTTGCCATGGCCTCCCACGCCCTCCCTCACCAGCATGTGCACACCAGTGGCCAGCCCTACGACTGCCCGTACTGCGGTGAGGAGTTTGACAGTTCACGGGGGTTGCGGCAGCACAGGCGGACCCACGCCGGTGAGCAGCTGCTCCCACTGTGACAAGAGAGCATGGGGGCTGCGGGAGCACCAGCGGATACACACCGGAGAGAGACCCTTTGTGTGCGCTGATTGTGGCAAGGGTTTCACCCACATGTCCAGCCTGTGGCAGCACCGGCATACCCACAGCGGTGAGCGTCCCTTCCCCTGTCCGTCCTGTGGTTAGGGCTTCACCCGCCTTGACCACCTTCTGGAGCACCGGCAAGTCCACACACCGGGCCAGCGCCCCTTCACCTGCCCGCTGTGTGGCAAGGCCTTTGCCCGCTCCTCCAGCTTGCTGGCACACTGACACGTGGATAGATAGGCGCTGTTTAGGTAAACACAAAATGCTGGAAGGAATGGGTAACATTTTGGGTCGTTTCTTCAGTCACACATACATTCTCTCCAGAGATGCTGCCTGTCCCGCTGAGTTACTCCAGCACTTTGTGTCCTTATTTGTAAACCAGCATCTGCAGTTCCTTGTTTTTAAACCATTCTGGTTAACCATCTCTGCACCGTTTCCAAAGCCTCCACATCAGTCCTGTAATCGAGTGACCAGAACTGTATGCAATGCTCCAAATGCTACCTGACCAATGTCACTTAAAGCTGCACATATACATTCCACTCTCCCCTCACTCGTTCACAAATTCTCTCCACTCCACCCTCTCGTGCCCCCCTCCTCTCTCTCCCACACTCCCTCTCCCTCTCTCATACACTCCCTCTCTCTGTCCCTCTCTCACACTCCCTGTCTCTCTCTTGCTCTCTTTCACACATTCCCTCTCTCTCTCTCTCACACACACACACCCTCTCTCTTGCTCTCTCTCACACACTCCCTCTGTCTCTTTCTCTCTCTTCCATGCACTCTCACTCACACACACACGCACACACACACACACTCTAATGCACACACACCAAACACCTCCGCTCGGTCCACAATAACCAACCTGATCTCCCAGTGGCTCAGCACTTCAACTACTCCTCCCATTCCGAATCCGACTTGTCTATCCTGGGCCTCCTCCATGGCCAGAGTGAGGACCACCGTATATTGGAGAAGCAGTACCTCATATTTCACTTGGGCAGTTTGCACCCCAACTGTATGAACATTGACCTCAAATTTAAGGTAGTCCCTACTTTCTCCTCCCCTTCCCAGCTCTCCCTCTGCACACTGGCTCCACCTCTTCCTTTCTTCTTCCCGCCTCCCCCAACCTCACATCAGTCTGAAGAAGGGTTTTGACCCGAAACATTGCCTATTTCCTTTGCTCCATAGATGCTGCCTCACCTGCTGAGTTTCTCCATCATTATTGTCTCTCTTCAATTTTCCAGCATCCGCAGTTTCTTCTAAGGCATTTGAAAGTGTTTTTTAAAAGAAAGTTTTGACGCATTTGTGCCTTACGTAACAAATAAAGCAAGTTTATCCTGACCTCGCTGTGAAAGAATTTAATTTGGTCCATAAATTAAAAATGGAGATTTGCTGAAAAACAGAAAGCAGTCAAATTTAAAAGATAATTTTCCCAGCAATATAAATTCTGGGAAAATCTTAGAAGCTTTGTTTATACTTATCACTGAAACAATGTATTAACTATGTATTAACATAGAGATGTATTGTCAGGGCACAGTACCATATTCGATATCTGTCTGAACTGCCTGTCCCAGCTAAGGACAAGGTAGTGTCTTTCATCCAAGTCTTACAAGCTTGTTTTAGTTCACAGACGGATGCCCATTCTGGAACCGAGATGGAAGTCATTTGAAAACAAAATGTAGTTAGTTGTCCTTCCGGAATGGGCAGCTGTACTGAAGCTGTGCCTAGATTTGAGAATAAGGCCGACATTGCAAATATATGGGTCCAGCCTCCCATACGCTACAGATCTTTCACTCAGATTTAGGTGTGTTTTATTGATAAGAACATGTATAATTACTGTAACTTTCCTTTGTGCTTTGAGTGGAGCCCGAGAAGCACTGAGCAACGTGTGTGCTATTTGTAGATCTCGCCATTCCCGTCTGGCAAATTGATTAAATGATTGCTTTGGTTTACCTTTAACAATTTTGTTGCTGTCTGCTTTCTTTAAGAGACGAACTTTGACAACTGCGCTCTTTGGAATTTTTAAGAATTCAGGTTGTACTATTAATAATGAAAGAAAATGCCAACCATCTCCAGAAATGATCAGAAATTATTCTCGCCTCCATGCATATCTGTAGCCGGACGGCAGTCAGCCACCTCCCTACTATTTCAAAGATAGTCCTGCACTCGGCGATGTTTCATTTCCTATAAGGGTCGTTCCTCTGAGGAATTTCAATAGCAACATGCCCACTCTTGCCTTTATGAAGAGACTGACGATTTGTGCAGCAGGTATGATGGACAAATAATGGATTAGTTGTACAAAAGAAAGTCTTGACGTATTTGTGCCTTACGTAACAAATAAAGCAAGTTTTTCCTGACCTCACTGTGTTCTTCGGAATTCTTCAGAATTCATGTTGTGCTATCTCTAATGAAATTGATTAGTAGGACTGGATGTTACAATCCCTAAAGTTTTTCACTACAGTTGACATTTGATATTCTTGGGGATGACCACTAGGTGATCTTGCTACCAATCAGACACATCTTCAGTTGTGTACCTCAACGTCACTGGGTGTTTCGGCCTTTTATCACAAGACACCCTCACTCGAGGCAGGCCCACCGCAGGGAGATCAGACCTGGGTGTGTGTCTTATGGTTACCCTCTAGATGGTCACGTGGCAGCCCAGACAGCATATTTTCTCTTCAGCCACAGCCAGTGACTGCACCAAGAAAATGCCAACCATCCAGAAATGATAAGAAATTATTCCATGCATATCTGTAGCCGTAGGGCAGTCGCACACTTCCCCACTACTTCAAAGATAGTTCCTGCACTTGGCAATATCGTTTGGTGTTTAGCGGCTGTAACGCGATGGCGGGGCTACAGACAGCCCGGCACCCGGGTGAATCACCCCATGTGGGGGCCCGGGGAATGAATCACCCCATGGGGGGGGGGGGGTGAATCACCCCGGTGTGTGTGTCGGGGGGTGGGGTGAATCACCCTGACCGGTGCAGCGCGGTCAGTGACTCTGGGTGTCTGGAGGGGCCAAACTGTCTCCAACTCTGCTGCAGCTGACGGGAGCCGCGGCCCCGCTCCACCCGGCCCCGTGTGTGTGTGCGCTGCCGACCCACAGCCCATGACAGTGTGATGGGAGCCAGGACAGCTTGTGGGAGTAAGGGGAATAGGAGGTAGCCAACTTGGGGGAGGAAGGGGAATGGGAGGTAGCCAACTTGGGGGAGGAAGGGGAATGGGAGGTAGCCAGCTTGGAGGAGTAAGGGGAATGGGAGGTAGCCAGCTTGGTGGAGTAAGTTAGTTATTCTGCACATCAATCAGGAGGCGATGACATCGCCCGTTCACACGCAGCCGCCAGAGCAAACAGTGTACATAAAGTGATGACAAACGCAATAAATGCAATGTCCAGTGCAGAACTGTGCAAGATTGTGTTGCAGAAAGCCCGGGGTAGCTAGGACGAGAGGTGCTGAAGGACCCGTCTCCGGGCCGGGCGAACACTGACGTTGTTCGTGTGGAGTTTGCTCGCTTCCCCCTCCGTGGTGGACCGGATGCTGGTCGGGGCAGGGGAGACGAGCTCAGCCTTCCAAGCCTCAATCCAAGCTCAGCCTTCCTCCCGCGCATCCTAGCCCCGACGGGCCGAGTGCTGCCGCCTTCCTCCCCGGACAACAACTGAGGGGAAAAACACAGAAGAAACCTCTTCCAACCGCCCATATCCCTCAGTTGCTCTGCCCTGTCCTGTCTTTGAAATCAAGCCGTCACAATTGTGCATGATCAGTCAGCATTATCCTTTTTTAAATTATATACTGGACTAAGTAGGACACGTTGTGGCCCATCCCCTCAACACGTGGTTGTGGTGTCACACACACACAGACAGGAGGCAGAGAGTGCGGGGAGAGGGACGTGGAGAGATGTGGGAGGGAGGGGAGAGAGGAGGAGATAGGAGCGGGGAGGAGGGGGAGAGAGGGGAGGTAGCGGGGAGTGGGGGAGAGAGAGGGAGAGGATCGGGTGGCAGGGGAGGAGTGAGTGAGAGGGGAGGGACGTGGAGAGGGGGGAGGTAGGGGTAGCGAGGAGAGAGAGGAGGGACGAGAAGTGGGCAGACAGGCGGCGGGAGAAGAGAAGGAGAAGAGGAGATGGGGAGGAGATCGGGAGAGGAGATGGGGAGAGACGAGATGGGGGAAGATGAGGAGGGGGGAGAGGAGGAGGGGGGAGAGGAGGAGGGGGGAGAGGAGGAGGGGGGAGAGGAGGAGGGGGGAGATGAGGGGGAGGAGGGGAGCGGGGAGCAGTGGGCGGCGGGGGGCAGCATGGAGCGGCGGTGGAGTGGGTTTCATCCAAAAGCCTGCGAGTTGGACGTTGTGTGTGTGACGTCACTCGCAGTGCGTGGAACACAGTGCAGATCGCGCGCAGCAGATCCATTGTGACGTCATCAGCGAGACCATTTTGTTTATTTTCAACGTTTTTTCGGATTTGTGAACATTTTCATAAATAACTCGGGAAATAAAGCACATTTTTCAGATAAGGCTGTTTTGGACTCCAGGAGGAAAATCTCGACCGGAATATGTAAAATTGTTACTGTTAGCACATCGTTTTTTTCACGAAGATTTAATTACACACAAACATCACACACAAATAAATACACATCCAAGATTAGAATTTTATAATTATAGAAATATAGACAAAAGCTTAAAAAGTTAAGTTGGAACTTATTGTCACATGCACCAATTAAGGCCCAGTGATATTTGAGTCACCATACAGCCATACTGAGTAAAAAGCAACAAGACACACAGCCACATAAAATAAAATTTAACATAAACATCCACCACAGCGGAATCTACATTCCTCACTGTGATGGAAGTTAATAAAGTTCAATCATCTTCCCCTTTTGTTCACCCGTGGTCGGGGCTGTTGAACCCTCCGCAGTTGCCGCTCACTGCCGACACACTACATAAAAGTCCTTTTAAACTTCCAGGATCCAAAGACATCCTCATGCAGAAGGCCTATGCTTGGACAGCTATCCAGCCAGAAGACTCGAAAGCATTGCGGGATTTTGCGATATTTCTTAGAAGTATGAAAGAAATGACCACCCTCTTAGACCACATGCAAGAAATGAATGTTGTTAGCAATATGAAAATGTTCACTCTAAAACTGCCCTATAGAAAAGATAAAGCTGGTCTGTTAGAGGGAAATGAGAATGGAGAGGCTATGCTTCCTGATCTGGGGAACTTCATACCCCCAATACCTTGTACCCTAAATTTGCTCATTAATCTCCTATGTTGGACCTTATCAAATGCTTTCTGAAAATCCAGGTACACTACATCCACTGGCTCTCCCTTGTCCATTTTCCTAGTTACATCCTCAAGAAATCCCAGAAGATTAGTCAAGCATAATTTCCCCTTTGTAAATAAGTGACTCCAGCATCTTCCCCAACACCGATGTCAGGCTAATCCAGGGGTGAGGAACCTGCGGCCTTAAGGCCACATGCGGCCTTCTAGGCCATTAAGTGCGGCCTTTTGAATGAATCCAAATTTTGTAAAACAAATCCTTTTATTTTTATTAATATGTTTTTGTTCGTCTTTTATTATTTTTATTTTAATCTTTAAATGAACGTATTTAAAATACCAAAGAGTAAAACATTCAACAAAATTAGCATTTTTTAGCATTCAAATTAGCATTTCAACCTCACCCAGTTGTTGTCTCCAAGGCTGCTATAGAACTACAGATGGAATTGATTGAGCTCTCAGAAGATGACATTTTAAAGTCCTTATTTGACGCTGAAAGATCCGATAGAAATATAGAAAAATGCAATAGAATACCCACGTCTTCCGCAACATGCACGAAAAATGCTTTCTTGCTTTTCAACCACTTATCGCTGCGAATCTATGTTCTTCTATCTAACCCAAATCAAGATGCCCTTTAGGTCACAAATAATGGATACTCATCTAGAAGATCAGCTGAAACTGCGTACCTCCATGTTACAACCAAATATTCAAATGCTTTCCCACAAAAAGCAGTCACAACAAAGTCTTTGAAAGGTTAGTTAACTTTAGAATATTACATTTTTTTCATTTTCTTGAAGTTAGTACATAGTAGTTAGATTTTTTCAAAACAAAGTACATTTTGAACTATATCTAATTGAAGTTTCATGGATGCGGCCTTATTAGATTACAGTTAACTTAATCCAACATTCCAACATGAAAAGGTTCCCCATCCCTGGGCTAACGTCTATAATTTCCTGTTTTCCCTCTCCCGCCTTTCTTAAAAAGTGGCATAACATTAGCCACCCTCTATTCCACAGGAACTGATCCCGAATCAATACAACATTGGAAAATGATCACCAAATGCGTCCAAGATTTCTAGAGCCTCTTCCTTAAATACCCTGGGATGCAGACCATCAGGCCCTGGGGATTTACCAGTCTTCAGTCCCATCAGTCTACCCAACACCATTTCCTGCCTAATGTGGATTCCCTTCAGTTCCTCCGTCACCCTAGATCCTCTGGCCACTAGTACATCTGGAAGATTGTTTGTGTCCTCCTTAGTGAAGACGGATCCAAAGTACCTGTTCAGCTCATCTGCCATTTCCTTGTTCCCAATATTAAATTCCCCCTTTTCGGTCTTCAAGGGTTCAACTTTGGTCTTAACTATTTTTTTCCTCTTCACTTTCGTAAAGAAGGAACAGCAGATGCTGGTTTAGAAAGAGAGAAACAATCTCTTGGAGTAATTTGCACCTCTGGAGAGCATGGACAGGCAACATTCTAGGTCAGGACCCTTCTTCAGACTGTTTGGTGTGGGGGGGGGGTGGAGAAATTTGGAAAGGAGAGGTGGGAGTGGTTGCCTTAGATTCCCTTCCCTCTACAGATGCCGCCTGACCCACTGAGTTCCTCCACCGCTTTAGAGGGAATGGACAGACGGCGTTTTGAGTCAGGACCCTTCTTCAGACTGAGTGGAGAGGGTGGGGGGAGGATGCTGGAAAAGAGAGATGGGGGCTGGACGAAGCCTGGCAAGTGATAGGTGAACACAAATGCTGGAGTAACCCAGCGGGATAGGCAGCATCTCTAGAGAGAAGGAATGGGTGACGTTTCAGGTTAAGACCCTTCTTCAGAAGTGATAGGTGGATATAGGTGAGGGAGACACAAGATACTGCGGATGCTGGAATCTTGCACAGAACACAATTTAGTTAGATGCAGAGAATCTCTTGCTCAGAGTGGGGAATCGAGGACCAGAGGACATGGGTTCAAGGTGAAGGGGAAAAGATTTAAAAGGAAACTGAGGGGTAACATTTTCTCACAGGGTGGTGGGAGTATGGAACAAACTGTCAGAGGAGGTAGTTGACGCTGTGACTATCCCATGAAACAGTTAGACAGTTACATGGATAGGACAAGTTTGGAGATGTATGGACCAATCACAGGCAGGAGGGACTAGTGTAGCTGGGACATGTTGGTCGGTGTGGGCAAATTGGGCCGAAGGACCTGTTTCCACACTGTATCACTCCATAACTAACACAAAGTGCTGGAGTAACTCAGCGGGTCAGGCAGCATCTGTGGAGAACATGGATAGGTGACACTCACAGAGTGCTTGAGTAACTCAGCGGGACAGGCAGCATCTCTGGAGACAAAGAATGGTGGCGTTTCGGGTCGACACTGAAGATGGGTCTTGACCTTGAAACGTTACCCATTCCTTCCAGCATTTTATGTCTACCTAAATTGTGCCTATCTCTCTATGTGGCGTTGTGCCAACAGGCTGGAGGAGCGGGCAAAGGCCTTGCTGCAGAATGGGCAGGTGAAGGGGCGCTGGCCAGTGTGGAATCTTCGGTGCTCCAGCAGCTGGTCAAGCCGGGTGAATACCTTGCCACTCATCGCACACAAGGTGTCTCTCGCTGGTGTGTATCCGCTGGTGCTCCCGCAGCCCCCGTGCTCTCTTGTCACAGTGGCAGCAGCTTCTCGCCGGCGTGGGCCCGCCGGTGCTGCCGCAACCCCCGCGAGCTGTCAAACTCCTCACCGCAGTACGGGCAGTCGTAGGGCTGGCCACTGGTGTGCACGCGCTGGTGAGACAGGGCATGTGAGGCCATGGTAAAGCGCTCTCCACACACCGGGCTGGGGACGGGACAGACGACGGCGTGTACCCACTGGTGGGACTGCAGATTGGTGGAGCGGGTGAAGCCCTTGCCGCACTGGGCGCAGGTGTAGGGACGCTTGCCGGTGTGGGTGCGCTTGTGCTTCAGTAGGTTGCTGGAGTGGATGAAGCCCTTGCCGCACTGGGTGCAGGTGTAGGACCGTTCCCCGGTGTGCAGGTGCCTGTGCACCTTCAGTTGGTTGGACGACTTGAAGCCTTTGCCTCAGTTGGAGCAGGTGAAGGGCCGCTCTCTTCTGTGCACCCGCCGGAGCTCCCCCAACGCCGATGACTGGGCAAAACTCTTGCCGCAGGTGGAGCAGCAATAGGGCTTCTCGCCCGTGTGCACCCGCCGGTGGATCTTCAGTTGATTCGCCATCTTGAAGCTCTTGCCGCAGTCGGAGCAGGTGAAGGGCCTCTCGCTGGAGTGCACGAGGTTGTGCTGCAACAGGATATTGGAGCTGGTGAAGCTCTTGCCGCACTCCAAGCAGTCGAAGGGGCGTTCTCCAGTGTGCACCCGCCGGTGGATCTCCAGCAGACACGGCTTCTGCCAGGCCTTGCCACACATGTCGCACTCATAACGCTTCTCCTCGTTGTGCCCCGCCATGTGGTCCTCCATCGCAGCTCAGCAGCTCGAAGCTCAGCCCGCTCACCGGCACCCAGGCCGTCCTCAATGGCCGCTCACGTCCCCGTCTCTCCGTCCACAGCAACGGCTCCTAAACCCTGCAGGAGGGGAACACAGAGGGTCAACAAGCTGGCAAACAGGACATTACTAGCACATATTGGGTGCGTTTATGGTGGAGGAAACCATTATAGAATTCTGCGCGGCACAGTGGCGCAGCGGTACAGTTGCTGCCTCACCGCCAGAGACCCAGGTATGTTTCTGACTATGGGTGCTGTCTGTGTGGAGTTTGTACGTTCTCCACTTGACCTACGTGGGCATTTACTCTGCGTGCTCCGGTTTCCTCCAACATTTCAAATACGTTCAGGGTTGTAGATTAATTGGCCTCCACAAAATTGTTAAATTGTCCCGAATGTGCGTAGGATAGTGCTAGTGTACGGGGTGATCGCTGGTCGGCGCGTACTCCGTGGGCTGAAATACCTGTTTCCGTGCTTCATCTCTAAACTAAACTAAACCAAAGAAGGTTCTCGACCCAAAATGTCACCCATTCATTCTCTCCACAGATGCTGCCTGTCCCTCTGAGTTACTCGAGCACTTTGTGTTTATCCTGTCCACATATGCTGCCTGACATGCTGAGTTACTCCAGCACTCTCTGTCTCTCTCTGTATCTCTCTCTGTATGTTTCTCTCTCTCTTTCTCTGTCTCTGTCTCTCCCTCTCTCCCTGTCCCTCTGTTGTCTTCCTCTCTGTAACTGTCTCGCTTTCTCCCTCTCTCGATCTCACTCTCTCTCTCTCTCTCTCGCTCTGTCACTCTCTCTTTCCCCCTCAGTCTCTCTCTGTCTCTCTCACTCTCTCTCTCTCTCTCCCTCTCCCTCTCTCTCTCCGTCTCTCCTCTGTCTCTCTCTCACTATCGCTCGCTCTATCTTCCTCCTCTCTCTCTCTCTCTCTCTCTCTCTCTCTCTGCATCTCTCTCTCACTCTCTGTCTCTCTCTTTCTGTCTCTGTCCCTCTTGGTATCCCTCTCTCTCTCCCCCTCTGTCCCTCGGTCTCTTGCTGTCTTTCTTCCTCAGTCTCTCTCTGTCTGTCTCTCTCCCTCACTCTCTCTCTCTATCTATCTCTCTCTCTCGCTCTCTCTCTCTGTCTCTCTCTCTGTTTCTCTATCCGTCTCTGTCTCTCTCTCTCCGTCTCTCTCTGTATGTATGTTTCCCACTATGTCTCTCTCTCTCTCTCTCTCTGTCTCTCTGTGTCTCTCTGTCTATCTCTTTCTCTGTATCTCTCTCTGTCGTTCTCTCTCTCTGTCTCTCTCTCTCTGTCTCTCTGTATTGAGTCTAGAAGTTGGGAGGTCACGTTGCAGTTGTACAAGACGTTGGTGAGGCTGCATTTAGAGTATTGCATTCAGTTCTGGGCACCGTGTTACAGGAAAGATGTCGTTGAGCTTGGAAAGGGCGCGGAGAAGATTTACGAGGATGTTGCAGGGACTTGAGGGGCCTGAGCTACAGGGAGAGGTTGGGGAAGACTGGGACTCTATTCCTTGGAGCGCAGGAGGATGAAGGGTGATCTTATAGAGGTGTACAATATAAGATCTATCTCACCAGAGGAATAGATCGGATAGAAGCACAGAGTCTCTTGCCCTGAGTAGGGGAATCGAGGACCTGAGGAAATGTGTTTAAGGAGAGTGAGGCCGGGGTGGGAAAAATTGAATAGGAATCTGAGGGGCAACACGCAGTGGTTGTGTGGAACGAGCTTCCGGAAGAACGTAGTGGAGGCTGGGACTATCGCAACACTATGACAGGTACATGGTTAGGACACGTTTGGAGGGATATGGGCCAAATGCTGGCAGGCGGTTCTTGTGTAGATGGGGCATGTTGGTCAGGGTGGGGCTAGTGTAGATGGGGCATGTTGGTCGGGGTGAGTGATGTAGATGGGGCATGTTTGTCGGGATGGGTCTAGTGTAGATGGGGCATGTTGGTCGGGGTGGGACTAGTGTAGATGGGCATGTTGTTCGGGGTGGGACTAGTATAGATGGGGCATGTTGGTTGGGGTGGGACTAGTGTAGATGGGCATGTTGGTCGGGTGAGACTAGTGTAGATGGGGTGTTTGTCGGGGTGGGACTGGTGTAGATGAGGCATGTTGGTCGGGGTGGGACTAGTGTAGATGTGGCATGTTGGTAGGGGTGGGACTAGTGTAGATGGGCATGTTGGTCGGGGTGAGACTAGTGTAGATGGGGTGTTGATCGGGGTGGGACTAGTGTAGATGAGGCATGTTGGTCCGGGTGGGACTAGTGTAGATGGGGCATGTTCGTCGGGGTGGGACTAGTGTAGATGGGGCATGTTGGTCATGTGGGAATAGTTTAGATGTGGCATGATGGTCGGAGTGGGACTAGTGTAGATGGGGCATGTTGGTCGGGGTGGGACTAGTGTAGATGTGGCATGTTGGTAGGGGTGGGACTACTGTAGATGGGGCATGTTGATCGGGTGGGAATAGTTTAGATGTGGCATGATGGTCGGGGTGGGACTAGTGTTGATGGGGAATGTTAGTCGGGGTTAGCCTAGTGTAGATGGGGCATGTTGGTCGGGGTGATACTAGTGTATATGGGGCATGTTGGGCGGGGTGGGATAAGTGTAGATGGGTCATGTTTGTCGCGGTGGCACTAGTGTAGATGGGGCATGTTGTTCGGGGTGGGAATAGTGTAGATGGGGCATGTTGGTTGGGGTGGGTCTAGTGTAGATGAGGCAAGTTGGTCGCGGTGGGACTAGTATAGATGGGCATGTTGGTCGGGGTGAGACTAGTGTAGATGGGGTGTTGGTCGGGGTGGGACTAGTGTAGCTGAGGCATATTGGTCGGGGTGGGACTAGTGTAGATGGGGCATGTTGGTAGGGGTGGGCCTAGCGTAGCTGGGGCATGTTGGTCGAGTGAGAACAGTTTAGATGTGGCATGATGGTCAGGGTGGGACTAGTGTTGATGGGGCATGTTGGTCGGGGTAGGACTAGTGTTGATGGGGCAAGTTGGTCGGGGTGAGAGTATTGTAGATGGGGCATGTTGGTCGGGGTGGGACTAGTGTAGATGAGGCATGTTGGTCGGGTGGGACTTGTGTAGATGGGGCATGTTGGTCTGGGGGGGACTAGTATCGATGGGGCATGTTAGTCGGTGTGGGGCTTGTGTAGATTGGGGCATGTTGGTCGGGGTGGGACTAGTGTAGATGGGGCATGTTAGTCGGTGTGGGGCTTGTGTAGATGCGGCATGTTGGTCGAGGTGGGACTAGTGTAAATGGGGCATGTTGGTTGGGGTGGGACTAGTGTAGATGGGCATGTTGGTCGGGGTGGGACTAGTGTAGATGAGGCATGTTAGTCGGGGTGGAACTGGTTGTAGATGGGGCATGTTGTTCGGGTGAGACTAGTTTAGATGTGGCATGATGGTCGGGGTGGGACAAGTGTTGATGGGGCATGTTGGTCGGGGTTAGCCTAGTGTAGATGGGGCATGTTGGTCGGGGTGGGACTAGTGAACATGGGGCATGTTGGTCGGGGTGGGACTAGTGTAGATGGGTCATGTTGGTCGGGGTGGCACTAGTGTAGATAGGGCATGTTGTTCGGGGTGTGACTAGTGTAGATGGGGCATGTTGGTCGGGGTGGGCCTAGTGTGGATGGGGCATGTTGGTGGGGGTGGGACTAGTCTAGATGGGGCATGTTGGTCAGGGTGGGACTAGTGTTGCTGTGGCATGATGATCGTGGTGGGACTAGTGTAGATGGGGCATGTTAGTCGGGGTGGGGCCTGTGAAGATTGGGCATGTTGTTCGGTGTGAGACTAGTGTAGATGGGTCATGTTAGTCGGAGTGGGGCCTGTGAAGATGGGGCATGTTGGTCGGGGTGGGACTAGTGTAGATGGGGCATGTTGGTCGGGGTGGGACTAGTGTAGATGGGGCATGTTGGTCGGGGTGGGACTTGTGTAGATGGGGCATGTTCGTCGGGGTGGGACTAGTGTAGATGGGGCATGTTGGTCAGGTGGGAATAGTTTAGATGTGGCATGATGGTCGGAGTGGGACTAGTGTAGATGGGGCATGGTGGTCGGGGTGGGACTAGTGTAGATGGGGCATGTTGGTTGGGGTGGGACTAGTGTAGATGGGCCTGTTGGTCGGGTTGAGACTTGTGTAGATGGGGTGTTGGTCGGGGTAGGACCAGTGTAGATGAGGCATGTTGGTCGGGGTGGGACTAGTGTAGATGTGGCATGTTGGTAGGGGTGGGACTAGTGTAGATGGAGCATGTTGGTCGGGTGGGAATAGTTTAGATGTGGCATGATGGACGGGGTGGGACTAGTGTTGATGGGGAATGTTGGTCGGGTTTAGCCTAGTGTAGATGGGGCATGTTGGTCGGGGTGGGACTAGTGTAGATGGGGCATGTTGGTCTGGGTGGGACTAGTGTAGATGGGGCATGTTGGTCGGGGTGAGACTAGTGTATATGGGGCATGTTGGGCGGGGTGGGACTAGTGTAGATGGGTCATGTTGGTCGGGGTGGCACTAGTGTAGATGGGGCATGTTGTTCGGGGTGGGACTAGTGTAGATGGGGCATGTTGGTCGGGGTGGGACTAGTGTAGATGAGGCATGTTGGTCGGGGTGGGATTAGTATAGATGGGGCATGTTGTTCTGGGTGGGACTAGTGTAGATGGGGCATGTTGATCGGGGTGTGACTAGTGTAGATGGGGCTCGTTGGTCGGAGTGGGACTAGTGCAGATGGGGTATGTTGGGCGTGGTGGGACTACTGTAAATGGGGCATGTTGGTCGGAGTGGGACTAGTGTAGATGGGGCATGTTGGTCGGGGTGGGACAAGTGTAGATGGGGCATGTTGCTCAGGGTGCGACTCATGTAGATGGGACATGTTGGGCGGGGTTGGACTAGTGTTGATGGGGCATGTTGGTTGGGGTGGGACTAGTGTAGATGGGCATGTTGGTCGGGGTGAGACTAGTGTAGATGGGGTGTTGGTCGGGGTGGGACTAGTTTAGCTGAGGCATATTGGTCGGGGTGGGCCTAGCGTAGATGGGGCATGTTGGTCGAGTGAGAACAGTTTAGATGTGGCATGATGGTCGGGGTGGGACTAGTGTTGATGGGACATGTTGGTCGGGGTACGACTAGTGTAGATGGGGCAAGTTGGTCCGGGTGGGACTGGTGTAGATGGGGCATGTTGGTCGGGGTGGGACTAGTGTAGATGGGGCATGTTGATCGGGGTGGGACTAGTGTAGATGAGGCATGTTGGTCGGGTGGGACTAGTTTAGATGTGGCATGATGGTCGGGGTGGGACAAGTGTTGATGGGGCATGTTGGTCGGGGTTAGCCTAGTGTAGATGGGGCATGTTGGTCGGGGTGGGACTAGTGAACATGGGGCATGTTGGTCGGGGTGGGACTAGTGTAGATGGGTCATGTTGGTCTGGGTGGGACTAGTGTAGATGGGGCATGTTGGTCGGGGTGGTACTAGTGTAGATGGGGCATGTTGGTCAGGGTGGGACTAGTGTAGATGGGGCATGTTGGTCAGGGTGGGACTAATGTAGATGGGGCATGTTGGTCGCGGTGGGACTAGTGTAGATGGGGAATGTTGGTCGGGGTGGGACTAGTGTAGATGGGGTGATGGCCGGTGTGAAACTAGTGTAGATGAGGCATGTAGTTCGGGGTGGGATTAGTGTAAATGGGGCATGTTGGTCAGGGTGGGATTAGTGTAGATGGGGCTTGTTGGTGGGGTGGGAGTAGTGTAGATGGGGCATGTTGGTCGGGGTGGGACTAGTGTGGATGGGGCATGGTGGTGGGGGTGGGATTAGTCTAGATGGGGCATGTTGGTCTGGTTGGGACTAGTGTAGCTGTGGCATGATGGTCGTGGTGGGACTAGTGTAGATGGGGCATGTTAGTCGGGGTGGGGCCTGTGAAGATTGGGCATGTTGTTCGGGGTGGGACTAGTGTAGATGGGGCATGTTAGTCGGAGTGGGGCCTGTGAAGATGGGTCATGTTGGTCGGGGTGGGACTAGTGTAGATGGGGCATGTTGGTCGGGGTGGGCCTACTGGAGATGGGACATGTTGGTCGGGGTGGGACTTGTGTAGATGGGGCATGTTGGTTGGGGTGAGACTAGTGTAGATGGGGCATGTTGGTCGGGATGGGACTAGTGTAGATGGGGCATGTTGGTCGGGGTTGGACTAGTGTAGATGGGTTATGTTGGTTGGGGTGGGACTAGTGTAGGGCATGTTGGTCGGGGTGAGACTAGTGTAGATGGGGCATGTTGGTCGGGGTGGGACTAGTGTAGATGGGGCATGTTGGTTGGGGTGGGACTAGTGTAGATGGGGCGTGTTGGTCGGGGTGGGATTAGTATAGATGGGGCATGTTGTTCTGGGTGGGACTAGTGTAGATGGGGCATGTTGATCGGGGTGTGACTAGTGTAGATGGGGCTCGTTGGTCGGAGTGGGACTAGTGCAGATGGGGTATGTTGGGCGTGGTGGGACTACTGTAAATGGGGCATGTTGGTCGGAGTGGGACTAGTGTAGATGGGGCATGTTGGTCGGGGTGGGACAAGTGTAGATGGGGCATGTTGCTCAGGGTGCGACTCATGTAGATGGGACATGTTGGGCGGGGTTGGACTAGTGTTGATGGGGCATGTTGGTTGGGGTGGGACTAGTGTAGATGGGCATGTTGGTCGGGGTGAGACTAGTGTAGATGGGGTGTTGGTCGGGGTGGGACTAGTTTAGCTGAGGCATATTGGTCGGGGTGGGCCTAGCGTAGATGGGGCATGTTGGTCGAGTGAGAACAGTTTAGATGTGGCATGATGGTCGGGGTGGGACTAGTGTTGATGGGACATGTTGGTCGGGGTACGACTAGTGTAGATGGGGCAAGTTGGTCCGGGTGGGACTGGTGTAGATGGGGCATGTTGGTCGGGGTGGGACTAGTGTAGATGGGGCATGTTGGTCGGGGTGGGACTAGTGTAGATGAGGCATGTTGGTCGGGTGGGACTAGTTTAGATGTGGCATGATGGTCGGGGTGGGACAAGTGTTGATGGGGCATGTTGGTCGGGGTTAGCCTAGTGTAGATGGGGCATGTTGGTCGGGGTGGGACTAGTGAACATGGGGCATGTTGGTCGGGGTGGGACTAGTGTAGATGGGTCATGTTGGTCTGGGTGGGACTAGTGTAGATGGGGCATGTTGGTCGGGGTGGTACTAGTGTAGATGGGGCATGTTGGTCAGGGTGGGACTAGTGTAGATGGGGCATGTTGGTCAGGGTGGGACTAATGTAGATGGGGCATGTTGGTCGCGGTGGGACTAGTGTAGATGGGGAATGTTGGTCGGGGTGGGACTAGTGTAGATGGGGTGATGGCCGGTGTGAAACTAGTGTAGATGAGGCATGTAGTTCGGGGTGGGATTAGTGTAAATGGGGCATGTTGGTCAGGGTGGGATTAGTGTAGATGGGGCTTGTTGGTGGGGTGGGAGTAGTGTAGATGGGGCATGTTGGTCGGGGTGGGACTAGTGTGGATGGGGCATGGTGGTGGGGGTGGGATTAGTCTAGATGGGGCATGTTGGTCTGGTTGGGACTAGTGTAGCTGTGGCATGATGGTCGTGGTGGGACTAGTGTAGATGGGGCATGTTAGTCGGGGTGGGGCCTGTGAAGATTGGGCATGTTGTTCGGGGTGGGACTAGTGTAGATGGGGCATGTTAGTCGGAGTGGGGCCTGTGAAGATGGGTCATGTTGGTCGGGGTGGGACTAGTGTAGATGGGGCATGTTGGTCGGGGTGGGCCTACTGTAGATGGGACATGTTGGTCGCGGTGGGACTTGTGTAGATGGGGCATGTTGGTTGGGGTGAGACTAGTGTAGATGGGGCATGTTGGTCGGGATGGGACTAGTGTAGATGGGGCATGTTGGTCGGGGTTGGACTAGTGTAGATGGGTTATGTTGGTTGGGGTGGGACTAGTGTAGGGCATGTTGGTCGGGGTGAGACTAGTGTAGATGGGGCATGTTGGTCGGGGTGGGACTAGTGTAGATGGGGCATGTTGGTTGGGGTGGGACTAGTGTAGATGGGGCGTGTTGGTCGGGTGGGACTAATGTAGATGGGGCATGATGGTCGCGGTGGGACTAGTGTCGATGGGGCATGTTGGTCGAGGTTAGCCTAGTGTAGATGGGGCATGTTGGTCGGGGTGGGACTAGTGTAGATGGGGCATGTTGGTCCAGGTGGGACTAGTGTAGCTGGGTCGTGCTGGTCGGGGTGGCACTAGTGTAGATGGGGCATGTTGTTCGGGGTGGGACTAGTGTAGATGGGGCTTGTTGGTCGGGGTGGGACTAGTGTAGATGGGACATGATGATCGGTTGGGACTAGTGTAGATGGGGCATGTTGGTCGGGGTGGGACTAATGTAGATGGGGTGTTGGCCGGGGTGGGACTAGTTTAGATGAGGCCCGTTGGTCGGGGTGGGATTAGTGTAGATGGGGCATGTTGGTCGGGGTGGGACTAGTGTAGATGGGGCATGTTGGTCCGGGTGGGACTAGTGTAGATGGGGCATGTTGGTCGGGTGGGACTAGTTTAGATGTGGCATGATGGTCGGGGTGGGACAAGTGTTGATGGGGCATGTTCATCGGGGTTAGTCTAGTGTAGATGGGGCATGTTGGTCGGGGTGGGACTAGTGTAGATGGTTGGGGTGGGACTAGTGTAGATGGGTCATGTTGGTCGGGGTGGGATTAGTGTAGATGGGGCATGTTGGTCGGGGTGGGACAAGTGTAGACGGGGCTTGTTGGTCAGGGTTGGACTAGTGTAGATGGGGCTAGCTGGCGAGGGTGGGACTAGTGTAGTTGGGGCATGTTGGTCGGGGCGGGCCTAGTGCCCACCCCGACCAACATCTGTCGACTAGTTAGGACGACAGATGGCGCAATGGGCTAAGTGTTCCGCTGGCAACCGGAAGGTAGCCGGTTCGGATCCCGCTTGGAGTGCATACTGTCGTTGTGTCCTTGGGCAAGACACTTCACCCACCTTTGCCTGCGTGTGAATGTGTGTGAATGTGTGTGAGTGATCGGTGGTGGTCGGAGGGGCCGTAGGCGCAGATTAGCAGCCACGCTTCCGTCAGTCTGCCCCAGGGCAGCTGTGGCTACAGAAGTAGCTCACCACCACCGAGTGTGAATGAGGAGTGAATGAATAATGCGATGTAAAGCGCTATATAAACTAGTGGCTCTAGTGTAGATGGGGCACTAGTGTAGATGGGGCATGTTGGTCGGGGTGAGACTAGTGTAGATGGGGTGTTGGTCCGGGTGGGACTAGTGTAGATGAGGCATGTTGATCGGGGTGGGACTAGTGTAGATGGGGCGTGTTGGTCGGGTGGGACTAGTGTATATGGGCCATGATGGTCGCGGTGGGAATAGTGTTGATGGGGCATGTTGGTCGAGGTTAGCCTAGTGTAGATGGGGCATGTTGGTCGGGGTGGGACTAGTGTAGATGGGGCATGTTGGTCGGGGTGGGACTAGTGTAGATGGGGCATGTTGGTCGGGGTGGGACTAGTGTAGATGGGGCATGTTGGTCGGGGTGGGACTAGTGTAGAGTGGGGCATGTTGGTCAGGGTGGGACTAATGTAGATGGGGCATGTTGGTCGCGGTGGGACTAGTGTAGATGGGGAATGTTGGTCGGGGTGGGACTAGTGTAGATGGGGTGATGGCCGGGTGAAACTAGTGTAGATGAGGCATCTAGTTCGGGGTGGGATTAGTGTAGATGGGGCATGTTTTAGTGCAGATGGGCTTGTTGGTGGGGTGGGAGTAGTGTAGATGGGGCATGTTGGTCGGGGTGGGTCTAGTGTGGATGGGGCATGTTGGTGGGGGTGGGATTAGTCTAGATGGGGCATGTTGGTCTGGGTGGGACTAGTGTAGCTGTGGCATGATGGTCGTGGTGGGACTAGTGTAGATGGGGCATGTTAGTCTGGGTGGGGCCTGTGAAGATTGGGCATGTTGTTCGGGGTGGGACTAGTGTAGATGGGGCATGTTAGTCGGAGTGGGGCCTGTGAAGATGGGGCATGTTGGTCGGGGTGGGACTAGTGTAGATGGGGCATGTTGGTCGGGGTGGGACTAGTGTAGATGGGGCATGTTGGTCGGGATGGGCCTACTGCAGATGGGACATGTTGGTCGGGGTGGGACTCGTGTAGATGGGGCATGTTGGTTGGGGTGAGACTAGTGTAGATGGGGCATGTTGGTCGGGGATGGGACTAGTGTAGATGGGGCATGTTGGTCGGGGTGGCACTAGTGTAGATGGGGTATGTTGGTTGGGGTGGGACTAGTGTAGGGCCTGTTGGTCTGGGTGAGACTAGTGTAGATGGGGCATGTTGGTCGGGGTGGGACTAGTGTAGATGAGGCATGTTGGTTGGGGTGGGACTAGTGTAGATGGGCATGTTGGTCGGGGTGAGACTAGTGTAGATGGGGTGTTGGTCGGGGTGGGCCTAGTGTAGATGAGGCATGTTGATCGGGGTGGGACTAGTGTAGATGGGGCGTGTTGGTCGGGTGGGACTAATGTAGATGGGGCATGATGGTCGCGGTGGGACTAGTGTTGATGGGGCATGTTGGTCGAGGTTAGCCTAGTGTAGATGGGGCATGTTGGTCGGGGTGGGACTAGTGTAGATGGGGCATGTTGGTCCAGGTGTGACTAGTGTAGATGGGTCGTGCTGGTCGGGGTGGCACTAGTGTAGATGGGGCATGTTGTTCGGGGTGGGACTAGTGTAGATGGGGCTTGTTGGTCGAGGTGGGACTTGTGTAGATGGGACATGATGATCGGGTGGGACTAATGTAGATGGGGCATGTTGGTCGGGATGGGACTAATGTAGATGGGGTGTTGGCCGGGGTGGGACTAGTTTAGATGAGGCCTGTTGGTCGGGGTGGGATTAGTGTAGATGGGGCTTGTTGGGCGGGGTGAGACTAGTGTAGATGGGGCATGTTGGGCGGCGAGTGACTAGTGTAGATGGGGTATGTTGGTCGGAGTGGGACTAGTGTAGATGGGGCATGTTGGTCGGGGTGGGATTAGTGTAGATGGGGCATGTTGGTCGGGGTGAGACTACTGTAGATGGGGCATGTTGGTCGCGGTGGGACCAGTGTAGATGGGACATGTTGGTCGGGAGGGACTAGTGTAGATGGGGCATGTTGGTCAGGGTGGGTCTAGTGTAGATGGGGCATGTTGGTCGGGGTGGAACTAGTGTAGATGGGCATGTTGGTCGGGGTGAGACTAGTGTAGATGAGGTGTTGGTCGGGGTGGGTCCAGTGTAGATGGGGCATGTTGGTCGGGGTGGGACTCGTGTAGATGGGGCATGTTGGTCGGGTGGGACTAGTTTAGATGTGGCATGATGGTCGGGGTGGGACAACTGTTGATGGGGCATGTTCATCGGGGTTAGTCTAGTGTAGATGGGGCATGTTGGTCGGGGTGGGACTAGTGTAGATGGGGCATGTTGGTTGGGGTGGGACTAGTGTAGATGGGTCATCTTGGTCGAGGTGGCACTAGTGTAGATGGGGCATGTTGTTTGGGGTGGGACTAGTGTAGATGGGGCATGTTGGTCGGGGTGGGACTAATGTAGATGGGGTGTTGGCCGGGGTGAAACTAATGTAGATGAGGCATGTTGGTCGGGGTGGGATTAGTGTAGATGGGGCATGTTGGTCGGGGTGGGACAAGTGTAGACGGGGCTTGTTGGTCGGGGTGGGACTAGTGTGGATGGGTCATGTGGTCGGGGTGGGACTAGTGTAGATGGGGCATGTTGGTCGGGTGGGACTAGTTTAGATGTGGCATGATGGTCTGGGTGGGACTAGTGTTGATGGGCATGTTGGTCGGGGTTAGCCTAGTGTAGATGGGGCATGTTAGTCGGGGTGGGACTAGTGTAGATGGGGAATGTTGGTCGGGGTGGGACTAGTGTGGATGGGTCATGTTGGTCGAGGTGGCACTAGTGTAGATGGGGCATGTTGTTCGGGTGGGATTAGTGTAGATGGGGCATGTTGGTCGGGTGGGACTAGTGTAGATGGGGCAAGTTGGTCGGGTGGGTCTAGTGTAGATGGGTCATGTTGGTCGGGGTGGGACTAGTGTAGATGGGGCATGTTGGTCGGGGTTAGCCAAGTGTAGATGGGGCATGTTGGTCGGGGTGGGACTAGTGTAGATAGGGCATGTTGGTCGGGGTGGGACTAGTGTAGATGGGTCATGTTGGTCGGGGTGGCACTAGTGTAGATGGGGCATGTTGTTCGGAGTGGGACTAGTGTAGATGGGGCATGTTGGTCGAAGTGGGACAAGTGTAGATGGGGCATGTTGGTCGGGGTGGGACTAGTGTAGATGGGGCATGTTGGTCGGGGTGGGGTTAGTGCAGATGGGGCATGTTGGTCGGGGTGGGAGTTAATGTAGATGGGGTGTTGGCCGGGTGAATCTAGTGTAGATGAGGCATGTTGGTTGGGGTGGGATTAGTGTAGATGGGGCATGTTGGTCGGGGTGGGACAAGTGTAGACGGGGCTTGTTGGTCAGGGTGGGACTAGTGTAGATGGGGCTTGTTGGTGGGGGTGGGACTTGTGTAGATGGGGCATGTTGGTCGTGGTGGGTCTAGTGTAGGTGGGTCATGTTGGATGGGGGGACTAGTGTAGATGGGGCATGTTAGTCGGGGTGGGGCTAGTGTTGTTGGGGCTTGTTGGTAGGGGTGGGACTAGTGTAGATGGGGTATGATGGTCGGGTGGGACTAGTGTAGATGGGGCATGTTGGTCGGGGTGGGACTAATGTAGATGGGGTGTTGGCCGGGGAGGGACTAGTGTAGATGAGGCATGTTGTTAGGGGTGGGATTAGTGTAGATTGGGCTTGTTGGGCGGGGTGAGACTAGTCTAGATGGGGCATGTTGGTCGGGGTGGGACTAGTGTAGATGGGGCATGTTGGGCGGTGTGGTACTAGTGTAGATGGGGCATGTTGGTCGGGGTGGGACTAGTGTAGATGGGGCATGTTGGTCGGGGTGGGACTAGTGTAGAAAGGGCATGTTGGTCGGGGTGGGACTAGTGTAGATGGGGTTTGTTGGTCGGGGTGGGACTAGTGAAGATGGGGCATGTTGGTCGGGGTGGGCCTTGTGTAGATGGGGCATGTGGTCGGGGTAGGACTAGTCTAGATGGAGCATGTTGGTCGAGGTGGGACTAGTGTAGATGGGGCATGTTGGTCGGGTGGGACTAGTTTAGATGTGGCATGATGGTTTGGGTGGGACTAGTGTGCATGGGTCATGTTGGTCGAGGTGGCAATAGTGTAGATGGGGCATGTTGTCGGGGTGGGATTAGTGTAGATGGGGGCATGTTGGTCGGGAGGGACTAGTGTAGATGGGGCATGTTGGTCAGGGTGGGTCTAGTGTAGATGGGGCATGTTGGTCGGGGTGGGACTAGTGTAGATGGGCATGTTGGTCGGGGTGAGACTAGTGTAGATGAGGTGTTGGTCGGGGTGGGTCCAGTGTAGATGGGGCATGTTGGTCGGGGTGGGACTCGTGTAGATGGGGCATGTTGGTCGGGTGGGACTAGTTTAGATGTGGCATGATGGTCGGGGTGGGACAAGTGTTGATGGGGCATGTTCATCGGGGTTAGTCTAGTGTAGATGGGGCATGTTGGTCGGGGGTGGGACTAGTGTAGATGGGGCATGTTGGTTGGGGTGGGACTAGTGTAGATGGGTCATCTTGGTCGAGGTGGCACTAGTGTAGATGGGGCATGTTGTTTGGGGTGGGACTAGTGTAGATGGGGCATGTTGGTCGGGGTGGGACTAATGTAGATGGGTGTTGGCCGGGGTGAAACTAATGTAGATGAGGCATGTTGGTCGGGTGGGATTAGTGTAGATGGGGCATGTTGGTCGGGGTGGGACAAGTGTAGACGGGGCTTGTTGGTCAGGGTGGGACTAGTGTAGATGGGGCTAGTTGATGGGGGTGGGACTAGTGTAGATGGGGCATGTTGGTCGGGGTGGGCCTAGTGTAGATGGGGCATGTTGGTCGGGGTGGGTCTAGTCTAGATGGGTCATGTTGGTAGGGGTGGGACTACTGTAGATGGGGCATGTTAGTCGGGGTGGGACTAGTGTAGATGGGGAATGTTGGTCGGGGTGGGACTAGTGTGGATGGGTCATGTTGGTCGAGGTGGCACTAGTGTAGATGGGGCATGTTGTTCGGGGTGGGATTAGTGTAGATGGGGCATGTTGGTCGGGTGGGACTAGTGTAGATGGGGCAAGTTGGTCTGGTGGGTCTAGTGTAGATGGGTCATGTTGGTCGGGGTGGGACTAGTGTAGATGGGGCATGTTGGTCGGGGTTAGCCAAGTGTAGATGGGGCATGTTGGTCGGGGTGGGACTAGTGTAGATAGGGCATGTTGGTCGGGGTGGGACTAGTGTAGATGGGTCATGTTGGTCGAGGTGGCACTAGTGTAGATGGGGCATGTTGTTCGGAGTGGGACTAGTGTAGATGGGGCATGTTGGTCGAGGTGGGACAAGTGTAGATGGGGCATGTTGCTCGGGGTGGGACTAGTGTAGATGGGGCATGTTGGTCGGGGTGGGGTTAGTGCAGATGGGGCATGTTGGTCGGGGTGGGAGTAATGTAGATGGGGTGTTGGCCGGGGTGAATCTAGTGTAGATGAGGCATGTTGGTTGGGGTGGGATTAGTGTAGATGGGGCATGTTGGTCGGGGTGGGACAAGTGTAGACGGGGCTTGTTGGTCAGGGTGGGACTAGTGTAGATGGGGCTTGTTGGTGGGGTGGGACTTGTGTAGATGGGGCATGTTGGTCGTGGTGGGTCTAGTGTAGGTGGGTCATGTTGGATGGGGGGACTAGTGTAGATGGGGCATGTTAGTCGGGGTGGGGCTAGTGTAGTTGGGGCTTGTTGGTAGGGGTGGGACTAGTGTAGATGGGGTATGATGGTCGGGTGGGACTAGTGTAGATGGGGCATGTTGGTCGGGGTGGGACTAATGTAGATGGGGTGTTGGCCGGGGAGGGACTAGTGTAGATGAGGCATGTTGTTAGGGGTGGGATTAGTGTAGATTGGGCTTGTTGGGCGGGGTGAGACTAGTGTAGATGGGGCATGTTGGTCGGGTGGGACTAGTGTAGATGGGGCATGTTGGGCGGTGTGGTACTAGTGTAGATGGGGCATGTTGGTCGGGGTGGGACTAGTGTAGATGGGGCATGTTGGTCGGGGTGGGACTAGTGTAGAAAGGCATGTTGGTCGGGGTGGGACTAGTGTAGATGGGGTTTGTTGGTCGGGGTGGGACTAGTGAAGATGGGGCATGTTGGTCGGGGTGGGCCTTGTGTAGATGGGGTATGTGGTCGGGGTAGGACTAGTCTAGATGGAGCATGTTGGTCGAGGTGGGACTAGTGTAGATGGGGCATGTTGGTCGGGTGGGACTAGTTTAGATGTGGCATGATGGTTTGGGTGGGACTAGTGTGCATGGGTCATGTTGGTCGAGGTGGCAATAGTGTAGATGGGGCATGTTGTTCGGGGTGGGATTAGTGTAGATGGGGCATGTTGGTCGGGTGGGACTAGTGTAGATGGGGCATGTTGTTCGGGTGGGTCTAGTGTAGATGGGTCATGTTGTTCGGGGTGGGACAAAGTGTAGATGGGGCATGTTGGTCGGGGTTAGCCAAGTGTAGATGGGGCATGTTGGTCGGGGTGGGACTAGTGTAGATAGGGCATGTAGGTCGTGGTGGGACTAGTGTAGATGGGTCATGTTGGTCGGGATGGCACTAGTGTAGATGGGGCATGAAGTTCGGAGTGGGACTAGTGTAGATGGGGCATGTTGGTCGGGGTGGGACTAATGTAGATGGGGTGTTGGCCGGGGTGAATCTAGTGTAGATGAGGCATGTTGGTCGGGTTTGGACTAGTGTAGATAGGGCATGTTGGTCGGGGTGGCACTAGTGTAGATGGGGCATGTTGTTTGGGGTGGGACTAGTGTAGATGGGGCTTGTTGGTCAGGGTGGGACTAGTGTAGATGGGGCATGTTGGTCGAGGATGGCCTAGTGCCCACCCCGACCAACATCTGTCGACTAGTTAGGACGACAGATGGCGCAATGGGCTAAGTGTTCGGCTGGCAACCGGAAGGTAGCCGGTTAGAATCCCGCTTGGAGTGCATACTGTCGTTGTGTCCTTGGGCAAGACACTTCACCCACCTTTGCCTGCGTGTGAATGTGTGTGAATGTGTGTGAGTGATTGGTGGTGGTCGGAGGGGCCGTAGGCGCAGATTAGCAGCCACGCTTCCGTCAGTCTGCCCCAGGGCAACTGTGGCTACAGAAGTAGCTCACCACCACCGAGTCTGACTGAGGAGTGAATGAATAATGCGATGTAAAGCGCTATATAAACTAGTGGCTCTAGTGTAGATGGGGCACTAGTGTAGATGGGGCATGTTGGTCGAGGTGGGACAAGTGTAGATGGGGCATGTTGGTCAGGGTGGGACTAGTGTAGATGGGGCATGTTGGTTGGGGTGGGACTAGTGTAGATGGGGCATGTTGGTCGGGGTGGGACTAATGTAGATGGGGTGTTGGACGTGGTGAAACTAGTGTAGATGAGGCATGTTGGTCGGGGTGGGATTAGTGTAGATGGGGCATGTTGGTCGGGGTGGGACAAGTGTAGACGGGGCTTGTTTGTTCAGGGTGGGACTAGTGTAGATGGGGCTAGTTGGTGGGGGTGGGACTAGTGTAGATGGGTCATGTTGGTCGGGGTGGGCCTACTGTAGATGGGGCATGTTGGTCGGGGTGGGTCTAGTGTAGATGGGTCATGTTAGTAGGGGTGGGACTACTGTAGATGGGGCATGTTAGTCGGGGTGGGGCCTGTGTATATGGGGCATGTTGGTCGGGGTGGGTCTAGTGTAGATGGGGTGTTGGTCGGGATGGGACTAGTGTAGATGAGGCATGTTGGTCGGGGTGGGACTAGTGTAGATGGGGCATGTTGGTCGGGTGGGACTAGTTTAGATGTGGCATGATGGTCTCGGTGGGACTGGTGTTGATGGGGCATGTTGGTCGGGGTTAGCCTAGTGTAGATGGGGCATGTTGGTCGGGGTGGGACTAGTGTAGATGGGGCATGTTGGTCGGGGTGGGACTAGTGTGGATGGGTCATGTCGGTCGAGGGGGCACTAGTGTAGATGGGGCATGTTGTTCGGGGTGGGATTAGTGTAGATGGGGCATGTTGGTCGGATGGGACTAGTGTAGATGGGGCATGTTGGTCGGGTGGGTCTAGTGTAGATGGGTCATGTTGGTCGGTGTGGGACTAGTGTAGATGGGGCATGTTGGTCGGGGTTAGCCAAGTGTAGATGGGGCATGTTGGTCGGGGTGGGACTAGTGTAGATAGGTCATGTTGGTCGGGGTGGGACTAGTGTAGATGGGTCATGTTGGTCGGGGTGGCACTAGTGTAGATGGGGCATGTTGTTCGGAGTGGGACTAGTGTAGATGGGGCATGTTGGTCGAGGTGGGACAAGTGTAGATGGGGCATGTTGGTCGGGGTGGGACTAGTGTAGATGGGCATGTTGGTCGGGGTGGGGTTAGTGCAGATGGGGCATGTTGGTCGGGGTGGGACTAATGTAGATGGGGTGTTGGCCGGGGTGAATCTAGTGTAGATGAGGCATGTTGGTCGGGGTGGGACTAGTGTAGATGGGGCATGTTGGTCGGGGTGGGACAAGTGTAGACGGGGCTTGTTGGTCAGGGTGGGACTAGTGAGATGGGGCTTGTTGGTGGGGGTGGGACTAGTGTAGATGGGGAATGTTGGTCGGGGTGGGACTAATGTAGTTGGCGTGTTGGCCGGGGTGGAACTAGTGTAGATGAGGCATGTTGGTCGGGGTGGGATTAGTGTAGATGGGGCATGTTGGTCGGGGTGGAACTAGTGTAGATGGGGCTTGCTGGTCGCGGTGCGACTAGTGTAGATGGGGCATGTTAGACGGGGTGGGACTAGTGTAGATGGGGCATGTTAGTCGGAGTGGGACAAGTGTATATGGCGCATGTTGGTCGGGTTTGGACTAGTGTAGATAGGGCATGTTGGTCGGGGTGGGACTTGTGTAGATGGGGCATGTTGTTCGTGGTGGGTCTAGTGTAGATGGGTCATGTTGGACGGGGGGACTAGTGTAGATGGGGCATGTTAGTCGGGGTGGGGCTAGTGTAGTTGGGGCATGCTGGTAGGGGTGGGACTAGTGTAGATGGGGTATGATGGTCGGGTGGGACTAGTGTAGATGGAGCATGTTGGTCGGGGTGGGACTAATGTAGATGGGGTGTTGGCCGGGGAGGGAGTAGTGTAGATGAGGCATGTTGGTCGGGGTGGGACTAGTGTAGATGGGGCATGTTGGGCGGGGTGGGACTAGTGTAGATGGGGCATGTTGGTCGGGGTGGGACTAGTGTAGATGGGGCATGTTGGTCGGGGTGGGACTAGTGTAGATGGGGCATCTTGGTCGGGGTGGGACTTGTGTAGATGGGGTTTGTTGGTCGGGTGGGACTAGTGAAGATGGGGCATGTTGGTCGGGGTGGGCCTTGTGTAGATGGGGCATGTGGTCGGGGTAGGACTAGTCTAGGTGGAGCATGTTGGTCGGGGTGGGACTAGTGTAGATGGGGCATGTTGGTCGGGTGGGACTAGTTTAGATGTGGCATGATGGTTTGGGTGGGACTAGTGTTGATGGGGCATGTTGGTCGGGGTTAGCCTAGTGAAGATGGGGCATGTGGGTCAGGGTGGGGCTAGTGTAGATGGGGCATGTTGGTTGGGGTGGGACTAGTGTGCATGGGTCATGTTGGTCGAGGTGGCAATAGTGTAGATGGGGCATGTTGTTCGGGGTGGGATTAGTGTAGATGGGGCATGTTGGTCGGGTTGGACTAGTGTAGATGGGGCATGTTGGTCGGGTGGGTCTAGTGTAGATGGGTCATGTTGGTCGGGGTGGGACTAGTGTAGATGGGGCATGTTGGTCGTGGTTAGCCAAGTGTAGATGGGGCATGTTGGTCGGGGTGGGACTAGTGTAGATAGGGCATGTTGGTCGGGGTGGGACTAGTGTAGATGGGTCATGTTGGGCGGGGTGGCACTAGTGTAGATGGGGCATGAAGTTCGGAGTGGGACTAGTGTAGATGGGGCATGTTGGTCGAGGTGGGACAAGTGTAGATGGGGCATGTCGGTCGGGGTGGGACTAGTGTAGATGGGGCATGTTGGTCGGGGTGGGGTTAGTGTAGATGGGGCATGTTGGTCGGGGTGGGACTAATGTAGTTGGGGCTTGCGTCAGGGTGGGACTAGTGTAGATGAGGCATGTTGGTCGGGGTGGGATTAGTGTAGATGGGGGCATGTTGGTCGGGTGGGACTAGTTTAGATGTGGCATGATGGTTTGGGTGGGACTAGTGTTGATGGGGCATGTTGGTCGGTGTTAGCCTAGTGAAGATGGGGCATGTGGGTCAGGGTGGGGCTAGTGTAGATGGGGCCATGTTGGTTGGGGTGGGACTAGTGTGCATGGGTCATGTTGGTCGAGGTGGCAATAGTGTAGATGGGGCATGTTGTTCGGGGTGGGATTAGTGTAGATGGGGCATGTTGGTCGGGTTGGACTAGTGTAGATGGGGCATGTTGGTCGGGTGGGTCTAGTGTAGCTGGGTCATGTTGGTCGGGGTGGGACTAGTGTAGATGGGGCATGTTGGTCGTGGTTAGCCAAGTGTAGATGGGGCATGTTGGTCGGGGTGGGACTAGTGTAGATAGGGCATGTTGGTCGGGGTGGGACTAGTGTAGATGGGTCATGTTGGGCGGGGTGGCACTAGTGTAGATGGGGCATGAAGTTCGGAGTGGGACTAGTGTAGATGGGGCATGTTGGTCGAGGTGGGACAAGTGTAGATGGGGCATGTCGGTCGGGGTGGGACTAGTGTAGATGGGGCATGTTGGTCGGGGTGGGGTTAGTGTAGATGGGGCATGTTGGTCGGGGTGGGACTAATGTAGTTGGGGTGTTGGCCGGGGTGAATCTAGTGTAGATGAGGCATGTTGGTCGGGATGGGATTAGTGTAGATGGGGCATGTTGGTCGGGGTGGGACTAATGTAGACGGGGCTTGTTCGTCAGGGTGGGACTAGTGTAGATGAGGCATGTTGGTCGGGGTGGGATTAGTGTAGATGGGGCATGTTGGTCGGGGTGGGACAAGTGTAGACGGGGCTTGTTGGTCAGGGTGGGACTAGTGTAGATGGGGCTTGTTGGTGGGGGTGGGACTAGTGTAGATGGGGAATGTTGGTCGGGGTGGGACTAATGTAGTTGGGGTGTTGGCCGGGGTGGGACTAGTGTAGATGAGGCATGTTGGTCGGGGTGGGATTAGTGTAGATGGGGCATGTTGGTCGGTGTGGGACTAGTGTAGATGGGGCTTGCTGGTCGGGGTGGGACTAGTGTAGATGGCGCATGTTAGGCGGGGTGGGACTAGTGTAGATGAGGCATGTTGGTAGGGGTGGGACTAGTGTAGATGGGGTATGATGGTCGGGTGGGACTAGTGTAGATGGGGCATGTTGGTCGGGGTGGGACTAATGTAGATGGGGTGTTGGCCGGGGAGGGACTAGTGTAGATGAGGCATGTTGTTCGGGTGGGATTAGTGTAGATGGGGCTTGTTGGGCGGGGTGAGACTAGATGGGGCATGTTGGTCGGGGTGGGACTAGTGTAGATGGGGCATGTTGGGCGGGGTGGGACTAGTGTAGATGGGGCATGTTGGTCGGGGTGGGACTAGTGTAGATGTGGCATGTTGGTCGGGGTGGGACTAGTGTAGATGGGGCATGTCGGTCGGGTGGGACTAGTGTAGATGGGGTTTGTTGGTCGGGGTGGGACTAGTGAAGATGGGGCATGTTGGTCGGGGTGGGCCTTGTGTAGATGGGGCATGTGGTCGGGGTAGGGCTAGTGTAGATGGAGCATGTTGGTCGGGGTGGGACTAGTGTAGATGGGGCATGTTGGTCGGGTGGGACTAGTTTAGATGTGGCATGATGGTCTGGGTGGGACTAGTGTTGATGGGGCATGTTGGTCGGGGTTAGCCTAGTGTAGATGGGGCATGTTGGTCGGTGTGGGACAAGTGTGGATGGGTCATGTTGGTCGAGGTGGCACTAGTGTAGATGGGGCATGTTGTTCGGGTGGGATTAGTGTAGATGGGGCATGTTGGTCGGGTGGGACTAGTGTAGATGGGGCATGTTGTTCGGGTGGGTCTAGTGTAGATGGGTCATGTTTGTCGGGGTGGGACTAGTGTAGATGGGGCATGTTGGTCGGGGTTAGCCAAGTGTAGATGGGGCATGTTGGTCGGGGTGGGACTAGTGTAGATAGGGCATGTTCGTCGGGGTGGGACTAGTGTAGATGGGGTATGAAGTTCGGAGTGGGACTAGTATAGATGGGGCATGTTGGTCAAGGTGGGACAAGTGTAGACGGGGCTTGTTGGTCAGGGTGGGACTAGTGTAGATGGGGCTTGTTGGTGGGGGTGGGACTAGTGTAGATGGGGCATGTTGGTCGGGGTGGGACTAGTGTAGATGGGGCTTGCTGGTCGGGGTGGGACTAGTGTAGATGGGGCATGTTAGGCGGGGTGGGACTAGTGTAGATGGGGCATGTTAGTCGGAGTGGGACAAGTGTAGATGGGGCATGTTGGTCAGGTTTGGACTAGTGTAGATAGGGCATGTTGGTCGGGGTGGGACGTGTAGATGGGACATGTTCGTCGGGGTGGGACTAGTGTAGATGGGGCATGTTGGTCGGGTGGCACTCGTTTAGATGTGGCATGATGGTCGGGGTGGGACAAGTGTTGATGGGGCATGTTGGTCGGGGTGGGACTAGTGTAGATGGGGCTTGTTGGTGGGGGTGGGACTAGTGTAGATGGGGCATGTTGGTCGGGGTGGGCCTAGTGTAGATGGGGCATGTTGGTCGGGGTGGGTCTAGTGTAGATGGGTCATGTTGGTCGGGGTGGGACTAGTGTAGATGGGGCATGTTAGTCGGGGTGGGGCTAGTGTAGATGTGGCATGTTGGTAGAGGTGGGACAAGTGTAGCCGGGGCTTGTTGGTCAGGGTGGGACTAGTATAGATGGGGCATGTTGGTCGGGGTGGGAGTAATTTAGATGGGGTAATGGCCGGGGTGGGACTAGTGTAGATGGGGCATGTTGGGCGGGGTGGGACTAGTGTAGATGGGGCATGTTGGTCGGAGTGGGGCTAGTGTAGTTGGGGCATGTTGGTAGGTGTGAGACTAGTGAAGGTGGGGCATGTTGGTCGGGGTGGACCTTGTGTTGATGGGGCATGTGGTCGGGGTAGGACTAGTGTAGATGGATCATGTTGGTCCGGGGGGACTAGTGTAGATGGGGCATGTTCGTCGGGGTGGGACTAGTGTCAGATGGCGCAATGGGCTAAGTGTTCGGCTGGCAACCGGAAGGTAGCCGGTTCGAATCCCGCTTGGAGTGCATACTGTCGTTGTGTCCTTGGGCAAGACACTTCACCCACCTTTGCCTGCGTGTGAATGTGTGTGAATGTGTGTGAATGTGTGTGAGTGATTGGTGGTGGTCGGAGGGGCCGTAGGCGCACATTAGCAGCCACGCTTCCGTCAGTCTGCCCGAGGGCAGCTGTGGCTACAGAAGTAGCTCACCACCACCGAGTGTGACTGAATGAATAATGCGATGTAAAGCGCCTTGGGTATTAGAAAGGCGCTATATAAATCGAATCCATTATTATTATTATTATTAGTGTGGATGGGGTTTGTTGGTCGGGGTGGGACTAGTGAAGATGGGGCATGTTGGTCGGGGTGGACCTTGTGTAGATGGGGCATGTGGTCGGGGTAGGACTAGTGTAGATGGATCATGTTGGTCGGGGGGACTAGTGTAGATGGGGCATGTTCGTCGGGGTGGGGCTAGTGTAGTTGGGGCATGTTGGTAGGGGTGGAACTAGTGTAGATGGGGAATGATGGTCGGGTGGGACTTGTTTAGATGTGGCATGATGGTCGGGGTGGGACAAGTGTTGATGGGGCATGTTGGTCGGGGTTAGCCTAGTGTAGATGGGGCATGTTGGGTGGGGTGGGACTAGTGTAGATGGGTCATGTTGGTCTGGGTGGGACTAGTGTAGATGGGGCATGTTGGTCGTGGTGGGAATAGTGTAGATGGGTCATGTTGGTCGGGGTAGGACTAGTGTAAATGGGGCATGTTGGTTGGGGTGGGATTAGTGTAGATGGGGCATGTTGGTCGGGGTGGGACAAGTGTAGACAAAGCTTGTTGGTCAGGGTGGGACTAATGTAGATGGGGCTTGTTGGTGGGGGTGGGACTAGTGTAGATGGGGCATGTTGGTCGGGGTGGGCCTAGTGTAGATGGGGCATGTTGGTCATGGTGGGTCTAGTGTAGATGGGTCATGTTGGTCGGGGGGGACTAGTGTAGATGGGGCATGTTAGTCGGGGTGGGGCTAGTGCAGTTGGGGCATGTTGGTAGGGGTGGGACTAGCGTAGATGGGGTATGGTGGTCGGGTGGGACTAGTGTAGATGGGGCATGTTGGTCGGGGTGACACTAATGTAGATGGGGTGTTGGCCGGGGAGGGACTAGTGTAGTTGAGGCATGTTGTTCGGGGTGGGATTAGTGTAGATGGGGCTTGTTGGGCGCGGTGAGACTAGTGTAGATGGGGCATGTTGGTCGTGGTGGGACTAGTGTAGATGGGGCATGTGGGGCGGGGTGGGACTAGTGTAGATGGGGCATGTTGGTCGGGGTGGGACTAGTGTAGATGGGGCATGTTGGTCGGGGTGGGACTAGTGTAGATGGGGCATGTTGGTCGGGTGGGACTAGTGTAGATGGGGTTTGTTGGTCGAGGTGGGACTAGTGAAGATGGGGCATGTTGGTCGGGGTGTGCCTTGTGTAGACGGGGCATGTGGTCGGGGTAGGACTAGTGTAGATGGAGCATGTTGGTCGGGGTGGGACTAGTGTAGATGGGACATGTTGGTCGGGGTGGGACTAATGTAGATGGGGCATGTTGGTCGGGGTGGGACTAGTGTAGATGGGGCATGTTGGTCGGGTGGGACTAGTGTAGATGGGGCATGTTGGTCGGGTGGGACTAGTGTCGATGGGGCATGTTGGTCCGGGTGGGACGAGTGTAGATGGGGCTTGTTGGTCGGTGTGGGACTAGTGTAGATGGGGCATGTTGGTCGGGGTGGGACTAGTGTAGATGGGGTTTGTTGGTCGGTGTGGGACTAGTGTAGATGGGGCATGTTAGTCGGGGTGGGACCAGTGTGGATGGGTCGTGTTGGTCGAGGTGGCACTAGTGTAGATGGGGCATTTTGTTCGGGGTGGGATTAGTGTAGATGGGGCATGTTGGTCGGGTGGGACTAGTGTAGATGGGGCATGTTGTTCGGGTGGGTCTAGTGTAGATGGGTCATGTTGGTCGGGGTGGGACTAGTGTAGATGGGGCATGTTGGTCGGGGTTAGCCAAGTGTAGATGGGGCATGTTGGTCGGGGTGGGACTAGTGTAGATAGGGCATGTTCGTCGGGGTGGGACTAGTGTAGATTGGTCATGTTGGTCGGGGTGGCACTAGTGTAGATGGGGCCTGAAGTTCGGAGTGGGACTAGTGTAGATGTTGCATGTTGGTCGAGGTGGGACAAGTGTAGATGAGGCATGTTGGTCGGGGTGGGACTAGTGTAGATGGGGCATGTTGGTCGGGGTGGGGTTAGTGTAGATGGGGCATGTTGGTCGGTGTGGGACTAATGTAGATGGGGTGTTGGCCGGGGTGAATCTAGTGTAGATGAGGCATGTTGGTCGGGGTGGGATTAGTGTAGATGGGGCATGTTGGTTGGGGTGGGACAAGTGTAGACGGGTCTTGTTGGTCAGGGTGGGACTAGTGTAGATGGGGCTTGTTGGTGGGGGTGGGACTAGTGTAGATGGGGCATGTTGGTTGGGGTGGGACTAATGTAGTTGGGGTGTTCGCCGGGGTGAGACTAGTGTAGATGAGGCATGTTGGTCGGGGTGGGATTAGTGTAGATGGGGCATGTTGGTCGGGGTGGGACTAGTGTAGATGGGGCTTGCTGGTCGGGGTGGGACTAGTGTAGATGGGGCATGTTAGGCGGGGTGGGACTAGTGTAGATGGGGCATGTTAGTCGGAGTGGGACAAGTGTAGATGGGGCATGTTGGTCGGGTTTGGACTAGTGTAGTTAGGGCATGTTGGTCGGGGTGGGACTTGTGTAGATGGGACATGTTCGTCGGGGTGGGACTAGTGTAGATGGGGCATGCTGGTCGGGTGGCACTAGTTTAGATGTGGCATGATGGTCGGGGTGGGACAGGTGTTGATGGGGCATGTTCGTCGGGGTGGGACTAGTGTAGATGGGGCTTGTTGGTGGGGGTGGGACTAGTGTAGATGGGGCATGTTGGTCGGCGTGGGCCTAGTGTAGATGGGGCATGTTGGTCGGGGTGGGTCTAGTGTAGATGGGTCATGTTGGTCGGGGATGGACTAGTGTAGATGGGGCATGTTAGTCGGGGTGGAGCTCGTGTAGATGTGGCATGTTGGTAGAGATGGGACAAGTGTAGATGGGGCTTGTTGGTCAGGGTGGGACTAGTATAGATGGGGCATGTTGGTCGGGGTGGGACTAATTTAGATGGGGTAATGGCCGGGGTGGGACTAGTGTAGATGAGGCATGTTGGTCGGGGTGAGACTAGTGTAGATGGGACATGTTGGTTGGGGTGAGACTAGTGTAGATGGGGCATGTTGGTCGGGGTGGGACTAGTGTAGACGGGGCATGTTGTGGTGGGACTAGTGTAGATGGGCATGTTGGTCGGGGTGGGACTAGTGTATATGGGCATATTGGTCGGGGTGAGACTAGTGTAGATGGGGTATGTTGGTCAGGGTGGGACTACTGTAGATGGGGCTTGTTGGTCGGGGTGGGACTAGTGTAGATGGGGCATGTTGGGCGGGGTGGGACTAGTGTAGATGGGGCATGTTGGTCGGGGTGGGTCTAGTGTAGATGGGGCATGTTGGTCGGGGTGGGACTATTGTGGATGGGGTTTGTTGGTCGGGGTGGGACTAGTGAAGATGGGGCATGTTGGTCGGGGTGGACCTTGTGTAGATGGGGCATGTGGTCGGGGTAGGACTAGAGTAGATGGGTCATGTTGGTCGGGGGGACTAGTGTAGATGGGGCATGTTCGTCGGGGTGGGGCTAGTATAGTTGGGGCATGTTGGTAGGGGTGGGACTAGTGTAGATGGGGAATGATGGTCGGGTGGGACTTGTTTAGATGTGGCATGATGGTCGGGGTGGGACAAGTGTTGATGGGGCATGTTGGTCGGGGTTAGCCTAGTGTAGATGGGGCATGTTGGGTGCGGTGGGACTAGTATAGATGGGTCATGTTGGTCGGGGTGGGACTAGTGTAGATGGGGCATGTTGGTCCGGGTGGGAATAGTGTAGATGGGTCATGTTGGTCGGGGTGGGACTAGTGTAGATGGGGCATGTTGGTTGGGGTGGGATTAGTGTAGATGGGGCATGTTGCTCGGGGTGGGACAAGTGTAGACGGGGCTTGTTGGTCAGGGTGGGACTAATGTAGATGGGGCTTGTTGGTGGGGGTGGGACTAGTGTAGATGGGGCATGTTGGTCGAGGTGGGCCTAGTGTAGATGGGGCATGTTGGTCGTGGTGGGTCTAGTGTAGATGGGCCATGTTGGTCGGGGGGGACTAGTGTAGATGGGGCATGTTAGTCGGGGTGGGGCTAGTGTAGTTGGGGCATGTTGGTAGTGGTGGGACTAGTGTAGATGGTGTATGGTGGTCGGGTGGGACTAGTGTAGATGGGGCATGTTGGTCGGGGTGGGAGTAATGTAGATGGGGTGGTTGCCGGGGAGGGGCTAGTGTAGATGAGGCATGTTGTTCGGGGTGGGATTAGTGTAGATGGGGCATGTTGGGCGTGGTGAGACTAGTGTAGATGGGGCATGTTGGTCGGGGTGGGACTAGTGTAGATGGGGCATGTTGGGCGTGGTGGGACTAGTGTAGATGGGGCATGTTGGTCGGGGTGGGACTAGTGTAGATGGGGCATGTCGGTCGGGTGGGACTAGTGTAGATGGGCATGTTTGTCGGGGTGGGACTAGTGTAGATGGGGTTTGTTGGTCAGGGTGGGACTAGTGAAGATGGGGCATGTTGGTCGGGGTGTGCCTTGTGTAGATGGGGCATGTGGTCGGGGTAGGACTAGTGTAGATGGAGCATGTTGGTCGGGGTGGGACCAGTGTAGATGGGACATGTTGGTCGGGGTGGGACTAATGTAGATGGGGCATGTTGGTCGGGGTGGGACTAGTGTAGATGGGGCATGTTGGTCAGGGTGGGACGAGTGTAGATGGGGCTTGTTGGTCGGTGTGGGACTAGTGTAGATGGGGCATGTTGGTCGGGTGGGACTAGTGTAGATGGGGTTTGTTGGTCGAGGTGGGACTCGGGTAGATGGGGCATGTTGGTTGGGGTGGGCCTAGTCTAGATGGGGCATGTTGGTCGGGGTGGGACTAATGTAGATGGGGTGTTGGCCGGGGTGGGACTAGAGTAGATGGGGCATGTTGGTCGGGGTGGGATTAGTGTAGATGGGGCTTGTTGGTCGCGGTGGGACTAGTGTAGATGGGGCATGTTGGGCGGGGTGGGACTAGTGTAGATGGGGCATGTTGGTCGGGGTGGGACTAGTGTAGATGGGGCATGTTGGTCGGGGTGGGACTACTGTAGATGGGGCATGTTGGTCGGGGTGGGACTAGTGTAGATGGGCATGTTGGTCGGGGTGGGACTTGTGTAGATTTTGGCCAGTGTTGGCAAGTTGGGCTGAAGTGCTTGTTCGTCCGTCTGTCCGTCCGTCCGTCCGTCCGTCCGTCCGAGTTACTTCACAAAATGCTGAAGTAACTCAGCGGGTGAGGCAGCATCTATGGAGCGAAGGAATAGGTTACGATTCGGGTTGAGACCCTTCTTGAGACTCAAGAACCATTTCCTTCACTCCATAGATGCTGCCCCACACGCTGCGTTTCTCCAGCATTTTTGTCTAACAGCAAGTCAAATCACCTTCCCTGGACAATAGACAACAGGTGCAGGAGGAGGCCATTCGGCCCTTCGAGCCAGCACCGCCATTCAATGTGATCATGGCTGATCACCCCCAATCAGGACCCCGTTCCTCTCTTCTCCCCATATCCCCTGACTCCGCTATCTTTAAGAGCCCTATCTAGTTCTCTCTTGAAAAAAAACATGCAGAGAACCGGCCACCACTGCCATCTGAGGTAAAAAATCCCACTCACAACTCTCTGGGTGGAAACGTTTCTCCTCATCTCAGTCCTAAATGGCCACAGACTCACACCTCTCTGGGTGGAAACGTTTCTCCTCATCTCCGTTCTAAATGTCCGACGCCTTATTCTTAAACTGTGGCCTCTGGTTCTGGAATCCCCCAACATTGGGAACATGTTTCCTGTCTCTAGCGTGTCCAAACCCTTAGCAATCTTATATATTTCAATAAGATCGCCTCTCATCCTTCTAAACTCCAGAGTGTACAAGCCCAGCTGCTCCATTCTCTCAGCATATGAGTCCCGCCATCACGGGAATTAACCCGGTGAACCTACGCTGCACTCCCTCAATATCAAGAATGTCCTTCCTCAAATTAGGAACCTGGAGCAGCAGCTTGATGACCTCTGTCTGGTCAGGGAGAGCGAGGAGGTCATAGAGGGGAGTTATAGGGAGGTGGTCACTCCAAAACCACGGGAGAGAGACATGTGGGTCACGCTTAGGAAGGGCAAGGGGCAGAGGCAGGGACGAGTGAGTACTCCAATGTCGGTACACCTTGCAAATAAGTACTCCTGTTTGAGTACGGATGGGGGTGACAGCCTGCCCGGGGGTAGCGACAGCGGACGGGCCTCCAGCACAGAGACCGGCCCTGTTGCTCCGACAGGTAGGGACAAAAAGAAGAGGGCAATAGTAATTGGGGACTCTATTGTTAGGGGGTCGGATAGGCGATTCTGTGGACGCATTCGGGAGACCAGGATGGTGGTCTACCTCCCTGGTGCCAGGGTCTCGGACGTGTCTCAACGCGTCCAAGATATCCTGAAATCAGAGGGAGAGAAGCCTGAGGTCATGGTACATATAGGTACCAATGACATAGGTAAAAAAAGGGAAGAGGTCCTGAAGGGAGGATTTAGGGAGTTGGGAGGAAAGTTAAGGAAAAGGACCAAAAAAGTAACAATCTCAGGATTACTGCCTGTGCCATGTGGCAGTGAGAGTAGGAAAGGAGCGAGGTGGAGGATAAATGCGTGGCTGAAGGAATGGTGCAGAGGGCAGTGATTCAAGTTTCTGGATCATTGGGACTTCTTTTGGGGAAGGTGAGACCTGTACAGAAAGGGCGGGTTCCACTTGAACCCGAGGGGGACCAATATCCTGGCGGGGAGATTTACAAAGGCTACTGGGGAGACTTTAAACTAGAATGGTTGGGGGGAGGGACTCAAATAGAGAAAGATAGTAGACAAGAGTGTGAGGCAGGAGGCAGAGAAGGGAAGCACTCAAACCCAATATCTAGGGGAGAAAGAAGAAAAAGAAAATAAACAGAGAATAAGATGCGGGGTGTTTCTTAAATGTTTATATTTTAATGCTAGGAGCATTGTCAGATAGGTTGGTGAACTTAGAGCCTGGATTGATAGCTGGAAGTATGATGTTGTGGCGATCAGTGAAACATGGTTGCAGGAGGGCTGTGATTGGAAACTAAATATTCCAGGATTTCGTTGCTTCAGGTGTGAGAGAATTGGAGGGGCAAGAGGTGGAGGTGTTGCATTGCTTGTCAGGGAAGATATTACAGCAGTGCTTTGGCAGGATAGATTGGAGGGCTCGTCGAGGGAGGCTATTTGGGTGGAACTGAGAAGTGGGAAAGGTGTAGCAACACTATTAGGGGTGCATTATAGACCGCCAAATGGGGAGCGAGAATTGGAAGAGCAAATATGTAAGGAGATAGCAGATATTAGTAATAAGCACAAGGTAGTGATTGTGGGAGATTTTAATTTTCCACACATAGAGTGGGAAACACATTCTGTAAATGGGCTGGATGGTTTGGAGTTTGTAAAATGTGTGCAGGATAGTTTTTTGCAACAATACATAGAGGTACCTACTAGAGAAGGGGCAGTGCTGGACCTCCTGTTAGGAAATGAGACAGGTCAGGTGGCGGAGGTATGCGTTGGGGAGCACTTCGGGTCCAGTGATCACAATACCATTAGTATCAATATAATTATGGAGAGGGTCAGAACTGGACCTAGGGTTGAGATTTTTGATTGGAGAAAGGCTAGGAGCAAGTAGAGTTGCCATGCTTACTATGAGATTCAAAGAAAAAGAAATACTGACACCTTTGAAAAATATAAAAGTGTATAAGTCTCCATGTCCTGACAGGATATTCCCTAGGACATTGAGGGAAGTTAGCGTAGAAATAGCAGGGGCTATAACAGAAATATTTCAAATGTCATTAGAAACGGGAATAGTGCCCGAGGATTGGCGTACTGCGCATGTTGTTCCATTGTTTAAAAAGGGTTCTAAGAGTAAACCTAGCAATTATAGGCCTGTTAGTTTGACGTCAGTGGTGGGCAAATTAATGGAAAAGATACTTAGAGATAATATATAGAAGCATCTGGATAAATAGGGTCTGATTAGGGATAGTCAACATGGATTTGTGCCTGGAAGGTCATGTTTGACTAATGTTCTTGATTTTTTGAAGAAGTTACTAGGGAAATTGATGAGGGTAAAGCAGTGGATGTTGTCTGTATGGAAATTAGTAAGGCCTTTGACAAGGTTCCTCATGGAAGGTTGGTTAAGAAAGTTCAATTGTTGGGTATAAATGCAGGAGTAGCAAGATGGATTCAACAGTGGCTGAATGGGAGAAGCCAGAGAGTAATGGTGGATGGTTGTTTGTCAGGTTGGAGGCAGGTGACTCGTGGGGTGCCTCAGGGGTCTGTGTTGGGTCCACTGTTGTTTGTAATGTACACCAATGATCTGGATGATGGTGTGGTAAATTGGATTTGTAAGTATGCAGATGATACTAAGATACGTGGTGTTGTGGATAATGAAGTAGATTTCCAAAGTCTAGAGAGATTTAGGCCATTTGGAAGAATGGGCTGAAAGATGGCAGATGGAGTTTAATGCTGATAAGTATGAGGTGCTCCATCTTGGCAGGACAAATCAAAATAGGACGTACATGGTAAATGGTAGCGTAATGAGCAATGCAGGTGAAGAGGGATCTGGGAATAACTGTGCACAGTTCCCTGAAGGTGGAATCTCATGTAGATAGGGTGGTAAAGAATGCTTTTCGTGTGCTAGCCTTTATAAATCAGAGCATTGAATATAGAAGTTGGGATGTAATGTTAAAATTGTACAAGGCATTGGTGAGGCCAATTCTAGAGTATGGTGTACAATTTTGGTCGCCCAATTATAGGAATGATGTCAACAAAATAGAGAGTATAGAGGAGATTTACTAGAATGTTGCCTGGGTTTCAGCAACTAAGTTACAGAGAAAGGTTGAACAAGATAGGTCTTTATTCTCTGGAGCGCAGAAGGTTAAAGGTGGACTTGATAGAGGTCTTTAAAATGATGAGAGGGATAGACAGAGTTGACGTGGACAAGCTTTTCCCATTGAGAGTAGGGAAGATTCAAACAAGGGGACATGACTTGAGAATTAAGGGACAGAAGTTTAGGGGTAACATGAGGGGGGACTTCTTTACCCAGAGAGTGGTAGCTGTGTGGAATGAGCTTCCAGTGGAAGTGGTGGATGCAGGTTCGATTTTATCATTTAAAAATGAATTGGATAGGTATATGGATGGGAAAGGAATGGAGGGTTATGGTCTGAGTGCAGGTAGATGGGACTAGGGGAAAATAATTGTTCGGCACGGAATTGTAGGGCCGAGATGGCCTGTTTCCGTGCTGTAATTGTTATATGGTTATAAATTGGGAGACCAAAATTGCCCACAATACTCCATGTGTGGTCTCACCAGGGATGGAGGGACAGGGAGAGGGGCAGGGAGGGGTGAGAGAGGGAGAGAGGGAGAGAGGGGAAGTGGGAGAGAGAGAGGATGAGAGGAAGAGGGAGAGAGGGAGAGAGAGAGAGAGAGAGGGAGAGAGGGAATGAGAGGGACGAGGGCGGGATGAGGGAAAGAGAAGTATTCACCTCTCCCTCCCTTTCTGGGCATCACGGTGGCCCAGCGGTGGAGTTGCCGCCTCACGGCGCCAGAGACCAGGTTTCGATCCCGACCACGGGCGCTGTGTGTATGGAGTTTGCACGTTCTCTCCCCGTGACCTGCGTGGGTTTTCTCCTGGCGTTCCGGTTTCCTCCCACACTCCAAAGACATGCGGGTTTGTAGGTTAATTGGCTTCTGGTAAAGATTGTAAATTGTCCCCCTGTGTGTGTGTGTAGGATAGTGTTAGTGTGCGGGGATCGCTGGTCGGCACGGACTCGGTGGGCTGAAGGGCCTGTTTTCGCGCTGTATCTCTAAACTAAACTAGCGTGTGAATGGGCAATCGCTGGTCGGCACGGACTCGGTGGGCCGAAGGGCCTGTTTCCGCGCTGTATCTAAACTAAACTGGACTAAACTGTTTGAAGAACATATTTCGAACATTCAGTTGTCCACAAAGTGTAAAATATGTTTTCATTTTATTTGGAAAGTACACTAAAGAAAACGAAGACAGAGTTGAGTCTTGCAGCAAAGACGTCCTTCTGCAGTTGTACAGGGCCCTGGTGAGACCACACCTGGAGTATTGTGTACAATTTTGGCATATTGGCCTTCATAACCGTTATTAATGATTTGGACGAGGGAATTGAATGCAACATCTCCAAGTTTGCGGATGACACGAAGCTGGGGGGCAGTGTTAGCTGTGAGGAGGATGCTAGGAGGCTGCAAGGTGACTTAGATAGGCTGGGTGAGTGGGCAAATGCATGGCAGATGCAGTATAATGTGGATAAATGTGAGGTTATCCACTTTGGTGGCAAAAACAGGAAAGTAGATTAGTATCTGAATGGTGGCCGATTAGGAAAGGGGGAGATGCAACGAGACCTGGGTGTCATGGTACACCAGTCATTAAAAGTAGGCATGCAGGTGCAGCAGGCAGTGAAGAAGGCGACTGGTATGTTAGCATTCATAGCAAAAGGATTTGAGTATAGGAGCAGGGAGGTTCTACTGCAGTTGTACAGGGTCTTGGTGAGACCACACCTGGAGTATTGCGTACAGTTTTGGTCTCCTAATCTGAGGAAAGACATTCTTGCCATAGAGGGAGTACAGAGAAGGTTCACCAGACTGATTCCTGGGATGTCAGGACTTTCATATGAAGAAAGACTGGATAGACTCGCTTGTACTCGCTAGAATTTAGAAGATTGAGGGGGGATCTTATAGAAACTTACAAAATTCTTAAGGGGTTGGACAGGCTAGATGCAGGAAGATTGTTCCCGATGTTGGGGAAGTCCAGAACAAGAGGTCACAGTTTAAGGATAAAGGGGAAATCTTTTAGGACCGAGATGAGGAAAACTTTTTTCACACAGAGAGTGGTTAATATCTGGAATTCTCTCCCGCAGAAGGTAGTTGAGGCCAGTTCATTGGCTATATTTAAGAGGGAGTTAGATGTGGCCCTTGTGGCTAAAGGGATCAGGGGGTATGGAGAGAAGGCAGGTACAGGATACTGAGTTGGATGATCAGCCATGATCATATCGAATGACGGTGCAGGCTCGAAGGGCCGAATGGCTTACTCCTGCACCTATTTGCTATGTTTCTATAACAAGAGGAGTTGAGTATAGGAGCAAAGAGCTCTGGTGTGACTACACCTGGAGTATTGTGCGCAGTTTTGGCCCGTTGGCCTTCATAGCAAGAGTAGTTGAGTCAAGGAGCAGAGGTTCTCGTGCAGTTGCACAGGGCCCTGGTGAGACCACACCTGGAGTATAATATGCAGTTTAGGCCTGTTGGCCTTCATAACAAGATGGGTTGAGTACAGGAGCAAAGAGGTCCTTCTGCAGTTGTACAGGGCCCTGGTGAGACCACGGCTGGAGTATTCTGTGCCCGATAATATGAGGTGGCCTCATTCTGGTAATGGAGGAGGCCCAGGACAGGAAGGTTAGTATGGGAATGGGAAGAGGAGATAAAATTGTTAAGGAACCTGGAGATCTAACTGGCCTCGGTGGACCAAATGTATGTATTTGACAAAATGGTTCCCAGTCTAAGTTTGGTCTTGGCGAAGAAGTAAAAGAGGCCACATCAGGAGCACAGAATGCAGAAGAGGTTAGAGGAGGTGCATGAAGGACTATGGGATTCCTGAATGGATGTGAGGAAATATAGGGATAAGTGTTCCATTTCCTCTGGTTCCTGGAGAAAGTACCTGGGGAGGGAGGTGATGGTTTGGGTGGGTCATCGCCGCTGCTGATTTCCCACCCACAACTCCAACCTTATGGTCTCAGTCCCAAAATCTACAGATTGGACTGACTTGGCTAACTCATTGTTTCTCACTGCTGCACTGAACTAATCTCCAAATACCTCGATTCCATCTTTCCCTAGATTCCCTCTCTGAGATCAAGCCCTCGAGTCCTGGCAACAACCTCGTAAATCCTCTCTGGACTCTTTCCAGTTTAATGACATCCCTGACCAAAATTGTACACAATGCTCTAAATGTAGGCTCAGTAATGTCTTGCACAATCGCATTATAATATCTAACTTCAATACTCAACACCCTGAGCTACCTATGCTAACTGCCACTTTCATGGAACCGTTTAGCTGTACTAGAAGCCCTCTGCTCTACATTTCCCAGAGCCCCACCATTCATCCTGCCTGCCCTGGTTAGACTTCACATTGCAAACCTCCCTCACAATTACCTCCATTAAGCTTCATTAGCCATTCTTCAGCCCACTTGCCAGCTGATCAAGATCCAGCTGTCATTTTTGATGTACTCGCTAGAATTTAGAAGATTGAGGGGGGATCTTATAGAAATGTACAAAATTCTTAAGGGTTGGACAGGCTAGATGCAGGAAGATTGTTCCCGATGTTGGGGAAGTCCAGAACAGGCGGTCACAGTTTAAGGGTAAGGGGGAAATCTTTTAGGACCTAGATGAGAAAAACACTTTTTTCCACACACAGAGAGTGGTGAATCTGTGGAATTCTCTGCCACATAAGGTAGTTGAGGCCACAGTTCATTGGCTATATTTAAGAGGGAGTTAGATGTGGCCCTTATGGCTAAAGGGATCAGGGGGTATGGAGAGAAGGCAGGTACAGGATACTGAGTTGGATGATCAGCCATGATCATATTGAATGGCGGTGCAGGCTCGAAGGGCCGAATGGCCTACTCCTGCACCTATGTTCTATGTTTCTATGTTTATATCACCACCTTCACTGTGTATAAAGCTGCTCACTTTAGTATCATCTGAAACCGTACTAATCATGCCTAGTACATTCCCGTCTAACGTACACAAGCATGATTAGTAAGTTTGCAGAGGATACATCTCCTGTGGCTGCAGGGAAAAATATCTGGAAAGGTGGCCATTCGGGTGGAAAAGGATGAGTAAACCAAAGAGTTGTGGATGGAGCAGTCTGTGCGGAAAGGTGTGGGGATGGGAAGTTGCAAAGTCTGGTGGAATGAAAAGCAAAGGACCAGGACAAAGGGAGCTTTATGCTTATTCCGTCTGTGGCCTGGGGGGGGGTGGGGGAGAGTGAGTGAGAACTGAATTGCAGGGTATATATGGAGGAAGTATTGGAACAGGTATTACATCTCTTGAGGTTGCAGGGGAAAATACCTGAGAGGGGATGGTTTGGGTGGGAACGAAGGAGTGTGGAGGGAGCAGTCTCTGTGGATAAGGATGGGAAGAGGTGACTGGTGGTGGTGATATAGGTGGCTGAAATGACAGATGTGGAGGCAGGTGGTATGAAAGGTAAGGAGCAGGGTAACTCTATCCTTGTTCATTTGGGGAGAGGGGGAGTGAGAGTAGAACTACAGGACACGGGAGATACAGGTGAAGGATCCATATATACGTACGACAGCAGGGAGAACCATATTTGCTAAAGAAAGAGGGTGTCCTCGAGTGGAAAGCCTCATCTTGAGAACAGATGCAACAGAGATGGTGAACTTGAGCGTAGAGGATGGCATCGTTGCTAGAGGCAGGGTGGGATGATGTATAGTCGGTGGGAGTCAGTGTGTGTGTGCGCAGTAGTTGATATCTGTCAATAATCTGTCCCTTGTAATGGAGACGGAGAGATCAAGACAGGGAGAGCGATGTCAAAGATGTTCCGAGTGATTTTAAGGACTGGGTGGAAGTTACTGGAAAAGTGAATGAAATCAGCAAGTTGTGTATGGGTGCAGGAGGCAGGCAGGCAACCCCGATGCAGTGGAGAGAGAGTGGAGCAGTAGTGTATGTTTGCAATAAGGACTGTTTGATTTTACTTCGGAGTCACATGAGTGACTCCGTGAAGACCCCGCCAGCACGCATGCGCATCATAGCGTCTCACGCAGTGCAACAGCGACGGGCGGGGGAACGAGCTCTCCCGTAATAGAGTTTAAAACGGGACATTCAGGTAAGTAAAACTTATTCTGAGGTCGTTATTGCCAAACGCTTGTTGTGTTCTGTGCTTCTAGACAACATGAACAAGGGAAGGAAACCATAGAAGGTCGCACCCCGTCTGACTGTGATGGCCCAGGAGGGTTCCATCAGTGGGGGGCGACCGGCGCCACCTGAACCGCAACGAGTGCGGTCCACAGTCACCGACGCAATGTCTGCTCAGCCAAGCCCAACGCCGCAAGCTGCTCAGCTCGAACCACCGCAGCGGGTTGGAGGCAAGGCGAAGCAGAAGTCGGTCCGGCCAATAGACTCAGACGAGTCCGGTCAGGAAGATGCGCTGCCCGAGAGCAGCAAAGTTTATCCCGCATGGAGCGGTTGATGGAGCAGATGCTCCAGCGGGACTTGCTCCGGGAGATGGAGCAAGCTCGCCATGGGAGTGCTCGCACACCCACAACAGCACCGTATACGGCACTGTCCATCGCATCTCCCTCGACAGAGGGGAGCGTTGGGGTCCAGGGCTGGGCTGGCATAGAAGAGGGGTCCGTGGCTGAAGACACCAGCAGTGTGCTGGGGCTGCAGGACCAGGAAGAGCTGCTGGGAGTGGTCAACCGGTACGCGGTAACACCACGAGCGGGACAGCCGTTGCAGTCGAAACGGGCGGCCAGTATAGGCTACCTGTCCTTCAACCCGCAACAGGAACAGGTAGTCAATGAGGCTATGGACACATACACGCCTCCGGAGAACTGCATCTCACTCAGTGTACCGGACGTTAACAGCCAAATCTGGGGGTACATTGGATTGGGCATAAGAACCCAGGAGGTGAAGCTCGAGAAAATCTTAAAGCTCCTGACGTCAGCTGTCACGTCCTATGCTCGCTCAGTTGATGGCGTCGAAATGACCGATAATCAGCAGGACACTCTGACTCTACTGTGCAACACAGTATGAGATAAACAGCCTGCGGAAGGATGCCATCAAACCTGCCCTCAATCCCAAATTTGCAGGGTTATGCAAATCTGCAACTGCGCAACCACAAATCTTGCTGTTTGGGAAGGACTTGTCGAAACAAGTTAAAGATCTGGATGAGGAGTCGAAAGCACTTGGACTCATGAGGGCAGGCACAGTAACGAGCAAAGTCACACAACACAGGCGGCAGCACCCCTATGCATCCACCAGCAGGCGTCAACACCAGGGAGCATGGGGGCCGCACATCATCCCCGGATGTCTTTTTTAGGCCAGGGCCCAGAGCGGACCGCATGGAAGATGCGCCAACCCCACACACCGAAACCTCGACCGACAAAGAAACAGAAACCCAGGAAATGAACACGCTACCGGCAACCATGGACGTAGGTGGGGCTGGTTCCTTCCAGAACATAAAAGGTGCAGGGCCTGTACTAACAGGGGGAAGATTACACCTGTTTTTGGAAGCATGGAGGACTATCACTCTTGATAAATATATACTACAAAGTATTCAGGGATACAAAATTGAATTAATCCAAGCAAGTGTACCACCAGTTCAACATGTACCTCACAGTGTAACGGATATAGCTTGGACCCAACAGCAGCACAGAATCAGGCAGGTATAGTTGGTAATGAACTTTATTACGATACTGTAACACAGAGTAGGAACACAGGAATGGGTACACCGTACTCACACAGAGGCTCAGGATTGAGCGAGGGTTCCGAAGAGGGGCAGGCAGGAGACGTAGTCGGGAAATCGCTGGAGAGTCTTGCATGAATGCTGAGAACAATCTGGCACTGTGTGAACGATGAGGAGAGTCTATATACCGGGTTAATAGGTGATCAGAGGCAACTGAGTGCAACAGGTGAGGAGAGTTGGGCTGATGAGAGTGGAGTGGCAGGCAGGCAGGTGAGGAGAAGGAGGGACCGGTGGAAAAGTACTGGGAGGTGAAATGGATGAGAATGAGGAGAGGGCAGACTGTGACAGAACGCCCCCCCCTCAAGGGACGTCTCCTGACGTCCCAAAACAAAAAAACAATAAAGAAAATAAACCCAATTCCACGCAGAGTTGGGTGGGAGGAGGGGGACCGGAGGAGGGCTAATATTCGTCCGAGACATCCATGTCCGCATCCTCCTCCATAGCATCAGAGGAAAGCTCCGTCTCGTCGTCACTGGGTGCCTCAGATGGAAGAGGGGACAGAGTCTCAGGGGCGGCGACCCCTCTAGGAGTGGCGGACATGGACGGCTGGTCGGGATGACGCCGGTGAAACTGCCTGATGAGGGAGGCTTCCAGGATGTGTCGAGCAGGAACCCAGGACCTCTCCTCTGGTCCGTAACCCTCCCAATCGACCAGGTATTGGAGACCCCTCCCACGACGGCGGGAGCGCAGGAGGCGGTGCACCGTAAAGGCGGGGCCTCCGTCGATGAGACGAGGAGGTGGAGGAGGAGGGACTGCGGGGACCAGGGAGCTCTCCCGGACTGGCTTTACTCTGGACACGTGGAACGTAGGATGGACCCGCATGGAACAAGGCAACTTGAGCCTCACAGCCACTGGGTTGATGACCTTCTGGATTTCAAAGGGACCGATGAACTTGGGTGCCAACTCCTTGGACTCCACCCTCAAGGGAAGGTCCCGGGTCGACAGCCACACCTTCTGGCCTGCGAGGTAGGTGGGGGCCTGGGTGCGGTGACGGTTGGCAGTCGTGGCGTAACGGGCCACGGAGCGGAGAAGAGCCGCCCTGGCTTGGGTCCACGTCCTGCGGCAGCGACGAATGAAGGCGTGGACGGACGGGCAGGAAACATCTTTCTCCAGCGCCGGGAACAGTGGAGGCTGGAACCCGTAGGCACACTGGAAAGGGGAGAGCCCAGTGGCCAAGCTTGTCAGGGTGTTGTGGGCATACTCCACCCACAACAACTGCTGGGACCAGGAGGAGGGATGCTTGGACACCATACACCGCAGCGCCGTCTCCATCTCCTGATTCTTCTTTTCAGTCTGAACCTTTGGACTGGGGATGAAATCCGGACGTCAGACTCACGGTGGCCCCCACAAGCGTGCAGAACTCCCTCCAGAACACAGAGGCAAACTGAGGTCCCCGGTCGGAGACCACATCGACGGGGAGACCATGGAGCCTGAAGACGTGGAGTAACATGAGCTCGGCAGTTTCCTTGGCTGACGGAAGCTTGGGCAGGGGCACGAAGTGAGCCATCTTGCTAAATCTATCGACCAGGTTCAGGATGGTGGTGTGACCACTGGATGGGGGCAGGCCGGTAACGAAGTCCAGGGAGATGTGGGACCATGGTCGATGGGGTATAGGCAGTGGAAGCAGATGACCCGCAGGAGCTTGGTGTGAGATCTTGTGCTGATTGCAAACGGGACAGGCGTTGACAAACTCCCGAGTGTCCTCCTCCAGTGATGCCCACCAGACCCTCCGTAGCACCATCTCCTTGGTCCGCTGAATGCCGGGATGACAGGTGAGTCGAGAGCTGTGGGCCCACTGAAGGACGTCGGACCGCAGGGCAGAAACCACAAACAGGCGATCAGGAGGGCATGCGCTGGATCCCGGCTGGTTCTCCAAGGCCGCCTTGACCTTCTCCTCCACTTCCCAGGTGAGGGAGGCAACCCTGTGCGAGGACGGGAGGATGGTCTTGGGGCCAGAGGCAGGCTCCTCCTTGGCCAAGAACTGTCGAGAGAGGGCATCTGGCTTCACGTTGCGGGACCCAGGTCGGTAGGAGAGGGAGAAGTTGAAGTGGGTGAAGAAGAGAGACCAGCTGGCCTGACGAGCGTTGAGCCTCTTGGCTGACTGGAGGTATTCAAGGTTCTTGTGGTCAGTCCAAACCAAGAAAGGCTGCTCGGTTCCCTCCAGCCAGTGACGCCATTCCTCCAACGCCAACTTAACCGCCAACTGTTCTCGGTTGCCAATGTCATAATTCCTCTCAGCAGGCGTCGGGAGAAGAAGGCGCATGGATGGAGCTTCTGGTCCCCGGCAGCCCGCTGGGACAGAACAGCTCCCACCCCACGTCGGAGGCGTCCACTTCCACCACGAACTGTCTCTCTGAGTCCGGAACTTGGAGGATGGGGGCCGATGTAAACCGTGTCTTGAGTGTCAGAAAAGCTTCGTCGGCCGCGGAAGACCACCGGAACGGAACCTAGGAGGAGGTGTGTGCCGTGAGGGGTGCGGCCACAGCACTGTAGCCACGGATGAACCGTCGGTAAAAATTGGCGATCCCCAGGATCTGCTTGCGGGAGTCAGGAACAGGCCAGGTTGTGACAGCAGAGACCTTGGCGGGGTCCATCTTGATGTTCCCTTGGCCAACGATGTATCCTAGGAAGGAGACTGACGGGGAGTGAAACTCGCACTTCTCAGCTTTAACGAAGCGCGAGTTCTCCAGGAGCCGATGTAGAACTGCCCGGACGTGATGTACGTGTTCCTCCTTGGTCCGTGAAAAGATGAGGATGTCATCAAGATAGACGAACACGTACTTGTTCAACATGTCTCTGACAACGTCATTGACCAAAGCCTGGAAGACGGCCGGGGCGTTGGTGAGGCCAAAGGGCATAACCCGGTATTCATAATGTCCCGTGGGAGTGTTGAAGGCGGTCTTCCACTCATCTCCCTCTTTGATGCGGACCAAGTGGTAGGCGTTGCGTAGATCCAACTTCGAAAATATGGTGGCCCCCTCCAGGAGCTCGAAAGCAGAGGAGATGAGTGGGAGAGGGTAGCGATTCTTCACCGTGATGCTGTTGAGCCCCCGGTAATCTATGCAGGGACGCAGAGATTTGTCCTTCTTCTCCACGAAGAAGAACCCAGCCCCAGCAGGAGACGAGGAGGGACGGATGAGACCAGCAGCCAAGGAGTCGTTGATGTATTTCTCCATGGCGCCTCTCTCAGGGGCGGACAGGGAGTAAAGGCGACCCCTAGGAGGAGCGGAACCAGGCAGGAGGTCCATACCGCAGTCATAGGGCCGATGAGGAGGAAGGGAGGTGGCCCTAGACTTGCTAAAAACCTTCCCAAATTCATGGTACTCGGCTGGGACCCCCGTCAGATCTGGAGCAGAACTGGAGCAGGTGGCCGGTTGAGGAGCCGAGGCTTGCGTCAGGCACACTTGGTGGCAGGAAGGGCTCCAACCCAAGATGACCCCCGTCCTCCATTCGATATTGGGGTTGTGTCGCCGAAGCCAGGGGTAACCCAGGATGAGGGGAAAACGGGGAGACTGCAGGATGTGGAACTGTATGGTTCTCATGGTGATTACCAGACAGGAGCATGCGCACTGAGACCGTCCGGTGAGAAACAGGCCCCAGGAGATGGCCGTCGAGGGCGTTGGCGGGAACAGGTTCAGGCAGGGGAACACAACTGATGCCTAGCTGGCGGGCTAGTTCCTTGTCCATAAGATTAATGTCACAACCAGAGTCTATGAAGGTGGCGAGGGTGTGAGAACCAGGCCACAGTAGAGACAGAGGTTCCCCCGACGCCGACGTTCCCGTTCCTCGGGGGTGAGACTGGTGCGACCCAACTGCATGGGTTCGGGTTGCCCCGACGGTTGCCCCGATGAGGGTTGTCCAGTCTCCGGAGGAAAACGACCTTGGGTGGATAGCTGGATAGAAGGTCTTGGGACACCAACTCATCCTTGATAAAGTAATTCAAGCCCAGCAAGAAAGCGTCACACTGGGCCGGGGCGTTCCAATCACTCTCACGGGCCCTGGTGCGAAAGTCGATGGCGAAGTCAGCGACGCTCTGGTTCCCCTGGCTCAACCCCAGCAGACCTCCCGCAGCGTCCGGACCCATCGAAACCTCACCGAACACCTTACGAAGCTCCACGGCGAAGGCCTGGAAAGAGGAGCAAGCCGGCGTGCGTCGCTCCCATTCAGCCGTTCCCCACAGCCGAGCTCTGCCAGTCAGGTGATTAATGGTAAACGCCACTCTCGCCGCTTCCTGGGCGAAGGTATAGGGCTGTAGGGCGAAGAGAATGGAAACAGTTCGTAATGAATGGGTTGCAGCCCTCCGGGTCTCCAGCGTAGCGCTCCGGGGTTCCCAGCCGGGGCTCATGTGATGGTCCTGGCGGACCGGGAGCTGGTGCTGTCGGAGCCGGAGGCGAGGCATGGGGTGTAGCCTGGGCGAGGGTGGTCGCCAGCTGTTGGACCTGGGTGGCTAGTGCAACCAATGCTTGCTCTTGGTTTGACACAGCCTGTCGAACCTCGGAGTTGGAGGCAGTGAGCATAGCTTCGTGCTGCAGGAGCGTGTGCTCAATCCTCTCGAAGCGATTTGACGGAGACGTTGTGTGCGCCGAGTCCATTGTTGGCCAGATTGTACTGTAACGGGTATAGCTTGGACCCGATAGCAGCACAGAATCAGGCAGGTATAGTTGGTAATGAACTTCATTACGATACTGTAACACAGAGTAGTAACACAGGAATTGGTACACCATACTCACACAGAGCCTCAGGATTGAGCGAGGGTTCCGAAGAGGGGCAGGCAGGATCGAATCCGTGTAGGCAGTCGGAAAATCGCTGGAGAGTCTTGTATGAATGCTGAGAACAATCTGGCATTGTGTGAACGGTGAGGAGAGTCAATATACCGGGTTAATTGGTGATCAGAGACACACCATCACAGGATGGTGTGTGTATAGAAGGAGCTGCCAGAGGAGATAGTTAAAACAGGTACGATAACAGCATGTAAAAACACTTGGACAGGCACATGTAGATAGGAACGATTTGAAGAGATATGAGCGAAATGTGAGCAAATGGGGCTAGAATAAATCTCGATTGGCATGGATGTGGGCCGAAAGGCCTGTGTCCATACTATGTCTCGAATGGTGTGAACATAAAATGGACTGCAGGAGGATAATGCTAAATATGGCAGGTGTAGGTCCTTACAGGCAGAGGCGGGAGAATTAAATATGGAGAATGGCAGATAAGTTAAATAATTCCTTTAACTTTGTCTTAAAGAAACAATACAGGTATATGAGAGAACAAAAAGCCACAGAATGAGAAATGGAAGAAACTGAGCACGAATCAATAAAAGTGATAAAGGAAGGGGGAAACTACGTTCTAGGGTCCATACCTGGTCGGAGAGGCAGCTTTTCTCCGGGCTGCACTTTCGACCCGTCCTCGCGGCCTACCAGCGGGCCTGGAGCGGCGTTTCCTGAGGGGGACCGCCCAGAACCTCGGCTTCGGCAGCGGCACAGCGCTGGAGCGCTATCGGGGAGCGGGCGATGCCTTGCCCGGGTTGCCGCGCTGGAGCTCCGGAATGCTGAGACCTCAGGTGAACATCGCGGAGCTGTGGGACTGTGGAGCGGCCAGCTACAGGCGGCGGCACAGCGCTGGAGCGCTATCGCGGAGTGGAGCGGGTGATGCCTTGCCCGGGTCGCCGCGCTGGATCTCCGGTGAGCTGGGACCGCCGGTGAACATCGCGGAGCTGCAGGTCTGTGGAGCGGTCAGCTGCGGGCGGCGGCGCTGAACTTTACATCGGGAGGCTGGGATCTCGCGACGACATCGCCAGCGGTGGAGCTCCATCGAGCGCGGCCTGTCGGCTTCGGAAGCCGCGGACTCCGGTAGGGAGACGGCCGTTCCAGGTGTCCCAAGCTGCTGAGAGGGTTCTCCCGACGCCGGAGCACCATCACCCGGCGAAGAAGGGCCTGTAACATCGGCCCCCGTAGCGGCGACTGTGGAGGCCTATATAGGCCAGACTATGGGTGGACAAAGGGATATGGACTGGACTTTGTGCCTTCCCCCACAGTGGGATCCATTGTGGGGGGATGTTTTAATGTTTTATGTTAAATTTCTTTTAATGTTGTGTCTATTTGTGCTGCATGGCAAGACAAATTTCACTACACCATTTGGTGTATGTGACAATAAATGTCCTTTGTCCTTGTCCTTTGTCCTTTAAATCTGGACACCATATCTGAGAAAGGATGTGCTAGCTCTGGAGAGAGTCCAGAGGAGGTTTACAAGAATCGAAGTCCCTCACCCTGAGCACAGGATCGCCCCAGGGTTGCGTCCTCAGCCCCCATTGTACTCCCTGTACACACATGACTGTGTGGCTAGGTTCAGCTCCAACTCAATAATTAAGTTTGCTGATGACACTGTGGTGGTGGGCCTGATCTCAGACAACGACGAGAAGGCCTAACGGGAGGAGGTGGCTGATCTAGCACTCTGGTGCCAGGATAACAGCCTCCTCTTGAACATCAAAAAAACGAAGGAGCTGATCATGGACTTTAGGAGGGCACATCATCCGAGGACGTACACTCCATTGAGGATAAATGGGGATGAATGAATGAATGAATGATACCTTTAATAATCCTTTGCAGGAAATCACAGTGCCACGACAGCTTCAAGACAGACATAACACCACACATTTCCTCAAATAGCTTCCATACTTAACAAGTTAAAATACAAGTTAAAATACAAGTTAAAATACAATTAATGAAAAAAGTGCAGTTATTTATGCGCATTATATAACGCAGTTATTTATGCGCATTATATAACCTTATAGCAGCTGGTAAACAGGACTTCCTATGTCTCTCAGTTTTGCACATTGGTGCAATCAGTCTCTGACTGAAGATGCTGCTCTTGATCACCTTCAGGGCATGGAGTGGGTGAGTGGGGTTGGTCATTATTGAACCCAGTTTGTTCAGAGTTCTGGCCTCCTGATACTGTGGATAGGGTGAACTGTTTTAAATATCTGGGTGTCCACATCTCCGAGGATATGACATGGGTATCACACGCCTCAGCACTGGTGAGTAAGGCAAGGCAGCGCCTTTACCACCTCAGGCAATTGAGGAAATTCAGAGTGTCTCCAAGGATCCTCCAGTGCTTCTACGCAGCGGCGGTGGAAAGCATCTTGTCCGGAAATATTACCATCTGGTTTGGGAATTGCTCTGCCAAGGACAAGAAGGCTCTGCAGAGAGTAGTGCGTTCGGCCGAACGCACTATGGGAACTTCACTCGCCCCCCTGCAGGAACTATACAACAGGAGGTGCAACTCCAGAGCAAAAAAAATCATGGGAGACCCCTACCACCCCTGCAATGGACTGTTCCAGCTGCTACAGTCAGGCAAACGCCTCCGTTGCCATGCGGTGAGAACGGAGAGGTTGAGAAGGAGTTTCTTCCCAGAGGCCATTCGAACTGTAAACGCCTATCTCACCAGGGACTAACTCTACTGAACGTTTTTCCCTTCATTATTTATTATGTAAAAGAATATGTGTGTTTATGATTGTGTTTATAGTTTGTTTGGTTGTTTGGTTATTTGTCTTTTTGCACAAAAGTCCGCGAGCATTGCCACTTTCATTTCACTGCACATCTCGTATGTGTATGTGACAAATAAACATGACTTGACACTCAGGAAAGAGTGGGTTAGCACATGATGAGCGTTTGACGGTACTGGGCCTCTACTCGCTGGAGTTTAGAAGGTTGAGGGGGGATCACATTGAAACTTACAGAAAAATGAAAGGCATAGATAGAGTGAATGTGGAAAGGATTGGTGACCCTATTACCTCTATAGCGTATCAACTGACGTGTCGAACAAGGCCCTAAACCGAGGTTTAATTTAGTTTGGTACAACTTAATCTTTATAAACAGCCAAATAACTTAAATCATGCATGTAAACACTTGACTTCTAATAACTTCTCATTGACTTTACTATTTCAACTTATCACTTCTTAAACTAAATTACAAAGTCAGATATTGCCCCTATGAATGAATTGGACAGAGTCACTCTGCTGGTAGGGGGTTTGTCTTCTCTGAGCTTTGAACACAGGGTCCCTCCTTCTTGCGATGGTTGTTCACGGGTTGTCGCTGCCCATGTTTCGGACCGCCCTTCTTTTATATTAATTTTCCTTCAATCTCCTAAAGGAAGCCTTTGTTCAAACCCAACGCTCTCACAATTCTAAAGTCGATAATTTTGAGTTGTCACTCATCCAAGTGCTGAATAAACAAAACGCATCATCATTCCTTATAAGGAGAGATGCAATGCTGAGGCTATATGAGGCTGGGGAGTTCTTAATTATGTTGCATGTTCATATTTTCATTCTCATCACATAGTTCCTTTGTAAAATGTCCGTTCCCAGACACCTTATCTTCTCAAGGCCAAACTGCCGAGCAATGAAAATACGTGCAGTTCTGTTCTCAACAGATGTTCATCATGTGACCATTTTCACAGTGTTTCTTTGTTCTCCTGTTCCCAGAGTTTTGCTCTGTCTGTCTCTAGCTAGTAGCATCCTCCCAAAGCCTGTCGGGATATTGACACCCAGGCCCAGGCTATAGGATGTTTCCAATGGTGGGAGAGTCTAGGTAAGGGGCGGGGAACCTTTTCATGTTGGAATGCCGCATTAAGTTAGCTGTAACATATTAAGGCCAAATCCAAGAAAACTTCAATTAGATATACTTCAAAATGTCCATTATTTTGTTAAAATAGCCCTCATGACTTACTATTGTTTTAATTGTGGCCGACAGTCGGGGAGGATTATGTCGTTGAATCTTCTTTTACTCTTTAGTATTTTAAATACTTTCATTTTAAGATTAAAATGAAAATAATAAAAGACGAACAAAAATATATTAATAAAAATAAAAGGATTTGTTCTACAAAATTTGGATTCATTCAAAAGGCTGCACAATGGCCTAGAAGGCTGCAGGTTCCCTGCCCCTGGTCTACGACCAGAGTTTCATAGTCTCGCAATTAAAGGGCACTCGTTTAGAAAGAGGAGGTAGAAGTGAGGAAGAATTTCTTTAGTCAGATGGTAATTGATCTGTAAAACTCATTGCCACAGAGGGCTGTGGAGGACAAGTCAGTGGATATTTTTAAGGCAGAGATAGGCAAATTCTCGATTAGAACATGTGACAAGTGTCATGGGGAGAAGGCAGGAAAATGGGATTAGGAGGCAGAGATCAGCCATGATTGGAAAGAAATTCCCCAATAAATTGAACCCAAATTCCTATCCTGGAAATGAATTGTCTGTCTGTCTGTCTGTCTGTATGTCTGTCTGTCTGTCTGTCTCTGTCTGTCTGTCTGTGTCTGTCTGTCTGTCTGTGTCTGTCTGACTGTGTCTGTCTGTGTCTGTCTGTCTCTCTCTGTCTGGCTCTGTGTCTCTCTCTGTGTCTCTCTCTGTGTCTGTCTCTGTCTCTGTCTCTGTGTCTGTCTCTGTGTCTGTCTCTGGGTCTGTGTGTGTCTGTCTCTGTGTCTGTGTCTGTCTCTGTGTCTGTCTGTGTCTGTCTGTCTGTGTCTGTCTGTCTCTGTGTCTGTCTCTGTGTCTGTCTGTGTCTGTCTCTGTTTCACAAACAGACTTTGGAACCCTAGTTAAATGCAGCAAACATACAAATCAATTGCTATCAAAGCCAAGAACAACATTTATTAAATTAAATCAGAGCTAGATATCACACTTCTCCTCGCAACCCCCCCCCCCGCCCCTCTCTCTCTTCCTCTTGCCCCATCTGGAATGGGCGCCCACAATCCCTCCCCCCCCTCCCCCAATGATCACAATGAATGGCGGTGCTGGCTCGAAGGGCCGAATGGCTTATTCCTGCACCGTTTACAAAACAAAACACAACCCAGAGCAGCACACAGGAGCCGACCTCTATCTATGACCAAGATAAAGTATTTTCTACCTGCACACCATCCAGATCCATGTGTCCACCAGCCCAGTTAAGGTCAGCAGCTTGCTCGATTCGCTGAAAAACAAAATCAAAACGTCGCCCAAATCAATAGCAAACAAAAGTGAGGAGAGTAGATTTTCAAAGTCTACAGAAAGAATTTATGCCGGTTGGAAGAGTGGGCTGAAAGATGGCAGATGGATTTTAATGCTGATAAGTGTGAGGTGCTACATCTTGGCAGGACAAATCAAAATAGGACGTACATGGTAAATGGTAGGGAATTGAAGAATGCAGGTGAACAGAGGGATCTTGGAATAACTGTGCACAGTTCCCTGAAAGTGGAATCTCATGTAGATAGGGTGGTAAAGAAAGCTTTTTGGTGTGCTGGCTTTTAGAAATCAGAGCATTGAGTATAGAAGTTGGGATGTAATGTTAAAATTGTACAAGGCATTGGTGAGGCCAATTCTGGAGTATGGTGTACAATTTTCGTCGCCTAATTATAGGAAGGATGTCAACAAAATAGAGAGAGTACAGAGGAGATTTACTAGCATGTTGCCTGGGTTTCAGCAACTAAGTTACAGAGAAAAGTTGAACAAGTTAGGGCTTTATTCTCTGGAGCGCAGAAGGTTAAGGGGGGACTTGATAGAGGTGTTTAAAATGATGAGAGGGATAGACAGAGTTGACGTGGATAAGCTTTTCCCACTGAGAGTAGGGAAGATTCAAACAAGGGGACATGACTTGAGAATTAAGGGACAGAAGTTTAGGGGTAACATGAGGGGAAACTTCTTTACTCAGAGAGTGGTGGCTGTGTGGAATGAGCTTCCAGTAAAGGTGGTGGAGGCAGGTTCGTTTTTATCATTTAAAAAATAAATTGGATAGTTATATGGACGGGAAAGGAATGGAGGGGTATGGTCTGAGCGCAGGTATATGGGACCAGGGGAGAATACGTGTTCGGCACGGACTAGAAGGGTCGAGATGGCCTGTTTCCGTGCTGTAATTGTTATATGGTTATATGGTTATATAGTAACAAAATACAAGTGAGACAAAAGGGATGAACTTCGCCCAAAATAATGAAAAATAGGAATAACTAGACCAAGTGCAGACCCGTTGGCTCCCTGTCATACGGGAGGCTTTGGTCCCCCGACGTAGCCCGTTCCATAAAGCAATATTACACCACGAACCCGTAGCCCCCATGGGTGGCGTGGCCTGGCCGGGGCCAGTGGGTGGGGGCGAGGGGAGCGTGTGGGGCCGAGGTGGGCCCTCCCCACTCGTTGCCTTGTGCCCGAACACCAGAATCATGGGACTAAAATGCAACCAGAACTTGAGGAGCAGCCCCTTCAGATATTGGTACTGGGGCAGGAACCTCACACACTCCATATACACGTGGAACACGGTCTCTACCTCTCCACAGAAAATACACGCTCTCTCTCTCTCTCTCTCTATCTATCTATCTATCTATCTATCTATCTATCTATCCATCTATCTATCTATCTATCTATCTATCTATCTATCTATCTATCTATCTATCTATCTATCTATCTATCTATCTATCTATCTATCTATCTATCTATCTATCTATCTATCTATCTATCTATCTATCTATCTATCTATCTATCTCTGTCCCTCTCTTTCTGTCCCTCTCTCTGTCTCTTCCTCTATCTCTATATACCTCTATC